>LN890964.1:612992-623632 GCA_900010015.1 Tuber aestivum | reverse complement strand
TGGAAAGGGAAGGTTGTGGTAGTGGAGCTACTGTTGGGACGAGAGGACGTCAACCCCGACATGCCTGATACCAATGGTAGAACTCCTGTAGCTTGGGCTGCCGCAGGTGGGTGTGTTGCCGTAGTGAAACTACTGTTGGGACGGGAGGACGTCAACCCCGATATGCCGGACACCGGTGGCAGAACACCACTCTCGTGGGCTGCCGTAAATGGGCGTGATGGGGTGGCACAGTTACTATTGGGATGGAAAGGGGTCAGCCCCGATGTACGAGAGTGTCGTGGGAGAACACCGCTGGCCCTGGCTGCCATGTATGGGAGTGATGGGGTGGTGAAGCTACTTTTAGAACGGCGAGACGTCAACCCCAATACGCCAGACATAGAGTATGGACAAACACCGCTCTCGTGGGCTGTAGAGATGGGGTATGACCGAGTTGTGAGGCTACTGTTGGGACGGGAAGACGTTGACCACGAAATTCCAGACATTTATGGCCAAACACCATTAGCTTTAGCTACTAGGGTTCAAGATTACCAGGTGATGAATCTACTCCAGGCTCGCCAATCTGCGCGCCACAACACTGTTTAACCCGAAAAACAGAGAATTCTTCCTCTCGTTCGCAAAACCCACTCTACCGCTTTTCCAGCACCCAGACATGCCCATGTCTACCGCCGGGCATATCACCTCTTTTAGTCACATTCAACCTCCTTCCTGAGAGGTGCAAAAATCTCGCGGACATCACTGCTTTTCCTCTCCTTCCGGGTTCTTGATTTCGTCCTCGTACCTCTCGGTACCCCCGCTTAGACCTGCCATTCTTGTAGGGATTATAATGGAAACTTTCGGTCTATGTCCACTTTTATTTAGTCTATTTGGGGGTATGGCATCGGAATTTATATTTCCATTGCTCTTTGCTATGCTGTTCTCACTTTTTACCATTTCCATTGTCTTTATACTACCCTGCTCCCTCCTGCGAATACCAAATGTCCTATAACCAGGTTTGAGCGTTAATTTACCTCGTCCGCGATTTTGGAGTGACTATAGTTTGTTCAGAACCTCGTGATACACGCTAAGGGTGAGTGGGTGGAGCTTATGGCCCTATCCTGGAACCTCCTACTATGTCCTAAGTTTCCTCCCAGACTAGGGCAAACCCGACACAAAAACAGCGGTTATACGAGCTTTCCATCCCCAACCGCCACAAGCCAAGCGGCTGCGTACCGCCTACTCCCCTCCACCCTTCGAGTCCTTTCGACTATTCGTCTTGCCATATAGATCCAACAACTACATGCCGATGCCCAGAAAATCCCTGAATTATCCATCAGACTAGTGGTGGATTGAAATTCCGTGTATTGCCGCCAACTGCTGGTACTAGAACAGAAAATTTTCGGAGCTAGAAAATGTATTGCCCCCTGTCTAGAATATCTATATTGCTAGGGGGGATGTATGATTCCACTAACCCCCCACCCTGCTTAACACCAAACTGGGCAAGTGATCACCGAGCTTACTTTCTAACACATCTCTGTTTTAGAGGCTGGCGTTCATGGGTTTATCTTCCTGCGCGCTGAATTATGTTGTCCTAATCAGAACGGATGTGATCAGCTTTCCACCAACATAATAACCGGGTCTTACTGGACTGGTGCGTTGGTATTGGTCGTCCTCGATCGCCGATTATACGTTAACGCCCGGGGGCCTGAGAACATGGGATGGTAGGTATGAGCACCGTTTACCGGAAATGAACAGGACCAAAATCAACCTTTGCCATGAAGTTGTGGCATCATTATTCACGTTTATTTTGGTTTTGGGTTCTGATAAACTCAAGAGGAACGCCCCCAGCAGTGTGCTCGATCTATCCTGTTTGTTTAATGCTATATAAGGAGACTACTAAAAAAAATAAAGTAAAAATTGCCCCAGATGACCCAGGCCTTGTAGCATATATATCGCAAGCCCTTATCCACAATCGCTCTTTAGTCTGTGCAGTAAGATAGAGTATTTCTGCCCGCCGTAGCTTTCAGTTGCACATCACCAAATACCATTCGTGATGGAACGTAAGATAGGTAGTGACAATTATTGTAAATCGCCGGCACTCCGAGTAACTCGACACTCTACTAGTTGCATCTAGCAGTCCGGAGACCATTCCGGAGATAGTTGAAAATTTGCGAAGCTTAGAAGCGAGTTGATGAGCAAGATGGAAATTTCTAGAGGTTATGGCAACTAAATGTATTCTAGACTAGAATTGCGGAGCAAGGAAAGAAAACACATGGGGGGGCTACGGGGAAAGTGATTGGCTACAGAAGCGGGGTGGAGGAAGTCTTTAGAATCATAGAGAAGAAAAAGAGGGGTAAAGGAATGACCAAAAGCGAGGTCATATGGGTGATGAAGGAGAGCGATCTAGAAGGAAGCTGTTATCTTCTAGATGTATATAATGCCCAGTGTTCCTTAGAAGGGTACATAAATGAGCACGGAGAAAAGAATTCAGTCATCGAAGAGAAAACCAGAAACCGAGTTACCCCGGCCGGTCAGAAACCAAAGCTTCCAGTGCGCAGACGTGACAACAAACGATCACGAATTACATTGGGGGCATTCAAATATACGAACCTAATTATATATAAAAAGATCTTGCAAAACGACCGGTCATGTGAGCGCACGTGCCAGGGTCCGAGCAATGAGGTGGGAAACACCAAAAAAAAGAAAAATCCGAAGTAACTGGAAAGTAAGGGTTACTCTTACTAGCACCCCCCACACGAGACTTCGTGGGCCTGTTCCTAGTTTCAAAATAATAAAATGAAAAGTTTCTTCTGAGCGCTGTGTGCTTCTGAACCTAGCCCTACCCCAACTATATAGGAGCGAAGATTCGTAAAGGAAATAGAAAAATATCCTTGTGTAATTTCTCGTATCATACCCGAAACACCCTTATATAAATCTTTAATATTCCAAAATCTATGCTATAAAAGCGCCAGGAGAAGAGAGTTTTAGTCAGTTTTCTGGCTCCTTTCTGGTCGCCACAAATAGATTCTTCCGGTTCCGTGGGCGGACTGTCAAGAGCTATCGCTATTGGCATTGTTAGGGAGTAGAAATCCTAAAATAAAAGAAGCCGGGTGGGATGATAAAAAAAGTACTTTATGTGGGCAAATAGAAGGGTTACTGTCAGAAAGCATCTCATTACCGGCAAGACGGTGGGGTAGAGAAACTGGGTGGAACAGGCGAGTGGGCACGACCGAGTTTTCATTAGAATAGCTAGCGCAACAGCCTGTTCGAGCACTAATGCTTAAACTTATGTTAAAAATGGGATCACTTCATAGTGTCTATAGCGGTGTAGACCACCTGAGCTCTACTGTAACCCCAAATGGATGAAATTCTCGGAAGAGTAGCAGCTATAAGGAACAAACCGTCGCTCAAACTCACAGCGAAACAGTTAGTTTTGGTGGGAACGATGCATCATGGCAGAATTTGAAAGTTCAACAGCACACTACTCCTATCTAGTCAGGAATAGGGTGGAAATTGGTAATAGAAAATGATGTCATTACTGTTCTCAGTGGCTCTATGGGTGGGTTGTTTTTTCTTGAGTTTTCCCCTGGTGGAATCTCATTGTGCGAAACTGCTAGTTTTGAGGGAGAATTTCCACGAGCCTTTTCACCCTTGGGACTGCACTTGTCTTTTGAGACATCGGTGGTTTACCCGGGGTGATCTCTAAGTGAGAATTTCTTTCACTCTCGCGATGACAACGGTAATAAATTGTTGTTGTCATGTTGCGCATTTGTGAAGGCTGAGGGACTGTGGGTTGATAAATGTGGGGGTGGCCGTGCCTCGCCGATACCGTTATCAAACGCGCAACGGGTGAACATTCCTGAACTCGATCCATATGATACCTCTTTTTCTATGAATACACTCACCTATGCGTTTTGGGTGGGTATTGGGGTAAGTTTTTTGGGCTGGATAGTTCTCCTGCTATGGCTGTTCACAGAGGCGCTCGCGGACCTGAAAGACCCACGGGTGGCCTCCGCTCCCGTTCTTTTCTTATGCTCGCATAGTGATGGCCACAATCAGATCGTGATCGAGTTTTGCTCGAGCAGATCATGCTCGATCAACCTCGATCATAAGGGTCACTATAGAAGGACCCTCATGATCTGCTCGAGTTGCTCGAGTAGGGGTACTGCTTGACAATATTCGATCATGATCGATCATGATCGCTGACTCTGTCAATACATATACATATGTCTTTCCTGGAAATTACGCGATATCTATTAATATGATCATTTGTCCACACCACACACTCAATAACATGTCCCCGATAACATACTCCACCACCAAACCCCCAACACACCTGACTCTCCAATTCACTTGTCTAAAATTTCCTCACTCTGCTCGATCATCTCATGAAATCCCTAGTTGATCTCCCTGTCCAAGAGCCAAGGGTAGGCCGGGGTATAGATATTATCCGTGGTTGAAACTCCACAGACAGCGGCTACCAAATATTACGTTAATGGCATGGGGTAGCCTTGTGACTAGCACCCTTGCGAAGTGCTCCATCATAGTACCTTCAGTTGCAGGCAGTATTACTATGTGAAAGGGTAAACCATGATCGGCTGGACTCGGGTATGCTCGATCAGGGTCTACCAGCTTTCTCGATCATTCGACCATGGGGTCCTCTGGATCATGATCGTGTCCAATACTAATTGGGACTAATTGCACTAAAGTCGGGTAAAAGAATTTCAAAGAAGTTACCACAGCATCACTCAGGTACCGCTCTCAAGACACTGCGTGGCCAGGCCATTAAGTACAGTAGTTGAACATTAGGAGGGCGAAAAACGTGGTTAGTACCCTATTTGTACATGCACTTATTGGGTTGTCTCTGGCGAACACGTGGTTAGGTTTCCGAGCCTGGATAGGGTTCCTAGTATGACTCTTCTTAGGGGTCTTTGGAGGCCCGAAAGAAACACAAGTGGCAGCTCCTCCTGCTCCATTACTGCCTTCTGCCTGCTGTGCTGTGCTGAGACGGGACTACTACGAGGACGATAACGAACACCTTCTCGAAAAAGGAAGCTAAAACGAATTGATATCGCATATTCTCGCTTCTGCGCACTGGAAGCTTTCGTCTTTTTGACTGTCGGCGGTAACTTGATTCTGACTTTCTCTCTGATGGCTACTGCTCTTTTTTTCCTCCCTCCCACTCCACTACCTCTCAAACATCGGGCTTTATATACATCATATGATAACTTATTCTGTCCAGACCGGTCTCCTTGGTCATCCACATGACCCCGCCTTTTCCTTTCTGTTACCCCTCTTTTTCTTCTTCATGATTCTAGAGACTTCGCTCTACCCCGATTTGTTGACCAATCACTTTCCCCCTTGCCTCTCGTGTATTTCCTTTCCTCGCCCTGCAATATCAATCTATAATACACTCTTCTGCGGTAACCTCCAGAACCTTCCATCTTGGTTATCAACTCGCTTCTAAGCATTACAAAATTTGGACACCTCCGGGAAAATCTCCGGTCTTTCTAGTCTCAATCGATAGGCAAAGGGTTTAGTTGGAGTGCCGGTGATTTACAATAGAAGGGAGCCTAGTTGATTACCTTCCTACCTTTTACTTTACCTGGTTTCCTCCCTTCTATACAGCACCTGAACACGTAGGGAAGCGCTAACCTTTTGTTTCTGCCGAGACTGTATTTTCTGGTCAGCTCACCATTCAAAAACTGGTACAATAGTATTCAAGCGTCCCAGCCAACCCCTACCGCTTGTACAGCCAGTACCGCAAATCCAACACAAGGCCAAGAAACAACTCTTCCTTTCCTCTGCTTCGAAGAATTGCATCAGCAACCCTAGCTACCGAATTTGTCCGCCTTAGCGTTTGAAGAAACCAAGGAAGGAGAATATTTGGATCTTTCATGGAGAGCAACTCTTTCAATGTGCTGAACGGGTCGAACTACTACGTGCTACGGCTAAGACGGGAAGACCTCAACCCCGATATCCCGGATAGTCAAGGAGGAACACCGCTCTCGTGGGCCGCCCGGAATGGAAATGATGATGTAGTGGAGATGTTATTGGGGTGTGGAGATGTCAACCAAAATATCCAAGACAATGACGGTCAAACACCCCTCTCGCTATCAGCTATGAACGGGCATGATAGAGTAGTGAAGCTATTGTTGGGGCAGAAAGACGTCAACCCCGACATATTAGGCCATCTTGGCCCAACACCGCTCTCGTGGGCTGCGATGACAGGGCATGATGAAGTAACAAGGCTACTATTGGGAGAAGAAGGCGTTAGCCCCGACATACCAGACATTTATGGTCGAAAACCACTCGCAATGGCCGCCATGAACGGGCGTGTTGAGGTAGTAAAGCTACTGTTGGGACGGCCCGGCGTCCGCCCCGATGCCCTAGACAATAATGGCGGAACACCGCTCACGTGCGCTGCAATAAGTGGGTCTCGTGAGGTAGCAGAGCTACTGTTGGGACAGAAAGTTGTCAACTCTAACATACGAAACAACGATGGCGAAGTACCGCTGTTGTTGGCTGCTATGAATGGGCGTGATGGTGTAGTGAAGCTACTGTTGTAACGGAAAGACATCAACCCAGATTTACAAGATAATCATGGCCGAACAGCGCTCTCATGGGCTGCTATGGGAGGGCATGTTGCTTTACTGAATCTGTTTTTGAGGCGGGGGGACGTTAGCCCGGACAAATCGGACAATTCTGGCCGAACACCGCTCTCGTGGGCTGCTGTGACTGGGTGTGATGAAGTAATAGGTCTACTATTCGGACGGGAAGACGTCCGCCCCTGCATACCAGACAATTATGGGCTAACGCCACTCTCGTTGGCCGCTCTTAACGGGCGTGTCGCAGTAGTAAAGCTACTTTTGGGACTGGGAGACGTTGACCCCAATAGGCAAGATATGAATGGCCTAACACCTCTCTTGTGGGCTGCCAGAAACGGGCGAGATGGAGCGGTGGAGGTACTGCTGGGACGGGAAGACATCCGCCCTGATATACGAGACAATAATGGCCTAACACCATTATTGTGGGCTTCCTGGAACGGGCATGGTGGGGTAGTGAAGCAACTTTTGGGACGGGGAGGCGTCAATTCAGGTGCGCCTAGCAATAGCTCTCTTCCTAGCTACCTCGAATAGGAATAAAGGAGTTGTGAATCCACTGCAGGCCCGCGAATATGCGGATCCCAACGTGGTATTGGCCCTACAATGCAAAATCTTTATCTTCACAGGCAGCAAAGCTCGAAATTTTCAGGATTCCCTGAGACACATTAATGTATACCGTGAGCAACTTGCCCGAACCCACTTCCGGACTCCCCCTAGAAGGTACACCAGTTTTATGAAAACCCCTCTCCTCTCCTTCGTTCTGTTTCCTCCCCTTCCCTATTCCTTGCTCCATCCTTGCACGCGTCTGGTTTTTGAGTGTAGATGTAATACTCTTGTAGTTATTACATTATTTGCTTTTTCTGCCTGTGTTTGCATTTTGTCTAATTGCTTCTGCTTCGCACCATGGCATCCGGGGTCACATTGGACTTTGTTTCCTACGCATAAGATCTAGCATTTGGCCTTGTTTTATTATTTCCAAAATACTCTCTACCCCGCTGTGAGCGATAGATATGCTATATATAACATACCTTTAGTATCTCTCTATAGGACCCGTTTTTATTCATGATTACAGTGTTTAACCACAGCCTCGAGATAATTGCCGGGAACGACGCGGCTCCGGCAGTAACCCTGCACCCATCACGATGTTCGAATCCATTCCCAGGCCGGGGTAAGCTTGGCACAAAACCACCTATTTCACAAGACATCGCCATAACCAACGCTGAATTTTAAGTTCTGTCCTACTCCCCTCTACACTTTGACCTTTTACATCCAATCCATCCGTCCGTCCATCCATCCATCTGGGTGAACGGTTACACACCAATATTCACCGTGTCCACCAATTCACTATCCCATCTTCGAAATATTGGACTCTCCGAATCTAAATAGATCCCACTCTCCACCGGAATCAGGGCGCAGACAACTGGCAATCAAAAAATGTATTTGACATGGCCCGGAAGATTAGTGCTCCTTAGGGGTGAACTGTAGAATCCGCCTACTTCAACCCCACTCATCGTCGACCGGGGTATGTCATCCAAAAGCCTTGTTCCTCCCTTCCGCGTATTTCTGCAGAGGTTGGTTTTTACGGGTTTCCTCATGGGTGTGTATATTGTCGTATGTGGGGGACGGTGTCATTTCTTCCCCATCAACCTACAACATGCTAGCTAGAGAACGGGAGGCAGCTATCGCCAATCGCGGACTACACCAGAAGGTTGGTGAGTACTGTAATACCAATCAAGGTGGAAAGGCAAAGGAGTATCATATAACTGACCTTTTTCGAACCCGTTTCATGCGCCTCTGTTCCATAAAACGTGACTATGGAAACGAGAATTAGTTGCAGTTGCTAGAGAAGGCGGATACTAAGGGGTTTGGGGATGGTGGGGCGATTCTGGATGACCAAGAGGGGCAATTCTGATGTCTTAGCAGGTGTCCCAGTAATACCCATCCTAGGAGTGTCAGTACTCAGTCCCAATATACCGAGCTGGCGGGGAACGGAAAGGACTCGACTGCCCCCAGAGCGATTCTGGAAAATGTAATCGTGTGATATCAATTCCATTCAGGGTACTAACGCAGGGTATAGCTAAAGACTTGCTTGATAGGATATTATAAAATAAATAAAGGTACCAATTTTCTAGAAATATTGGTCTTAAGCAAGAAAATCTCATTATGATTATTATGATATTACACACTTCAAAAAAAATCACATTAGTTAGTGTTAAAACCTTTAACCCGAAGCCTTTGGACCGCTTCCGAGCTGGTTTAACTGTCCCGTGAGAAAAGGGCCGAGAAATAACTTGGGGCCTGTTCAGCAACGACCGTTCCGTTCCGTTCGTACATATATACAAATTGGCAGTTCGTGAACGGAACCACAAGGCAATTTGTATGGGCGAACGGAACGGAATGGTCGTTGCCAAACAGGCCTTAGGCCTTGCTTTGCTCGGACCTACGGTAACGGAAAACCTTATGGATTACCTTTTTCGGGGGTTCCCAAAATACCTTCTGTAGGGCCAGTAGGGCGCATATGATAAGGTGAAGATTTCCAAACAGCTCCAGTGACTCTTGGAAGGTTAGAACTAAAAAAGGATTGTATCCTTGGTCTGGGACCTACCCATTGTACAAAAATAAGTATAAAAAAATCAGCAAATAGATAATAGCCGGTTACCCTTCTATTTCGCTTTGCCCATAGTCGGGCAAAGAAAGTGTGGCACGACTTTTTATTTTTTATAGAGTCATGGTTCGTGACTCAGCCCTATGGTACAAGGTGCAATACCGTAAAAACTTGAGTAATTGGACGGTGTGCTATGTCGTTGGACTTTGCTCTATCAGTATGGTCAAGAAATTCTTTTTTTAATCTGTCTCGGTGGGGGGAAAGGGCTATGGTTGAAGAATATAAGAGTAAGTTATCAACCATATGGTGCAGGCAGATGCAACAGTGGCTATACAACTGATTTGCCAAGCCACTGGGTAATATAATATTATTACGATTTAGTATAAATAATAATATAATAATTATGATACATATAAAAAAAAGATAATAATAATTATTATATCAATTTTCTTACAGGGCTTGTGGGATTAATACTCTGTAATAACCTTATGCCCAAAACCTCCAGATCAATATTAGTGTAATACAATCGAGGAATTCAGATATTATTTTCACAATTCTTACTTCACTATTTTAAATATTTAAAATATAAATTCACTTTGATATATTTCTTGCTTATCCTGTACTTCTGCTTTAGTAGTAAGATTTGTAACAATACATGATTTATCAGCTGCTGCCAGTGTTTTTGCCAGTGGACAGTTACTCACTTATCAGCAGTATGGCTTGGATATTTTTAATTGCTGATTCCAATCATTCTACCTGTATTGATCTTTGCTGGTCCGACTATGCCTAGTATAAACTCTCATATCTACTTTTCTTCTCATAATTCATGATTGAGACAAGTTTAAAGTTTTATGTTTAGTCAGCATTTTGAGGTTGCATTCTAATGCCAAGCCTCTACTTATACACCAAAAGCTAGGCAATTTTAAGCCAGGATCTTACTTCTTCAGTTTATTTCTATGAGTTGAAATAATCATACTTTTATTCTTCTTCAATTTGCTTACATGTCTACAGTATTTTCACTTAATTCAGACTAGTATTGTGCAGTTTATGTTCATTTCAAAACTCTGCTCAATCGGGTTGACACTCTTCCATTCTCCCACTGTATGTTTTTGCTGTGTTTCTTGCTTCTTTTCTGGAGAAGGTAATTCTAAACTACATAGCACAACATCCAATTATTCATGTTTTTACAATACTAATTATGTATACAATATAGTAGAAAGACAATATAGAAGTTGAATTATGTTAATCGGGGTCTGAGAGGTAGGAACAGAATCTCAGAAATAGAAATTCATACATAGGACAGCAAGATGAGCATGCATCAACAGTACCAAGGAAGTTAAAAAGGCTGTTGAGAATTAGTAATCAGGCCTTGATTGAAGAATTTGGTTTAACTCTCCATGCGTTGCATCAAATCCTAGTACGGGAAACTAGTATGAACCACCTCGAGACCTCGA
>LN890964.1:595355-609826 GCA_900010015.1 Tuber aestivum | reverse complement strand
AAATCCAAAAGACCCTCTTGTAGTATATAATAGATTCCAACTTGAAGATCATAGACTTTAATTAAAATAAGGCCCTATTTGGCACACCACTATAAAAAGAAATACCATTTTTTGTGAAAATGGCTTTAAAGCTGTTTTAAAAAAATGACATTTTTCAGAAATAATCAAGTTTGGCAATGGTTTCTTATTTTTCCTGGTTTAGACCTATAATCAAAAAAAAAATACAAAATGATAGGTTTAAATTAAGTAAACGTAAGTTCTAGCACTCTTTTTATTATTATGACAAATCAGTGGCTTGGCCAAATTTTTTAAAAGTATAATCATATAGAAAAATTTGTTTAAATTATTATTATTCTCATAATACTTGTATTGGTCATATCGTTACTCTTTTTATTCTATTTTATCTTTCTATTATACCCTAATGCCTTATATATTTTACAAAGAAAATGCTATAAAAAAACAATACTAAATTTAAAAAAATACTATTTTAATATATATGACAAACAGGCCTCCTTTTTTAAAAAAAAATTATGACAGAAAAATGGCATGCCAAACAGGGCCTAATTAATCTCTGTATTATGTTCTCTACAATAGTGTATAGTTAATTAGCTTACAAACTATTACCATACAATAAAAAATGTCATACACAATTCCTTTTCCCAGCCATGAGTGAAGTGAAATAGGAGGACAACCAGCTATTATCCAAGATCAGGATCTAATGTGCTGCATGTCAATTATCTAACATCTATGAAGGTTTGGGCAGAAACACTTCAAGTTTTCTTAACCACTGTAATCTAATATTATTGGAAGTCCATCCCTTTGATATTATTGTGATTAGCCTATCCGGTATGTCATCTGCCACAAACTATAATATTTGAATATCTTTTCCTTTGAATATCACTAATGGATGGATGTGTTAACCAGATGCTCTAATAGCTTCTATTACAGAAACCTACTCATGATTCTCTAGTGACTGAATGTAGGTTCACACTTTCTACTCTTTTCAATCACAATCATGTTGTTCCAAACTCCAAGTCCAATACCATACTGATCCAGGTTCTAAGTATTCACCTGTTTGGTATTGTGAAGTGCTCGAACTGTATCAAACCTTTCATAAAAGTCCTCAATATAACTTGACTGAGTGCCACAAATGTGAGCTGACTCTATAGCCTTACCTACTATGGGAGCAATTACTGGATATCTGTAACGGACAGGGTCTAAGGGTCGGGTAGGCCAAAGCACACCACAACCGGGACAGGTAGGAGTTCGGAGGCGAGGTCTAGGTATGGGGGTACAGCCGAAGCGAGTTGTACGAGGTTCGGGGATCAGGAGTTCAGGGTCAGGGTTCAGAGGTTCCGGAGGACGCGAAGTAGAAGAGAGTGTAATTCCTAGGTACAGGTGTCTAAAGGAGATTACCAGATTACGTGAAGAACATAAAATATAAGGGGGCACACCTCCTTATATAGATAGGAAATCCTTCACGATCACTAATACAAAAGAAAACCCTTGGCATCGTCCGCAGCTGCGATCGTTCTATCAAGTTCCATCAGGTTCCGTACGGCGGCAACTGACCCCAATCATAATACAAAGGAAATCCTACTAAGCAACCAAAGAAACACAACCAATATATGCAACCAAAAACCCAATGCTTTGTCCTCATACAAGCCCGGGTGGCCATGACACTATCACTAGAGAAAGGCTAGAACTTACTTCTTGCCAAATCACTCACTGGCAGTATTACTAGATAGCCTGAGCATGAATTGAGCTAACTCATGAGTTCATATAGGTGATAGAGCCTATCTGCATGCCTCCTCCTTGATGATTCATTCATATAGCAATTATTCTTGCTTCAGAATTAGGTACTGCTAATGATGATGTTCAGAATGTGCCCTTAAGCCACATGCACAATGACTTTGCAGGATAGTATGTGAAATACCATAGTCTTTAGTTGCTTTTCTCTCTAATGAGCCATTCTCAATTGTTGTTAGTATAACTGGTGCTGGTGCTGAATTAGTTTAGTTTGTTTTATATTTTGCTTTAAGTATTGGTTGCTACTTAGTTTGTTTTATGTTTTGTTTTAAGTATCAGTTAATACTTGATTATTTTTACGTTTTGATTGAGTAAGAACAGGAGTGAGAATTCATGATCGAACACAAGGATATATACTTAAAAGACAGCTGATTTCCACAACAGAAACAGTAGACTTCAACAGCCAGTATTCTAATATACTCAATTGAACAGTTATCTTTATTTTTCTGTTATACCATCAAAGCCTCCCGTAGTGTGCCTAGAGTCACTACTCTCTTGCAGATAGCGTCCTGCTCTTATTGTACGTGACAACATGACTAGCACCCCGGTGTGAACACGTTACAGTCAGAGTCAAGGCTATCATGTTCTTGTAACTATTCATCTTGTGATAGGTGTTAGGGATGTTATAGGAGGGGTGGGCAATTGTCTGGTACAGTTGCCATGATGGCCAAAAACTAGGGGTAGCCAAAAACCCCATATGCAAGCTTAGGAGAAAACCCCTCAACCTGCTGGATTGGGTTGAGCAGTCCTGAACACGACCCAACTTGGGTGAGTACCCAAGCCAACACAGTGGAGCTAGGACCTATCACGAGGATTGGCTGGCTCCAGTATTTGCTGAGGCGAGTTCTCGGGACCAAACCCAGGATACGCTGGGAGACTGAGAACTGGTCACGGGTTGCGTACTAGCGGTTGGGTGGGTATTGGTGACATTTGAAGGGTGGCACCACCCGAACTCCGTACGTACTGTATTGTACCCTGGTGTGACAACCGGTCGGGAAGTCCTGGGTTCCTGCAAGACCTGATTTGAAAATTATGGTTGTTTTCAACATTTACTGTTAACAGTGAATGGGTGTGGTAAATTTAGTATGAATAACAGAGGTTCTATTTGACTCGAGCCATCTCTGAATCCAAATCCCATTTTGTGCCCAGCATACATTTTTAAATCGACCCAGTGTTTGGCACACTGTTGTTTGGTTTTTTAAATTGAAAACGCACCTAGGGAATTCCCAATTAGGGTTTTGGAAAGCAATATCAAATATTTTACCAGATTCTATCAATAGAAGTTAATAGTTTATCAAATAACATATTATCAAGAAATATACTATGCTACATACTAGGAAAAATATCAGGTCCGAAAGGCATTGTGCCTAGTTCCGAGATGGACTGTTTGGCGAATCATCAATTCAAAAGCATGTTGTGTAGTTTGAACAAAATGTACGAGTATTTTGCAAAGCATGTTTCTAATTCACAAATGTCTCGAGCCAAACAAAGCCTAAACTAAAATCGTGTAAAGGGAATTCGGATGGGATCGGGGTCGGGACGAAAATGTGGCTATCACACCACTTTTTTTGTGCATACCGGTATGAGACGCCAATTTCAGTGGGGTTCGCGGGTGTTGATGATACGGATATGATATCATACACAAGCGACCTCTTCCCACTCCTTTCCCGTCTTCTGTCTGCTCAACGATTGACCCCAGAGGAGGGAGAGGACTGCAACGAAGAGCTGCGAGGACGGGACCGCCACGTTATTCGAATTAATTCCCTCTCACATATTCTTTTTTACCAGCTCAGTTTCCCACTTTCCATACCCTACGCGAACAGGTAGGGAAGGGCTGACTAGTTTCCTTCCCCGAGGCTGTCCGGTCAGGTCACAGCACCGCTGCGCTACTTGCACAATTCTCGAGTAGCGTACAAGCGCTAGAACCAAAGGGCCTCAGACAATCGGTACCGCAAACCTTACAATAGCCCCGTCAACAACCCCGGCGTTCTTCCGCGTCAAGGAAATTCGCTAAAAACCCTAGCTACCGTATTTCTCCACCTTAGTATTGGCGGGGATGGAAAGAGGGAAACTGTCTAGATCTTTCACTGACGGCAATTCTTTAGTTCTGAACGCGTCGAACCAGTCGGATCGCCCCGAGTAACGGCTGGGGCTGGACGACGTCGACCCCGATATGGAGGACGGCCATGGAAGAACACCGCTCTCATGGGCTGCCGGGGAAGGTAATTATGAAGTAGTGAAGCTACTGTTGGGACGGGAAGACGTCAAGCCCGATGTGAGGGACAATCGTGGCCAAACACCCCTCTCTTGGGCTGCGTCAAAAAGTGGGAGTGTAGCTGTGGTGAAGCTACTTTTGGGACGGGGAGATGTGAACCCCCATACACCGGACAATAATGACCGGACACCGCTCCTGTGGGCTGCTTTGAATGGTCATGATGGGGTAGTGAAGGTCCTGCTGGAGCTAGAAGACATCAACCCTAATATGCCGGACAGTGATGGACGAACACCCCTCGCGTGGGCTGCCTGGAATGGGTGTGATGCGGTAGTGAAGCAACTCCTCAGACGCGAAGACATCAACCCCAATAGGCCAAGAAATGACGGCGGAACACCGCTCTCCCTTGCTGCCCGCAATGGGGACTATGGGGTGGTGAGGCAATTGCTTGCCCGGGAAGGTGTCAGTCCCGACATACCAGACAATAGGGGCCGAACACCGCTCTTGTGGGCGGTCCGGAGTGGGCGCCATGATGTAGTTCAGCTACTTTTAGGACGGAAAGACATCAACCCCGATATACGAGACAACGATGGTCAAACACCACTCTCGCATGCTGCCATGAATGGGCATGATGAGGTAACAAGGCTCCTGTTGGGATCGGAAGACATTAACCCCGAGATACCAGACAAGAACGGCCGAACACCGCTCATGTGGGCTGCGAGAAACGGGCATGACGGTATAGCGAAGCTACTGTTGCGACGGAAAGATGTCAAACCCAATGGACGAGACCATCAGGGTCAAACACCGCTTTCACTGGCCGCCGGGAAGGGGCATGGTGAAGTAACAAGGCTACTATTGGGACGGGAAGACGTTAACCCCGACATGCCAGACAATGCTGGCCAGACGCCGCTCTCAGCTGCTATTCTGGGCAGGAGTTATGAGGTAGTGAAGCTACTCTTGGGAAGACCTGACGTCAACCCCGCTACCCCAGACAATAATGGCCACACACCGCTCATATGGGCTACCTCAGGTGGCTGTGAAGTAGTGAAGCTACTGCTGGGACGAGAAGAAGTCGATCCACTTAGGCCGAGCAATGACGGCGGAACACCGCTCTCTTGGGCCGCCTTCTCAGGAAATCATGCAGTAGTGAGGCTACTTCTTGGACTGGAAGGTGTCCACCCAGACACACCAGATCACAGTGGCTGGACACCACTCTCGCTGGCTGCCCGTCGTGGGCATTATAGCGTAGTGAAGCTTTTGCTGGGACGGGAAGACGTCGACCCCGATGCGCCAGACAATCGTGGCCTAACGCCTCTCTCGTGGGCTGCCGGGAATGGGCATCATGGAGTTGTGCAGCTACTGCAGGCCCGCAAATCTGCGAATACGGACACAATCTAAACCCCGCAATTCAAAATATTTTCTATTATCCTCAACACCACCTGTTCGCCCCTTTCCCTCTATCCCAATAGATAGGCTTATTTGCACCGCTGGCTGTTCGCCAAGCTCATATCACTTGCATCAGCCTTCCCGAAATCTATTACGGATCTCGGGGGCATGTTTGTGTTCTCTTCCCCTCCGCTTTCTTTTTTTCCCTATTCCTAGTTCCATCCCAGCACTGCTTAGTTGTAGGTATGCTACTCTTGTAGTTAGTCCTCGATTTTTCTGCCTGTAATTTGATTCTTGTCTCATTTCTTGCGCTTAGCCTGACGTCTGGATTCAGACTGGGCGTTGTCTCCCGCTTCCGCGCTCTGACTTCAGTCTATATTTCATTATTCCTAAACTACTCCTCTCCCCCCTGTGGGCAATACATGTGTTTACTTTCGGAATCTCTTTGTCCGCGGTTATTGAAGAACCGACGGCGCAACCACACCCTCGTGGTACGCATCGTTGCCGAGTGGATAAAGCTCATGTCGTCAACTCTGTGCGCTCCACAACGCTCGTAGTCATTCCCAGACCCCGGTAATCTAGATACAAGAGCGGTGCTTCCATACGGGATTACGATAACAATCCGCCATAGTTTATGTTCTTTCCTACCGTTCCTATCCCCCCGTCCATCCATCCATCCATCCATCCATCCATCGATGTTCGACAATTGGGGAAATTTTACGTAGCCGGGAATTCACCATCGTGTGTGCTGAGAGCTGGATATCCCAGTATAAACACACCGCTGACCGGGAAATTGGGGGCGGCAGCTAAGAATCAGAAAACGTATAATAACCGACCTGTGTAGAAGGTTAGCGCTGCCAGTGATGTGGGGTATGATCCACTAACTTGAACTCTTCCTCGCGCTGGCAGTTATTTCATCCACAAACATCGTGGCACAACCACCATTGCCTTTACACCCGTGCGTGTTTATTGATTTTCTCATGCACCGTATTTCGCCATAGCCGGAATGAGTATCATTACTTGTTCATCAACTAACCAATAGCGGCAGAGAGATGGAGAGTGGGTATCGGGGGTTGTCGACTTTGCACTTAACCTCCGCGCTCGGGAATGCCATCGCACCAGGTTTGGTGGAAAGGAAAAGGGGTATCATATGACTAGAATCCCGTCATGTAGTTTAATCTATAGTTGCCCATGAAATGTGAGCGGGGGAAAGGGACCCTTCTGCCACAGCTGCAGACGGCGTATGCTAAAGGTGCGGCGATTATGACCTGCTTGAGGGGGGTTGAGGGAGGCAACGCTAATGTCCTATAAGGCACATGGTTCAATAATCGCTGTTCCATAGGTACTGGTATCTTTCTCAGTCCCCGTTGCCGGGTTACCAGGGGTGGGAAATGATGAAGATAACCCTTTAGCGACGAGACAATTTACGGTGAAGATATCGCTGGCCCTGTCCATTGTGCCGAATTTCCCACTATTTAAATCAGTGCACTCGGTTCTTGGTCATTCTGGAATGGGTAATCGAGGGATATCAAATAATTTCAGGTTCCTCGGGTAAGTCACGAACCATTCTACCTCGACCCGAGCGGTGAACCCACCGTGCGACGGGAACTCCTTCCCCCTTCAGAGGTTCCAGCAAATTGGTACGAGTACTCGTGCTACTCATCCAAGAATTGGCACCCCATTTTTCCTAGGAGGTGGCACAGGTTCCTTTCCACATAATGGGTATAGCCAACCAATAGTGGACAACCAAAAGTAGAATCTAATTATCTGGAGTGTAACAGTCATAGCTCACAACCGGATATACCTGAGCAGAAGAAGAAAAAAAAACCCCCACTTACTTCCAAAAAAAAAAACTCCTACTGGAGCTGATACATACTTGTACTGTATAAAAAAAAGTACAGGAAGTAATCATGTGATACATGTATAAAAAAAAACAGTAAAGGTCTCATATGCCCCCCATGTTTTAAAAAATCCCCTCAAATGTCACATTGCCCTCAGATGCCACAGCAATATACTATGCAAGTTTCACAAGTAAGGGTATCAATACAAAGTATCAAGTAACCCTTGGGACTAATAGGGGATACTCTACAAACTAGAGCAAGTATTTTGAATACCTCTACTACCTCTGCCATACTTTTCTGTTCCTTTACTGCACCTTCTTAATTGCTATTTTTTCTTTGAAACTAATTCTTTTACTTCTCTATCCTTCCTCCCTCTACTATTCCTTGGTCTATCAAGTTGCTTTTCCTTGCCCCTCTACTTTCCTGGCTCATCTTTGCTCTCCAGGATTCTTAGAGCTTTCCTCTTTCTTGCTTTCCACTACTTCTTGCTTTCCACTGATCCTTGCTCTCTGGTATTCCTGACTCTCCACCACTGCTTGTTCTCTACCATTCCTCACTCTTAGCTATTTCTTACTCATGGAAGTCTAGCAAGAGACTAAACAAGGAGCTTATTCAAGTTGGTGAGGTTAGGTAGAGGTAGTGGATTGCGAACCAGTTAGGGATCCTATTGGAACAGTCTGAATGTTCAAGACAAAAATGCTCAACCTGTGAGGCTATTGGATATAATTCAGCCATGTGTTGGTAGTTTCATAACTAATTGTTAATCTCTCCTAGATGGTTTAATACTGAATTATGTACAAACTACTGCCTGGAAAGTCTTGGCACCCCCCCTCCGAAGCAAAAGTAGGAGTATAAAAAACAGTCATGAAAAAAAAAAATCCAAGTAGGATGAAACTTTAAGAAATAGACAAATTAAAAGAGGAAAACAAGTGATTTGATCACCATTTTGTATGACCACCACATGCATGTAATACCTCTCTGATCCGGCCCGGCATTGAGTCCACCTACTTATCAAGGATACTTTGTGGAATCAGGTCCCATTCCTCCTGTGCAGCCTGGATGAGTTCCTCTTCTGTTTGAGGACGAGAGTGCCTTTGACAGAATCATTTGCGTAGTCTTTGTTTGAGGGCGCGCCACACATTCTCTATTGGATTGAGGTCGGGAGAGGATGCTGGCCAGGACAGGATCCGTATCTTACTCTTCGTAAGAAATTCCTGTATTTTCTTTGCCCGCTGGGGCCGAGTACCATCCTGCATAAACCGTAGCCCTCGAGACTCCCCCTCCAGCCTCTCCCAGTATGGTATAAGGTAAGATCCCAAAACCTCATCTCTATACTGAGTGGCATTTAGGCCCCCACGATCATTGATTCTTTCATACTCTTCTGGTAGTCGACGGCGAAGAAATATGAGTGGTGTGTGGCTGTTATAACTATATGCAGCCTAAAAGCTAACTCCAAATCGGCCGGAATGAAAAGTTGGTATCAGGTAGCGGGGCCACAGAGCTGTTTCTTGTCTGCGCCGAATTCTATGCTGTCCACATTGTAGACCCACCTCAATTCGGACCTCGTCACACCAAATAATTTTTCTCCAACCTTCCTTCTCCCATTCCCTCTTTTTCAAGCACCATCTCCTCCTCTTCTTCATAGCTGTCTTGCTTAACCAAAACTTCCTCTTAACTCGAAAAACACTAAATCTTAACTCCTTAAGAGCCCGTTCAACAGCACTCTTCCCAGAGTCCAATGTCGTCTCCCTCGCCAGATCCTGTATCGTAGCTGTGGGATCTTTACGAACAGCTCGTCCTAAACGCCATAGTCCACGATCATCTAATTTGCAGACACGGCCCGGTTTTGGGAGGTCATCGTAGGTGCCCTGGTCAAGAAAATGTTTGACCACATTTCGGATAGTACTTTTCTTTTCACCAGTTTCTTGGACAATCTGTCTCCAAGACTTCTGCTCTAGCCGTAGGCTGATAATACGGAACCGAGTGTTTGGATTAAGACACTTTTTCGGCGATCGTGATGTAGGCATGGCGGGTTGTTGATGGGAGACTTGTGGGGTCTGCTTGTGTTGTCATGACAATCTCCTCGGGGGTGCCAAGACTTTCCAGGCAGTAGTTGTATTTAGACTTTTAATTGTTCTGAATCTTAAACAATGTAAAAAATAATGTTCAAAACTTAGGTAATGTATTCCTGTCGCATCTGAGGGCACTGTGGCATTTACGGGAATTTTTCGAAATATGGGGAGCATATGAGACCTCTACCATATTTTCCTTGGTTTGCAAAATCATCCTATTCCACATTTTCTGCATCCCACAAATACTGCCGTCTATACCGTCTCAGACTTTCGCTTCCTAGGCCACCCCCAACTCATTTTCTAAAGTGTGCAACAGCCTTGGTGACGTTATTGTTTTTCCTCTTCTGGGCTCCCCACTCTTTCCTTATATGGCTTAATGTCTGGGTATAGATCTGGTGTTCCCGTAGCTTTTATTACTTGACTTTCCGGTCTATGACCATTTAGCTCCGTTCCGCTCCTACACGATATGGCATCTATGTTCTGATTGGCCCTCGATTCTTGTCTGTTTTTTGACTTTTACCCATTTTTCATTATCTTCGGCCCTCACTGCTCTCCCCTACACGCATGAAATGTACTGTACTGATAGCCGGTTCTCCTCCTATTTCGCTGTCAGTTATAGCCGAGAAAAGCAAATGTGATGCTCAAGCAAGTGTTACGCACCCGTATTTTTTTTTTCCTAAAACAATTTTCCAATCCACCAACTGGATCTTCCCTCCAGGAGCAACCTCCACCAGTGACGGCACTGCTTCCTGCAAGAACTCCAAGGGTAATTGATCCTCACTTATTGGCTCTTTGTGGGGGAACTAGGCGGTTGGGGACTTGTGCTACGGGTTAGCGCGTGGAAGAGGGATAAGCCAGACATGCTGGTATAGGAAATACTTTACTGGTTATGATTGTGAGGGCTTTTCTGGTGAATCCGTTTCTAATTCTTCTTGTATACCAACTGAGTCTATTATGAGGAATGGCAATTTTGTCGCTTGACACTGAAGCTTTGTAACCTACAAGGCACTAAGAAAATGTGGTTGAAAACTAGTATTATATACGCTTATATAGGGGAATAAAAAATGCCGGCGCGTGACACTTCCTGGAGCGTCACACTCGCTATTCTCGACAATGAGCGACTGGGAAATAGGAGGGGAACCGGCTATTAGTAATTCAGCTGCCTATCTGCCTCCCCATACCCTTCAACCCTTTGAAATCTTTTCATCCACCCAGCCTCCTGATTCAATTAGTGACATTTTTAGCTATCCCTATAACAGGAACAGACTACAGTAATAGCAATCAGAAACGTACTTAGCCTTTTCCAGGCAATCCATGTTGTCAAGGATAGCCGGGCGACCCCCACTAGCCGAACTCTTTCTTAACTCTAACTCTATTAATTACCCGGCGAGCCTTCTTGCTGGCACCATAAAAGATCAACCATGTTAGAAAATTGCAATATATAGCACAGAATAAGCTTAGAAAGAGAATCAAAAGAAAACAAAGATTACAATCGGCTGGGGGTGGAGAAACTGTACATGACTCGGATGGGGGGTGCGGGCGTGGCAAATGAGAGTTACTTAGATCAGCACGAAAAGAATGCAACAATCAGACACATGTCAAGGCAAAGGAATTAGATGCAAGTAATATATGGAGCGGGTGGATGTGAATGGCTTAACATATGGTAATATAGGGAGAGCGCGAAAAAAAAAATCCAGACAATTGAAGAGGAACGAAGTCCAAGGGAATATAATTCGAGTGCTTTGAGGGTGTCTTGCGTCCTGTTGACACCTGAATTAACCCCTCCATATACTAAGCCTGTGGCCCAACAGCTATCTTGCTAATACCTGGCTAATAATCTCTCAGGTTGTCGGGCCCGTGGACCGTTGAGAACACTGGCTAGAACATTGGGGAGACCTATGTTTATAGGTTTACGCCCACGCGCGTTTTCTTGGCCCAAAAAGAAGATGACATATTTGATTCAAGTAACATACAAACAATCTCCATAAATGCAATGCATATTTTTAACGCACAATCATTCATTGTTTAGTGTTACCAGTACACAGGACTGCTATAATATCCATGTCATGAGAAATAATTTCAAATTTAAGAGATAGCATCAGGAGCCTAGAAGTCAGACAAAAAATCTTTTCACACTCTCTGAGAACCGTCCAGGACATGACAGTGACTACTTCCACCATCTGCTTTGCACCCTCCCTGTTGATCTATTCTGGGTTTGAGAGTTACGGCACCCCACTGGTGAATCTCTCTTCCCGTATGCCGGATCTAGTTGCTCTGTGATTATATATGTAGAGGTAGAAGGATCTGTTCAGGATCACTTGAGAATCTCAGCATATATATCGCTACTTGGCGTATATAGTATGGTATGGTCTGGTGCTTCCTCATGCAGTCAACTTTGCCTGAGCATTATCAGATGTGACTCGTAACCGTACAACCTAAAGTGGGATAGACAATGACTGGCGGTGTAGTGGAAAGCATATTTTGGAGGTTATGTTCATGTTTTCCAGGGGTTTCTACCCATAGAGCTTTCTGTCCGGGAGGTGGCTCAGGAGGTGGAAAACTTTCGGCTGAAGAGATGGCCTTGTGTTCCCCTGTTGGAGGCAACGAACACGAACACATGAGTGCCATCCGTATTCAAAAAATAATACAAAGTTCTTTTTCTCACAAAACCGTGTTCTGTTGTTCCTCTTTTCCGGCGGATATTCTTTACACTTTAACAAGTGGTATATTACGTGGTAGGGACAACCATTTTTGTGTAGGCACCAGCTCGGTTGAGGATGCTATCCAAGGCGGGAAATCAACAGAGACACTCACTCCCCCATGGGTATGCGAGAGGGTAAGCATAGCGACAAGGTACGCCAAGACCCAAATGATCCCAGCAAGCCCACCTCTGCTGAAGGTAGGCGAAGGAAAAAAAAAGCAGGGAATCCGCAATTCCCTAACTACAGATCATCCCTGCCTCATGTACCTCTCGAATTGCTTCCTTAAATATTTATATAGTCCTGGGGAATCAAACCTGAGAGTGCCTCCCGCCAAGTTGATATCTACATGCTAAACCCCACAGGAACAACCACTCACTGTCTCCTGTCATGCACACACAGGCATCACAAGTATCGCAACACAGAGTTAAATTCTCTAATTCCTAAATACCCCGGGCGAAAAGGCTCGGAAACTGGGCTAAATTTTGGATTGGCGCTCCGAGGCATTCCGAATTTCATTAATCCCCGGTTTCGGGTCCTTTGTCTTGGGATGGGGGCTTGCGATACCCACCGCTCGCCGAACATGCCATTAAAATCCACACCTGTACTTAAGACAAGTGTCGAAAACTGTTAGCCGAAAGCTATTTTATCTTGTTTTGTTTTGTTACTGTTGAAGACATTTTCCCTTTCCAAGATATTCTATCCATCATAGAGTTGGATACCTAGCAAACAGAACGGGGGCAAAACATAAATGGGGTGGGCGCGATAGTCGGGCCGCTTTTTTTCCAAGTACCCTCACCTGTCTTATCACACCCGTTTAATACCAAATTCAGCACAGCAAGTGCCCTATTCAAATAAAAAGATACTTTAGCACCACGGTGCTGTGGACCTAGACTTTTGATGTGCCTTGCGGTTTGAGAGTCTAGATGCTGCAAAAGCACGGAGAGTTGGACGTATCATACTATTCCATATTGTTGGACCCTCCCCCTGAATGGTCAAGGAATTTTCCATTGGTTCATTCTCTGTAGAAAGACGGAATGGAGCTGTCTAGATATGTTTGTTCTGTCTTTTGACCGGTTTCCCGAGAAGGGAATTTTGGACTATCATGAATAGAACACGGCCAATTATTTGAGATTTACAATATCATAGGCATGAAATTTACAAGAAGTTAAATTTTTGCTTGTTTCGGTACGGTTCCCGACGTGACTGTTCGTGGGGGTGCTTTGTGGGCTAGTCAGGTATGCATGTGGCCTCTTCTCCCAGGCCTTTATAGTATTTTCCGCGCCGTGCCGTGATCAGCCGCGGAGGGGACAACAAATACTTTCGATAAAACGACCACGACATTAATTGCTTACTTCCCCACTTTCCTCCCCCTGTTGTTTTTTCCGTCGGACCCGTACGACCCCACTGACAGTGGACATCTCACAATTCATCCGGAAACCCCGGCGTGGTGTATTGAAAGGTGCCGATTGACATTATTATCATACTTGGGGGTAAGCGAAGCTAGCCATTACCTGAATCTCATTTCACGGGCTGGTGTTGTTCTCTTAGTATTGGATAGGGACACATTGGAGAGGGTTGCCACTTTTGGCCTAGAAAGGAGGTCTGTTTCAGTTACTCTATTCCATTGATACCGGTATCGGATAGAATATTGATACAGGAGTCGCAGCCGCTCCTTGACTCGGACTACTGCCACCGTGGACGTCGTATAAGGGGGACGAAACTGTTAACCTTTCTCCAGCCCCCAGGAACCTGACCAGAAACCACAGCCACGAAATCCGTCTCCAGCGGCTGAAGCAATCGAAAGCATGAAAAATTCCAGATCCTTCACAACCAGTATCAGCTCTTTCAATGCGTCGCATGTGTCGGATCGCTATGAGCAATTGCTGGGGCGGGATGATATCAAGCCTGATATAGCCGACAGGAGGGGCAGAACACCGCTCTTGTTGGCTGCCAAGAATGGGCACCATGCGGTGGTGAGGCTGCTTTTGGGACGGGGAGACGTCAACCCCGATTTGGGGGATAATTGGGGAGCAACACCACTCTTTGTAGCTGCCAGGAATGGTCATAACAATGTAGTGAAGCTACTTTTGGGACGGAAAGACATTAACCCCGATATGCCGGATAATTGGGGAGAAACACCTCTCTTGTCTGCTGCCAGGAATGGGCACGATGTGGTCGTGAGTGTACTTTTGGGGCATCAAGACGTCAAACCAGATACGCCAGACACGGAGTTTGGGCGAACACCTCTCTCATGGGCCGCCGAAAACGGCCGCGATGGAGTAGTGAACTTACTGCTGGAACGGGAGGACGTCAAACCCGATATGCCGGACACAAGATTTGGGAAAACACCTCTCTCGTGGGCTGCCGAGAACGGCCACAATAGAATAGTGAACTTACTGCTGGAACGGGAGGACGTCAAACCCGATATGCCGGACATAGATTTTGGGCG
>LN890964.1:576677-594829 GCA_900010015.1 Tuber aestivum | reverse complement strand
AACTTACTGCTGGAACGGGAGGACGTCAAACCCGATATGCCGGACATAGAGTTTGGGCGAACACCTCTCTCGTGGGCTGCCGAGAACGGCCACAATAGAATAGTGAACTTATTGTTGAAACGGGAAGACGTCAAACCCGACATGCCGGACACAGAGTTTGGACGAACACCTCTCTCGTGGGCTGCCGAGAACGGCCACAATCGAGTAGTGAACTTACTTCTAGAACTGGAAGACGTCAAACCCGATATGCCGGACATAGAGTTTGGGCGAACACCTCTTTCGTGGGCTGCGGAGAACGGCCACACCGGCGTAGTTAACTTGCTGCTGGAACGGGAAGAGGTTAACCCCGATTTGCCGGACAACTGTGGCAAAACACCCCTTTCGTTTGCTGCTAGGGGTGGGCATGATGTGATAGTCAGGTTACTTTTAGCGCGGAAAGATGTCAACCCCGATCGAGGAGATGGCGATGGTCTAACACCACTCGCCCTGGCCGCCTCAAATGGGCATGATTCGGTGGTGAAGCTACTATTGCGGCGGGAAGACGTCGACCCCGATATGCCAAAAACAGAGGATGGGCGAACGCCGATCTCGCTCGCTGCCAAGAATGACCATTTTGGAGTAGTGGAGCTATTGTTGAGGCAGGGAAACGCCAATCCCGATATACGAGATAATCTTGGTAGAACACCACTCTCATTGGCTGCTATGAATGGGCATGTTGGTTTAGTGAAGCTACTATTGGGACGGGAAGACGTCAACCCTGATACACGAGACAACCACGGCCGAACACCACTCTGGCTGGCTACAACAAACGGGTACGATGAGGTAGCCAAACTGCTTTTTGAGCGGCAGAACATCAATCCCAATACACCAAACGGAGGGTATAGGTAAATTCCACTCTCGTAGGCTCTCGGCAACGAATATGATCAATCTACGAGCCCCAGCACGGTTTAATCCCATCGGCATAAAATATTTTCCATTGTTCGCAAAATCACCCCACATCACTCTCCCTGCATCCCACAATCATCCCCATCTATACCGTCGGGGACTTCCTCTCCTTAGGTCACCTTTAGCTTATTTCTGAGGGGTGCAACAACCTTACGGACATTACTGTTTTTCCTCTTCTCTAGGTTCCTGACCCTATCCCCGTATGGCCTAACGTCCGGGTATAGATCTAGTGTTCTCGTTGCTATTATTGCTGGAACATTCAGTCCAAATTCGTTTTATTTTCCTACTATTTACGGACCTGGAATCTGGGTTTAGACCGGCCGTCGTTTCCTTCCTGTTTTTCTCTCTTTTCACCCACTTTCATTATCCCTAGACTACGGCACTCTCTCCTGTGAGTACCAAATGTACTGTAATTTTTCTATTCCTTTGCCCCACACTTGATATTGAATAAACCGCAGTTTACCCAGAGCCTCACTATACACACCAAGGGTAAGCGGGTGGAATCTATGGTGCTACACCCACCCTAGGTTTTAGAGTCATTCATAGACCGTGGTAAACTAGGTATGACAACCGCACTTATTAGAAATTGCGATCCCCAGAAGCCTCAATTCCAATTCTGACATACCGCTCCTATGTTCTTCAACCCTCGGGAATCCCCCCACCCACCCAACCATCCAGATTGGCAAAGTACCCACCCGGTCTTAGAGCATCTGCAAATTCACAATCTCATCGCCTTCTCTGTGGACTTGAATTGCACGCTTAAACAGATGGATAACTATCCCTAGAACTAGAACATCTACTAGCGCATTCCAAAAGTATCCGGATATCCCGGGGCGGTTTCGGTGGTTGTGAGAAACCCTAAAACGGTGCCCATAATCTGCTGCCACATGGCTCTACACTTCACGTTAAACCCCTGTAGCTCACCCAGAGGTTAATACAATTCAAGTATCTTTTAATTTTCTAAACCTCCAGTTCATTCTCTATCGAAGTATACCGAGCAAACTGCGTCCAAGGAAATCGTTGATGAAATTTAGCAATTTGCAGTTGTGCAATCCATTTGTTCAAAGTATGCGAGTTGAACAATCTTCCTACCATAGTTGCAAGCGGTGCTGACATATCCGGATACTTTTGGGATCTGCGAGTCCTAATAACCATTGAAAGCTTATTTGCGCCTTGCACAGAAAACCGGCGTTGGCAGGGATGGACGTGCTATTCCCACAAACCCAACCCTTCGATAACCCTAACTCCCGTGATCATCCAGCGAGCTTTCTTGCTGATTGTCGGCATCTCACTGAGGAGGACTTTTATGAGTTCATCCTCATGCGCGTTGTGTTAGCCTAGTGGAATACACAAAATTACTTTGTCAGTAACTTAGTAACAGTGGCCCATTGTATTGAGGGCCGGTATTGAATATCGCAGATCCCCCACCGAACTGTACTTTCGTTCTCCGGAGAGCTCTGATGCAGCTCATTACGTGAAAGTGTGGTTAGCCAAGGGGGACGCATAACCACCCCTTTCTAGAGAACCTGAGCTGGCACTTTTCACCAAATCTGGGGACACAAACCCTGACCCGGCTACCATTTCTGTAGAAGACGTCCGCTACCTTTTATAGTGATGATGTGGCCGGGGGAGGCTGCAATGCGCGAGCCTTTGCTACTCCCCTATACTTGGTGTTCTGATAGCTGGTGGCAGTTGGCTTATGCAGAGAATAGCGAGGACATCGAAAGCCTTGACTAGGGACGCTCCAAATAGGTTTACACGTGTGACACCCTGGGCAGGGATACCTCTCGAAGGAAGAAGCATCCGTTCTTGGGGTCAAAGATACCTTTTTTAAGGCTGGTCTATGGGAAAATGTACCGGTGTAGTGACCGGGAATTACCCCATAAGTTACCAACTCGCTTCCCAGTGCGAGGGAAGTGAATAGAAACCTCTTCGTCCATCAGATGTAATTCTCCATTCACCCAGTATCAATCGAATGTTAGTTTCTTGAGGAGCTTTTAGCGGTGTACCAAGGGGACTCCTCCAGGGAGTGACAGTCCGTAAGAGCGGACATCCCCTAAGGGATTATGGTGTCCATCATACTTCCGCCATCTTCGCTGCTCTATCCCGGTTAATTTAATTTGGGTTTTGGTTACGATTCCCTCGTGATGAATCACTCTTGCTGCTTGCAAGATTTAGGTGGTTCGTGGTTGAGTAACCTAAATCAACGATATGAATAATCTGTTCCCGATGACTTGAGAATCGCAGCATACATCAGTCCCATGCCCCAATCGCTGATCGATGCGTACAGTATGACACGCTACTTCCTCCTGTAGCTAACCTTCGGCTGTGCAACATCAAGTGCCACTCGTAGCCATAAAACTTACTATACGATAGTTTAACTATGCGAAAAGGTAAGGATACCGAGATAGTACGACAAAACCCAAATGTCCCCGGCCAGTCTACTGATGCTATAAATGGACGAAAGGGAAAAACGGAACTGATCCCGGATTTCCCTAACTACCCACCACCCCTGGTTCATTTACCCCCTAACTTACTCCTTGATAGTCACTAGGAACCAAAGCTAAGAGCGCCTCCCGCCTGGTCTATATTTACACAGAAAACCCCACCGGGGCCAACCGCTCCCCGCATGCTGCCACAGCTACACATAACTAGTATCATAATCCGCACCTAAATTCCTAATAGTTAAATTACTTGCTTGAGAATGCCTCCAAAACTGCGGTAGACTTTGTATTGGTGCCCAGATACGCACAGATTTCTTTACTATCTATTTTCTGGTGCCTTTTTCATGGGATGGGCAGCTACCTTACCGGCCCGCTGGCCTAACATGCCTTCAAAATCCACTACCGCGCTTAGCACAACACTATCGCAAGTTGATGTGCCTCATAAATTCTATTTTCTTGCAAGTTTTTCTCATTACACACGGTGAGATAGTGATGCTATTGAACAGCCCAGCAGCTGCATTGTTGTTCCCCTCATTCTCTTCCATTCTGCCTCCGGTAGTATTCAGTTCCATGGATCTTCGGTATTCTGTAGGTTCAGAGATTATTCTCCATCGAACTCATTGGATCTGGATAGCACCAGGCTCCTAAGATTGGGATAGCCTCTCGTCGGTGTTCTCAATTTTTCAACCCCTGCAGGGCTGATCAGAAGAACAGTAGTTTTCTGGGGTGTATATCTGACCTTAAGCTGTTGGCTACATCCTCCGCCCGATATTTGGGACTTAACCTTTGGTTCGCTCAAGGTTCCATCAGAGCGTTCCATCGAATTAGCAAGTACGCATGCGGCATCTTCGTGGATACATTCTAGCGTGAGGGGGTTAAAGAAAATCTTACTAGTCCCCATATCCTAAGTTTGCTAAATCTTCTAAGCTCCGCAGATGCCGTGTGGTTAGTAAGATTATTTTTGGTAAGTTATAGGATTCGCGCACACCCTCGGTCTTGAACAGAGATATTGCATATGTAAAGAAAAATACCTATTGGGGTATTACGGTAGAACACCATTACTTCGGAAACAGCACAGACTTGGTTCTCCATGATTCCACTGACTGTGGCGAGAGTTCTAATATTGATAGTACCCAGAGGCACAAGTTCTCAAGGCCAGCCCGAGCATGTCCTGAGAGATTGGGAGCTAGGCGAATGTTGCCTACCCTCGCCAGGTGCCAAGCCTTGCAATGGGCTAGCCCGGGTCGAAAAAAGGGCCGACCCGGCCCAGCCCAAGCCCAAGGAACCTTGAGCCCGACCCAGCCCGGCCCAAGGAAGTATAGCCCGGGCTAACCCAACGAGCCCATCGGGCCCCCGCACAGGTGAACAGCCATAAAAGAGATGAATGTAGATCTATTAATACTAGATTAAAATAAAGAATTGACAATGAGAACAGATGGTGCTTGAAATAGAAGATGAACACAACACAGTGAGAAATAGTAGTGATTATTTTCAATAGAAAGAGTGAATTTTATATGGACTGCCAACTTCGGAGGCGCTCAGTTGACTCAATTGTTTCAGCATTGAGAGAGTGACGGGAGTCAGAAATAGTCCTCTTGCCTCCTGAGAATACGCGTTCAGGTTCGGAAGACATGGCAGGAGTTGATAGGAGGGTAATTGCCCATGCCACAAGTGTTGGGTATTCGCTTTGTTGACGATTCTCCTGCCACCAAGACGAGATCTGAACTTTCAAACCTCCAAACTGCGCGACAATCTGAGAGCACATGAATCCAATATGGATTAGTTCTGCACTAAACATTCTAGATATAGAGATGGTTGGGTTGGATCTTACCGCTTGTAGTAACGTGCTTCCGGAAAGCCATGTGCTCGGACAATCGTTTCCCCGGTGATACGGATTGCAAGACACCATACAAACCTTAAAAATAAGGCTAATCCTTGGCCGGGCCGCCCGGGCTTGTCCCCCCCTCAGCCCGGCCCAGCCCAAGGAAGCCCATGAGTGAGCCCAACCCCAATGAGCCCGACCCAGCCCAACGAATAGCCCGGGCTAGCCCAACGAAGGCCCGACCCATTGCAAGGCTTGCCAGGTGCTACTGAGCTATCTTGACACCGCTTTGTAGCAAGCAACAAGACCGGAATCGTAGGATTTTTGTTAAGCTCGATATGGAATTTAGGGAGTGTTTGGGGAACGTGGTTTCGAGCTCGGATCACGGTTTCGTGATTGGGGATCACATGTTTAAAACCTAAAATCAGGATTCACCCGTATCATGATCTTGAATCACGGCTTGCCAAACGCCTCTAGATTTGACCTTGATTTCAAAATATCCTTTGAATATATTACAACCTCCTATATTATTTCCATGACTTTCATATCATACCTAGCTTTCCCAGGCCAATTCGATTGAAGCGGGGTAACTTTTTATCGGTGCACCGGTAGGCACAAATTTCTTACTCTGTTTGAAGGTGCCTCTGTCTCAGGGTAAGTATACACATACCCCCTAACCGAAAAAAAACTTACAAATCCCGGGCTCCTTCATACCACCTAAGTGACTTCACACTATTATCGTGAGATATCATAAATTTACCCTAGAGCTAGCATTTGCCTGCTTTCTTACTTCTGTTACTGCGCTTGGACGACCCTATATAGCGGTCTGGCAGCCATATTGTACTCTCCCCCTTTTTTTTATTTTACCTTTCTAGCTGTGCCTTGTTCTAGAGATCTTCGGCATCATGGGGTTTCAGAGCTATGCTCTGCCCGAACTCTGTTTTCTGCACACCTCCCGGGTCCTGGGATCGGGGTACCTTCCACGGGAACCCCCGTCTCCCTTGCCATCTACCAGGCTGCCTAGAATAGAAAGATTTTTTTGTGGTGGGGTTCTAGGGTGAAAACTTGACGTCGAAATTTTGGGTACATCCTCCTTGGCTTTATGATTTAGACGTGCCCTGCGATGTACCTCCGGGTCTGTCGGAGAGCACCATCACCCCCGCCGGAAAGGGGTGCTGTGGGGGGGTCCGGCCGGTAAATCGCCCACAGGCATACATTCCCGTCCAGCCGGATCAATGCGGGACCGCCCTGGGTATAGGAAGGCCAAAACCTTCCCAAATCTGCAGCCTTTACTAATCCCTGGGGGTAGCCGGAGGTGTCTTACCATGTGCTATGGTACCAGTAAACATCTTGTCGATGGGCAATCCAGCAGATATCTTCATATACTCCTAGAAAGCTCCTCATATTTGCATACATTTACTCTTAAACTCCGAGATCAGCAGTACGGTAGCGAAACGAACGAACGAACTAACGAACGAATGGAACGAACGGTGGAACGAACGAACGACGCGCCGTGAAACTAAACTAAAACCGGTGAACAGCGAAACGGCGCAACCACGAAACGAGACTCCAAACTCTCACACTCGAAACGATCGCACAACTCACAAGCGGGGAAAAACTCTTCATTTCGTCTTCTCTCTCAACCAACCAACCACAAAGACAGGAGCGTACACCAACCACAAAACAGCAAAGCCCTAACCTTCCAGGTATGTCTCCCACTCACTGGCGAACGAGAGGTTGACAAATTAAAGACAAACTCCCACTCGCTATGGCCTCCGCACGCCCCATACTCCGAGCAACAGACACTCCAGCATTCCACCACCCTCTACGGCTTTCCCACCTCCCTTCCGGCTGATTCATTGCTCCACGACCTCCGTGCATTCACGGGGCCGAAGTGCTTCCTCGAAAAGCTAAACTACGCGCGCAGACGCCAGAGTGCGCCCGAAACCAAGCGCTCCCAGAGGCTATGCGAAGCTAGTTCACACCTAGGACAAACGGAGATCTAGAAGATCCCGACAGCTCAAAGCAATCCAGTGTTGCATGGATGCTGGGGAATTTCCCTGTCGCTCGATATATCTCTAATGTCACGACAATTTACTCTTGCGTTATGATTACTGCTTGGTCACCGGGCTGTATCCCTTACAGTTTCGGTATTAGTGCAGACCTCGAATCTTTTAAAAAAAATCATTCCCCATTCCTCTACACCGCGCTTCATCAAACTAGGAATTGCGTGCCGTGAACTGTTTTTCCCCTCCTTGATCCCTCCCGCCAAGCTGAATACAACTATTAGGGGAGAACACAGGTGAAAAATCAGGATCGCACGAAGTCTTTCGCCCGCTAGTCCTTTAAGCCCTGCGGCTATGAGCAATGCCGTGAAAATAGAATATCGCACTACTATATCCGCGTAGGTGCAGAGATTTCTGTCGCGTGCTCTAGCATTCTTACCGATCCATGTCGGGATGTATGCGCGCCCCTTAACCCCCCAAAATTGGTCGAGTCACGCCCGATCACTCGGGAGTCTGATCAGATTTCTCGTTTGTCCACAGTACAGGCCTGCCGCTTCTCAAATAGTTTCTTTTACCGCCGGCTTCCCCTTGCCATTCTCCTCGCCATTAGACCCATTTGACTGTTACCGCCTCCTCTCCCTTCGTCCCAAAACCCCGTGACCCTATCACAGTCACAGTACGCCTCTTTCATATCACTTGTTGTTGCTGCCCTCCCGGGGTTCTCATAGCTTTTCTCTGCTTCTGACATTCTCAAATTTTTCTCCCCTTCTGGGAGGACACAAACCCGCATTTGCTCATATTGTACAAAATAAAGCTTCTCTTCTCTCCACGGCAATGGGGGGTTCGCGGGCATGCAGATATCTGCTGTTGTACACACCCAAACTATCACACACTAGAGCACACTAGTGCCGGAAAGTCTTCCCACCTACCTGTTCCCTCTCTTCCTCACTTGTTTAATTCTACCACCCCATGCCACTTTTCTTACTAGTACTCCAACAGAGATCCCCCAACCAACACTATTCTGTAAATGTGCTGTTCCCATCATTACCACCTTTCCCTACAGGGCCTTCCGCATCCGAAGCCCAGGCCGGCCTACTCGTTTGGGAATACATCCTCTGTCGAGCAGCATAAGGGAGTTATGGTCAGGTGTTAAAACAACATAAAGAGGGAGAATTCGGATCCTGACTGCAGACTAACCAACAAGGCGGGGGCGGCTACCTAGTGTTACAGTAGAATTTGTCCAAATTGCTCTTATGGAGATGATCGACCGACAATCCGGCTTAGCGCCGTGCCGCTCTCTTTATTTTGCGGCGAACAGCTTCGACAGCGCAGTCATCGGGAGCTTGGTTTGTAGGGGGGCTGGGGGTGGGATAAGGTTGCTTTTTTGATAATGCAACGCGATTTTATCGTAATGCTGGATATCCGTCTTGCCGTTCTTTGTGTATTCATTGTGTATTCATGCATATTCCCGGGGGGTGCTAGGGCTAAGTTATGTATGGGTGGAAAACTAAATAAGTCTGGGGGGTAAATACAGGAGGTTCTTGATATGTGATTCAGGGGGCATAATAGAGTAGTGATGCTACTACGCCACGCAAATATGCGAACGCCAACATGGTTTAACCCAACAATAAAATCTTTCCTATAGTTCCCAAAACCCACCAGGCGCCGCATTCTCAGAATCCCCACAGATGCGCCCATATATACTGCCGGTCCACCACCTTCCCTTCCAGGGATTGGATCATCGTCCGGCTTTATCCACAGGTAACGATATCCTATCCCTGTGGTTACTCTAGTGGGGGTTCCCTGTCTACCTTTGTTTGTATTTTGTTCCTTCTAGTAATATTTTAGAATATGACATCCGGATTTAGATTGGGCTTTGTTTCCCATTTGTTGGACCCGGTCTCTTCCCGTTTTCCATCCCTCCCGAATGTTATAGTGGGTGATATCGGAGGACGTAATGCGCAGCAGGGAATGGAAGACGAAGTGGACGAATGTGTGAAACTATGGCAGTAAACCGAGCAGTAGTGAGAGGTAAGGTAAAAAATGAATGGCTACGTTCTTCTCTTCCAAACTAATGGTAACAACAACAGATGTATAAATGAAAAACACAAACAATAAACTCTGACTCTTCTATCGATCACCACACCAATCTCTATCTCTCCATGCATGCTCTCCTTTCCACCGCACACTCCCGTAATAATAAAGGAAAAAACCATATTCAATGAATCTGTTCCGCCAATCCCCCAACCTCATACAGCAAGACTCCCGAACCTTCCACAATCCAGCCCAATCAATCCACATCCTTCTAGAACCTTCAACACCGAACTAGTCTTCCCACTCCTACAAGAAATACCTGTGCCGTGACTTATTTCGAGTATTCATTTACCCCGCTTGCGATACCGGAGATCTGATAGTTCGATCAGAGCCTTCTGATGTACCCCGGTGACAAACAGGCTTAGCTTATCATGCCAGACCCGGACGTCTTTCGATACCCCGGGCTCGCTCCGGGACCTGGGTGAACTAGCCAGAAAAACAGCCCTTATACGAAGTTCCCACGCTCAGCCGCTACAATTCAGATTCCTGTTTACCACCCCTGCACCCCTCAGCCTACTAGCCCCGCTCATCCATCCATCCAGCCATCCGGACCCAGTGATCATAAAGCAACACTCTGCGCATCTACCAATTTATCACATCCCCGGAGGACTAGAAGTTCATAGCTAAATATACCTATACCCACCACTAGAACTTGAACAGGAACCAGTAACAGCCAAACAATATACTGGACCTTGTCCAGAAGCTCTGTCCACCGGGACGAATGCCTGATTCCCACCAACCCTAACCCTACCAAACGCTCCCCGAGACATTGATTGACCTTCAAACTTTCTTGATAACTTACCGGTATGGATCTATCGTTATGTGCGGTCTTTGCCCGAAATGGAGCGCCGGTCATCGCCTCTCGAGAAACTTGGCAATGGAGGCTTACTAAGGGGCGAGCAGGCGCCGGCCAGTGCCGACCGCCATCCGCTGCCAAGCGCCCAAGGGTGCCGCGACTCTTGGCGATAACAGTGCAAAGCCCCTGAAGATGGGTCCTCAGTGAAAGGCCGAATGGGTGGCAACTGGCCAAGCCTCAAAGTATGTGGTTACAGACGCCTTTGGCGATGTACCCTGCTAACCTTGTATATCTCACTTTGCGAATATCTGAGTACATGTTTCACTCTCACCAAGCGGTCTACACGCCTGATTTCTTGAGCTACGTGTGCCTGATCCGAAATGGAAAACCCTTTGTTGACTCTACTCGGGGGCAGATTCAACTGACTGGTTTTGTCTCTTCAAAATTCGTTGTTGCAAACTGCTAATCAGACGTCGGGTTTTTGCCCGTTTTGAGGACCCGGCCCGAGCCCATTCACTCTGTATCCAAAAACACACATAGCGGAATGGAAAATGAGCATATCGAGGCTTTTTCTAGGGGTTGCGGGGAACTATTATTCATCGAATGTGAGGATATGAACGAGGCTTGGTCGCTCCCGATGGAGGGGGTGTATGCTAATGACCGTGACAATTACCAATGTGATGCGGTCGAGGGACACAGCACTGGGTAAGCTTTTTGACTTTTTCTACGCTTGGCTAGTGAATAGCGGATGACAGTTGACATATACGAAGGCTAGGCGGTGGGAGAAAACTTGATCGGGGGTATTACACATGAGGCTTCAGATATTCCGGGCAAGGGTACCCCCCACAAGAAAGAACTCGCTCTCGCGGGGGAGGGCTTCTTGTTTACGACTACGGGTTTTGTATTGGGGAATCTGGAGCCAGAGGCGTCCGGAGTTATCTCCTACCATGCCTATTTGGTTCTTAAGGTTAGGGGGGTGAATTGAGAGCAATTCCTCTTGATAGGGTACTGTATGCCCTTCTATGCTCGATAATATCAATCAAACATTAGCTGCCCTAGTGGCCGACGGGGATGAACGAAGTAGGCTGGTCCATGGGGTGACGGTTCGAGAGAACCGATATTTGAATGGATGACACTATCGGAATATCGTTTCGGAGGTGGTGGTGCTTACTTCCACTATCCGCTCTCTCTCTACTTGTTAGTTCATTTTTTGGCCCCGGGCTATGTACGACACCCGCATGAGGAACCGCTGTGGCGAAACGAAAGACCAACCCAGCTGGTCCGTTACTACCGGTAGGTGGATAGTAGGAGAGGTTTATTTCAGATGACTCGATTGCCGTAGCATACCACAAGCCCCCACCCCTACCACGATCCGGTCCGTACAGTTCGGCAGTGAGCTTTGCCCCTAAACTACTGGAGCCTTCGATTATGAACTATCAACTATCACCCGCGATTGGCACGATTGTAGAACTTATGTAGTGATAGCGCGAAAGGGTGGGAGTAGTGGAAAGGTACGATGGGGCTCCAATGCTCCCGGCCGGCCCACCGATAGGAACCGTAAATTAATTACCCACACATCATCCCTCGTTCATCCACCCAACCCTTGCGGCCCATCCGGAGGCATCAAGACTACCGGTAAAGCCCTGTTCTGGTGCACCCAAGGAATAAAGCCACACGCTTATCAACCATGCATTTCTTCTGGCTGCACGAAACGGAAGGGCGAGTTAGGGAAAGAATCGAGTTTATGTCGTGTTCAACCGCGCTGGAAGCATGTGGTTGATCGTTGTGTTGAGGCGAGGTCCGGGATCCAACTTATCTCCGGAGGTATGATACTGTAAATTATCATCTCATAGTATCATAGCAAGGTTAAACCCTTTCAATTACTTTGATTCGCCGCCATGCCGAAGGCCCGCAGTACGTTACTGGATGTCTAAAATTATGGTATCATACAAGGCCAGTCAAAACCGCTCGTTTCAATAGTAAGTACTGTGGGGGGAAATTCTGTTTGCTTCCTTTTGTCCGAAACCCGAGTTCGGTTCTGTAATGATGGTTAGGGTTTTTCTTGATTTGTTAGGGTTTGGTTGTGACTGGCCATAGTGATGTGCTATGGACCAGATAGGGAGAAAAGGGAATTTCCCTCCCTTCCCTGTCAAGCAAGCGAACGGAGAAGGGAGAACATCGGACTATCGAAGAACGAACCTGTGGATGAGAGGCAAAGACAACATACGACTACGAAGTACCTACGTTTGGGAATTTATCCCCGTGTTTGTTCTTTCTTTTTCTTTTCGTCAATTTAATTTGTACAGACCTCTTTCAGAATACCTTTCCGTGTGTGAAGGCTGGATTTGCCTGTTCAATTTGCAAGTGAGCAAAGCTCGCCCGTCCCGTGTGTTTGGTTTTCCGATCCCGATCCGTCCCTTTCAGTATAATACCGTGCCTTCAAACCCTTAGTTTAACCGTGCTCTGAAAGTGCCAGAGAATGCCCTCCCACCCAACCAACGGTTGCGCGCCGAGCCTTGCATAGACCACCACCCATACACCTCATGACTATTACTACACAAAACTGAATCCTGAGCACAGTACCCACTTGTCCCGGCCCAATGAACCGGAAGGTGGGGGTGAGCCTCCATTGGCGCCCGGATGCACACTATTTCTTGTGGCACGGTAGATATCTTCAATCTGTATTTTTGCGTGTAGGGTGCCCGCGTATAAAGGTGGGAGGCCGGGCAGCCGGCGTTTAGAGAAGCCTGAGCTTACAAGTCTACCATCGGGGGAAATGAAAGAATGAATTTGGCATCGAGGTTGCTCAGACAGGCAAGAATTTTTGATACTTGTCCCCCGCATCCCTGGCTGTCGTGTCGCCCACGACCATACAGGAGGGACCGGTAGCACCGGTACCTACTTGGAAGTCCAACAACCCTCCAAACCCACCCTCGCGCTTAGTTAATGCGAGCACGGTAAACTATCACGCCCTACAACAGGTACCGGTATTACGTTACGGGTCGCATCCGGTATCATCCTAGCGAATGGTCCTGCAACCCTTTTTCTCCGGTAGGATGGTACCGGTATTTGGCCGGGTGAGATCTTCTGCTCGTGGTTACAGTTACGTGGTTTCAGAGTTTTGCTCTTCTCGAACCCTGAAATAGGAACGGCACAGTACTTGTACTGTACGAGGCTGGTGACAAAAATGATGAGCAAAATGGAATGTAACAACCCAAACCATCCGAGTTCACACATTCCATTTAATACATTCTGGAGTTGTAAAAAAATTGAAAAATTAATGATATGGTTCAAAATTCTTTCGGATATCTCCCCGGGTGCTCGTGGATTGTTAGGGGTTTTTTATCTGCTTTGGGATGCAATATTCTGGGGTTGAGGCTTGAAACAGCGCCAAGCGTTGCCATTTCCCATACAAAATTGCCAAAAGTTGCGCCAAGACCAATGTTCTGACCATAGCTCTCTTGATAGTTCCTCAACTACTTTAGATAGAGAGTTCTAAAAGGTTGGAAAGTAAAATCCAGGGAATCGTTTCGCATAGAGATGAAGATTTAGTTTGGGTTTCTTGACTAAATCAGTGGTTGGAAGGTCATGAATATGGCTATTTTCGGTGCAAAACCCTTACACTGCTCACCATTTCTGGTTCCAGCCTCGTACAAGTATACTCGGGCCCACAAACCTCTCGTAACATCACAACGGATTTTCCCATCTCTTTGCTGTTAAATAAATTCTGCAAGCTTCCGGAAGGTCGGGAAGACTTGGCGGTACATCAGATGTTACGGGATCTTTGCGGGAGCGGTTGTACTCGAGTACCTAACTCCCGGGTCTAAGGTGGCTTCTCACTAGTTTTTTTATTTTTTTATTTCTTTCCGCATCTGCTGTAACTATGAAGAATACACAGAGCTCGTTGGGGCACTTTTCTCGGTTGAAATTTCGATGGAGTGAGACTCTGACTTGGTGAGGTCTGGAGCCTCAACGACTCGCTAATTTAGACGTGATCCGAGTTCAGTTTATTGCATGCTGGACGGTTCAGGGGCCCGCAGACATGCAGTCCCTCCGGCCGGGTTGGAGTGAGGGTAACCTAGGTACCCAACTTGTCAACCCGGTCTTTCCAAAGCCCGCAGGTTTCCTGGATGCGAACTGGCGACGGATGTCTTTCCGAATGCGTGCTAAACCTGGTTAGCAGATATTTTCCCCATGGGTAGCGGGGTATCTTCAGAGGCCTACAGAAATCTTGGAATATTTGCAAATATTTGTCTTGAAGGTGCAGTATTTGGAGTTGCGGTGAATTCTGCCTTCAAATTCGGGGCGTACGCGGGGAGATCAGAAAAATTCTGAATGGCAGGTTTTGAAATCTGGTGTCGCTAGGGAATCTCCTCTCGCAGGATATACCGGTACTATATTAACTCAGGAAAGTTGAGTCTTAGAGTAAAAATAATAGTACAGTGCTGTACTGTACTGTATTCGGATAGTACACACATAGCTTAGGGAGACTACTGTAGCTGATTTAGTGATAAGTTGAGGGCTGTTCAAGTTACCACAAGATAGGATAATGGCGCAACACCGTAACAGTGGAACCCTCACCCTCCAACTGCAGCCAACCGCATGAGTCCTGGCAGCAACCCCGCTTTTCCTCAACTTCCAGGAATTTCACCAACAACCCCTAGTTGCGGTATCCGCCCCCCCTAGCCCTTGGGGTAATGAAAAAGAAGGAAAATGTCTAGAACCTTCACAGATATTACTAACTCTTTCAATCTGTCGGGTGTGTCGAATGTGCTGAATGTGTCGAATGTGTCGAATGACTATACCCTTGCCGATGATCGGTTTGAGATCCTAAGATGGCTCTCTCCACTTGAGCCCCACATCCGACATCAAGATATTCGAACCCGCCGCGCCGGTGGCGTGGGGGAATGGCTACTACAAACCGACGAATTCCGAAGGTGGTGCGATGGTACCCAGCAGGAGGGGTCAGGGTATTCGACTTTGTTTTGCTGCGGTAGTCCAGCAGTCGGCAAGACTTATTTCAGGTGACAGACAATCCCGGGAGAAACGGTTTGATTATGGCGGCGCTGATGAACCGTGATACTAGTTCGTTGGCGATAGACAAATTATGCGACAAGGCTAGAGAGGAAAATATTACTGTTGCTTGTTTCTACGTCGATTTCGCTGCGCGGGAGGAGCAGTCTCCAACAGCCATGCTTGGTTCAATACTAAAACAGATTGTCAGTGGACTGGAAAGGATCCCGGACGAGATAAGCCGGACCTTCCGAGATTACCAGAAGGTCATTGGTGGGAGGCGGCTGCGGCTGCCTGAGATTGTGAAGATGCTGCAGACTGTCACATCTTCCCAGCTGTCATATATATGTGTTGATGCTCTGGACGAATGTGCAGATGGGCACCGATCAGAGGTTCTGGGTTCGTTGAGACAAATCCTAGAGATGTCCCCAAATACGCGAATATTCTTAACCGGAAGGCAACACGTCCGGACCGAGATTGAGAAACATCTCGGAGCAGAGGTTTTGTCCATGAAGCCCAGTAACGATGATATCGTGGGGTATATCCGGATGAGACTGAGCATGGATACATCTCTTGATGTGATGGATAGTGGATTGGAGGCCGAGATAATCAAAACCATTACCCAGAGTATTCCAGAAACGTAAACGTGGATCCTAGCTGAGAAATATATTTTGGATTGATCACTAACAACGAAATCTAGATTCCTACTGATTTCCCTCACCATGGATGCTATCCTTGGGGAAACGACAGCCGACGGCAGGCGGCAAAAGCTCGGGGGGTTGACGGACGGCTTGGATTTCAAAGATGTTTATGGTGCCACTCTAGAGCGGATAAAGGGGCAAGGTGGAGAGAGGGCAAGGCTTGGGATTGCAGCACTGATGTGGATCTCGCATTCTGAGCGGCTGTTACAACTCGATGAGCTTCTCCATGCGCTGGCAGTCGAGATAGGTTCAATGGATCTCAATACTGAAAGGATTCCTTCGGTGGAGACATTGTTGGGCTGTTGCTTAGGACTTGTAGTTTTGGATAAGGAGACCTCGACTATTCGCTTGATCCATTTCACTCTCCAGGAATACCTCCACACCTGTCCAGACCTTTTTGGTGCAACCCACTCGATAATGGCCGAAACCTGCCTGACATACCTTAACCTCCGGACTATTAAGGAGATTTCGCCCACACTTTTTGCCCCCCCTCAGTCAGCTCCCTTCCTCAGGTATTCTTCCTTATATTGGGGGGCCCACGCCAGAAGAAACGCTTCAAAAGACGTGGTATCACTTGCGCTTGAGCTTGCCAATCAAATTGAAAGCCATATATCCACAAAGTTACTTTTGCTCGATATCGTACCGAGGACCGGTCGGCATAACCGCGATATCCCCACCCACGGCCGGCTGATCGGGTTTACTGGACTACATTGTGCAGCGGTTACTGGCACTGTTAAGGTCGCCACTGCTCTCATGGACCAGCCTGATTGCGATCTTAACAAAAGGGATTTTCTAGGTATTACACCACTCATATGGGCTGCTATATGTGGCCAAGAGGAGGTAGCAAAGTTGCTACTAGAACAGCGGGCTATCATCGCCGACAAACCGGATGGATACTTTCGCAGAACAGCTCTCTCGTGGTCTGCTTGGAAGGGACATGAGGGGATGCTCGGGATACTTCTTGGCCGAGCATCTACCAACCCCGACGGGGGAGATAGTTGGTGGGGTAAGGCGCCGCGGGTGGTGAATAAGGTCCTGCAGGGGAGATATGTCAACCCCAACAGGGCAGACAAGTATGGCCAAACGCCGCTCTCGTTGGCATCAGAAGAGGGGCACCATAGGGTGGTAAAGATATTATTGGGAAGGGACGACGTCAAACCCGATGCGGCTGACGGATACGGACGGACACCTCTCTTATTGGCTTCCATCAAAGGGCACGAGACAGCAGTCAAACTACTAGTGGAGCGGGAAGATGTCAACATAAGTAGGCCAGACAAAAGTGGTCAGACACCACTCTTGTCAGCTGCCGAGGGCGGGTATGGGCAGATTGTGGAGCTAGTATTGGGAAGGAAAGATGTGCAATCCGACATGGTAGGCAAATACGGAGAAAGATTGCTCTTGCTAGCTGCCAAGGGGGGGGATGATGGAGTATTGAAGGTATTATTAGGCCGGAAAGACGTCAACCCCGACACGCCAGACAGTGGTGGAAAAACACCGCTGGCATGGGCTGCCGGGAACGGGCATGATGGGGTAGTGAAACTGCTATTGGGACGGGACGACGTCAGCCCCGATAGGCGGGACAATGGTGGCCAAACGCCGCTCTCATGGGCTTCCGAGAATGGGCATGATGGGGTCGTGAAGCTGCTGTTGGGACGAGACGACGTCAGCCCTGATAGGCCGGACAATAGTGGCCGAACGCCGCTCTCATGGGCTTCCGAGAATGGGCATGATGTGGTAGTGAAGCTGCTGTTGGGACGGGAGGACGTCAACCCAAATAGGCCGGACAATAATGGTCAAACGTCACTCTCTCAGGCTGCTCGGCACGGGCATGATGGGGTAGTGGAGCTACTGCTGGGGCGGGGAGACGTCAACCCCAATATGCCAAGTACTGGTGGCGGAACACCGTTGTCATGGGCTGCCCGGAACGGGCGCGATGGGGCAGTGAAGCTACTGTTGGGGCGGGGAGACGTCAACCCCAACATTCCGGACAATGACGGCGCGACACCGTTCTTGTGGGCTTCCGAGAGTGGACATGATGGGGCAGTGAAGCTACTGTTGGGGCGGGAGGACGTCAGCCCTGATACGCCGGAAAATAGTGGCCAAACGCCACTCTCTCAGGCTGCTCGGCACGGGCATGGCGAGGTAGTGAAGCTGCTTCTGGGACGAGAAGATATCAACCCTAATACGGGGAACAGCGCCGGTCACACAGCGATCTCGCGGGCTGCCCGGCACGGGCATGACGGGATAGTGAAGCTACTGTTAGAGCGAGGAGATGTCAACCCCGATATGCCGGACAATGATGGCGCAACGCCGTTCTTATGGGCTTCCGAG
>LN890964.1:539756-565542 GCA_900010015.1 Tuber aestivum | reverse complement strand
ATATACCAGACACACGGTACGGTCAAACCCCCCCTCTCTTGGGCTGCCGAGAATGGGCGCGATGGGGTAGTGAAGTTACTGTTGGGACGGGAAGACCTCAACCCTGATATGCCCGACAAAGGTGGCCGGACGCCGCTCTCTTGGGCTGCCGAGAATGGGCACAATGGGGTAGTGAAGCTACTGTTGGGACGGGAAGACCTCAACCTTGATACGCTCGACAAAGGTGGCCGGACGCCGCTCTCTTGGGCTGCCGAGAATGGGTGCGATGAGGTAGTCAAGTTACTTTTAGAACGTGAAGACGTCTACCCTGATACACCCGACAAAAGCGGTCAAACACCGCTCTCTTGGGCTGCCAAGAATGGTTGTGATGCGGTAGTGAAGCAACTTTTGAGAAGAGCAGACGTCAACTGCAATATACCAGACACACAGTACGGCCAAACACCCCTCTCTTGGGCTGCTGAGAATGGGCATGGTGTGGTAGTGAAACTACTTTTGGAGCGAGAAGAAGTCAGCTCTGATATACCAGACAAAGATGGCCAAACACCACTCTTTTGGGCCGCCCGGAATGGCCGTGATCAGGTAGTGGAGATACTTTTACGGCGCGCAGACGTCTACCCCGACACGCTAGACAAGGTTGGCCAAACCCCGTTGTCATGGGCTGTCACGAATGGGCACCAGGGGGTGGCGAAACTATTGTTGGCCCGCAAATCTGCGAATCGCAACGTATGGCAACCCTAACCACACAAAACCCCTCACACCCAACAGCCGCCATCCGCCGCCTTTTCAGCATCCGCATAGATAAACCTATGTACACTACCAGCTACTTCTCCAAAGCCAGATCATTTCTACCTTCACCGCCAGAATGTACACCAGCCCCACCGAAATCCCTATCTTTCTATTCCACTCGTAGTTATCATGATAGATTTTTCATTCTATATTTTCGCTTTCTCATTTCTCCTTCTTAGGAACATCGCATCTGGATCATGTTCTACCTTCCTTTCCTACCCAGGCGTGACTTATGTTTATTTTTTATTGTTTTTAAACCATTATTCTCCTCCTGTCGGGGATACATTTGCTACATTTGCTATATAACTTACGTTCAGTATCCCTTCACTTGGTCCATGGTTATTGGAGAACCTGAAGCTTAGCCACACCCCCGTGAAACATGCCGGTCGACACACAGTAGATAGAGCCCAGGTCGTCAATCCTAAAACTGTTACGCTGCTCAAGTTCATTCTTTGACAGGGATAAGTTAGACAAAAATAGTGCTAAAAATCCTAGATTGCCAAAATATAATAATCAGCCGCTGTTATCAAAGTTCCTCCCTACCGTTCCTATCCTCTTCAACTTCCCACATCCGGGTTCAACAATTACGTGCTAATACTCGGCACATCCACCAACCCACCATCATATCTGCGGAGAAGTAGAATTCCGTATCTCAATGCACCACACTCACCGCCAGAGACTTGATGCAATCGAAAGATTTATTGGACCTTTTTCCAGGAGATCCGTTTCCCCAATAACCCTAACCCTACTGCTTGGTTTCTCTCGTAACTTATGTCGTCAACAAACACTGCTGCTCACTCACCCTGGTCTCTGCAGTGGCGAGAGCTTAGGGGCCTCTTCGCACGCTGGACTGTATGCTGGCCTAAAAAGAGTGCGTGCCATTACTTCTTCGCAAACTTGGTAATGGCGGCTTGCCAGATGGAGAGCGGGTGTCGACCACCGTTGATGGCCAACTATATCATAATATTCCGGAGTACTGTAACGCCAAATTTGGTGGAAAGGAAAAGGGGAGCCGTATAACAGGTTTTTTTCCTCCAGCGTCTTGATGTACAGCTGTTCGCCAATCGTGAGCATAAGAACGCGACTCGGCTGCCTTTGGTGAGTGTACTATGGGTTGTGGCGGACACGACGCCATCGCAGGGCCCATTACCGCCTTTCTACACCTTGTAATATAATAATAATTGGCTACAATTGGCCGCTGCGAAGAGCAGAGAAACGGTCAAGGGTCTGAGTGGGGGTTACAAGTGAGCTTCAGTCCAGTCGGTTTGACTCAAGGCTCGTCTCACCCTTTTGGCAGAATTGCGGATGCCTACGGGATTTCATACAAGAGGGCATGATTGCTCTGCTCCTGGAGAGTTTTCACGACCTGTTCGTATGTTGGCCCGTGCGATATTGAGCGTTCCTACAGATAAGTCGCTTCTGGTATTTCAGAGGAATAGGAGACACAACGTTTTTGATATGCTATCAAACCCGAGACATGGAGACTAGAGAGCAGATAGCATCCCCGCTAATTGGCTGGAATGCCTCCGCATATACATACTACCGGGGCTTTGATCCAGAACTCCCCAATTCCTTACCCACGCATAGGACCCGATTTCTATGCCATGTATATCCCACCGCCAGGTACCTGGCAACAGAGATAGGAACAAGTGAGTGTTACGAGTGATGTGCTTCTGAGCTCGGCGATCCTTGCCCCAATCCGGCACTGCTAATACACTCGCATTGCTTGCACAACTAGAATTAGTTTCCTCTGGGAGATCTCGCCTATCAAAACCCCCGATCGCCGGTTCCGCTCCCTCTGCCTGCCTCGCATCTAGAAATCGCTCCTTGAGCTCTGATTTTACATGCCCGACCGACATCAATAAGTTCTTGCAAATAGAAATAAGCCCCACCACTGCCCTTGCTGAGTGTAGAGCAGATTCAATGCGGCACATCGTGCTGGCACAATACCAGGGCCCAGAAAATCCCCCGTGGCCCCCGGCAGCAGGATCAAGGGCATGCAGTGCTCCAAGTCCTATATGAATAGCGGCTACCGTGAAGAGGAGGCGGCTGAGGAAGCGGTGAGGGAGGAGGGGGCTATGGGGGTTCGAGATAGGGGAGGAAGAGGAAAGCGATGGGGGGGAGAGGAAGAAAATGACTTCAACCGCCAAGAGAGTCCTTAGGATGCCGCCCCATGTGTGGACCTGCGCACTTATGCCTTGGAAAGGGGCCTGGCGATTGAGTTATTGACACTGCCGAGGAGGCCACTGGCATGTGTTATTAGGATAACCCGGCAAAGTGTGCCGCTGGCAGGGGGGGGTAAGTAGTATTCAAGAGATAGAGTGTTTTTTCTTAGACAAAGAGGACCTACCATGTTGTTTTGGAGCATGCACTGTAGTCTGGGTGGGCTCGGGGGGTGTATGTCATATTATACTCTTATCGGCTCCAGAATAAATGTATAATTAACGTTAAATTTGCTACAACCTGAAAAACCAAAGACAAAAAATACGGGGCTCCACATGGGAGATGTTATATTAACGCGAGTGCTGGCCACGCATCCCTTTATTTTCATTTTTATTTTTATTTTTTATCAAGAGAAAAACGTTTCCATACAAGTCGGAAAAATGCTATTTCTCTCGAAAGAGAAACTGGGCCTTAACCAAATCTACTAGACCGTAGCCCACAAGCGGAGACCGGCCCTTAACTATAATTAGGCCATTGTAGGTGGTCTCGCTTACCGCGATTCCCCAACTTCAATCCCCGGGTAGAGGGCGCTAGGGGAGCTATGTGGTGGAGAGGCCGTAAGGTAGAGTACCAGGGATCTTATCTCCATGTGGTGGGAGAAAGAGGCTTGACAATCAAATAACAATCGCGGAATCGCGGACAAGTGAGTGATTTGTGCCCATAATTATACCCGGTAATTGAAAACACCCCAGCAGTCTCAAACAAAACCATTCTCGATACCTTGAACATACCGGAATGCTTTTGAATTCTGTTCGTATTTCCAGACCCGAATTGCCGGTAGATATCTCAGGATATTCCGTCTAAGTCTTGTACAGAAAATTTTAGTAAGCACCCGAAAATATGTGTGGGTATTTTAAAATATCTAGTAGCATCTGAAGATACCAGTTCGCACGCGAGGAAAACCTCTACTCGTTGGCAGGGTACTTACCAACCGACCGCACGGTATCCTGTATGCCGAAAGATGGCAGGCGCCCTACCCCTCCCAGGAATACCCTGAGCCCATCAGGCCTTGGAGTCATTGGACTGCAAAGCACGAGTCTGTCTCACCTTGACATAGCCCCATGCAGCACTGCACGTCTACTAGATATCATCTCATCCTAGCTAGGGACAAGCACCGTAGAACAGGGATATTTCGTAATACCCGCACTACGTATTGTAAGATAGTTGCGTTAAAATTTACTTCGATAGTAGGGCGAAGGGGTGGGGGGGTGATAGTTGAGGAGTGTGCCCAGATGAAGATATAGGGTATGTTAAATATGCTCTGCGTATCATGCAAGTGCAGTACGATACGTCGGGATCGGGGGGGCGGGCGCTCTAGGTCAAGGATTCATTCGAAATCGAAGTGGGATGCAGAGTGATTGTTGGTGATGTAACCGGCTGGGATCAAGGCGAGAGATGAATCCATGCAATATCATCCACCATAGAGAAACGTACACCGTATTGCTACGCCCCCGTCCACATGTCAATCTGCCCAAATTTATGGACCGGGCGCGGGGTCCGTAGCGGGGCCGATTAGGGAAAAAAGCGCGGCAGGTAAACGGCAAGAAGTTTGAACTAGGTTGGGAAGTCAAGAGTAGATTGTATACTCTCCCCAGTTGGCAGGAATGGGGGTGATGGAGCTGTGAAACTCTAGTTAGGAAAGGAAGTTTTCGGCCTCGGTATGACAGGAAACTTTAGCCCAGCACCACTCTCGTGGGCTGCCGAGAATGAGGATGATGGAATGGGCAAACGGAGGCTGGGGCGGGCAGACGTCAATCAAGATCACCCAGAAACTTCGTATCATTCGACCAAAAACTGCTCCCCCCTAGCGACCGGGAATGTGCGTAATAGAGTAGTGAATCTACTCAAGTCCTGAAAGGTTGTAGCCCCCGACGTACTATATGGCTCCGGATGTATGCCTTTATTTAGGGTCTTCGCACCCGTCTGCTTATCCCCCCTCACACAGCAGTTGCAAACACTTTTTCTCTACTCTTGCTATCCCCGCCTCGGATTATCATTTTGTTTCCGGGTCTTTTTGCTTGCACTCCCTGGGTTAGGTTTTCTTGGGTTATGTCTCCCTTGACTACCCCCCGCACCCCCGCACCGCCCCTAACAGTAAAATCGGCCAAAATAAGCCTACTGCATACGTGTGTTATGAGGCCAAGATTTCCTCTGCGGAACCCCTGCGCCCTGTCTTCTGCGCACAATATGGGGGGGGGGGGCAATGATGTGAACCAGTAGCCTTACGAGATGTAATTCTTTATATAAGCAGGGTTAGGGGTATGTCCTGCTACAAACGGACAACACCATGGGTTAATCATAATAATAATATTTATTATCGTCCCATTAAAAGAGAAGCTTAATAGCCTAAAAGGTCTAACTAGATACGTTGCACAATTCCCCCCCCTTTCCTGATCCCCCCACGTACGCCAACAAAAATGCAGGCCTGGAACGCCATCTTGGATGAGCAGAAGACCCAAAATGGCGCAAAAAGGGGTATATAAACTTATCTGACCTGGAGGCAATCACGAATGAAGGCTTCCAGTGAGACGATAGTATTATCTTAGGACAGAAGCTATCGGGCTGCAAGCGATAGAGCAGCTACAAAGCCAACAAGTTACCATACCACTCCCGGTACCTGAGATCCATACATTTCGTTGCTAGGTTATTTAAGCAGGACACGTACTGTACAACAAATAATAATGACTTTGTTGGTCAAAAAAAGTAGAAAAATTAAAACTCGGGGGATCCACTTCCAGAATCCTCTTTAGGATCTCCTTCGCCGTCCATTGGCTTCTTTCTTTTTAAAAAAAGGGGGGATGGGGGTGTTAGATATGTGGGGGCCACATGGTGACCGGAGAGAGGCTATAGTTTGCTGTTTGTATCATACTTGGCGATGGTATGCTGAGGCAATTGAAAAGGTCAAACCCGTAATCAATCGTATGGTTCCGGATAGAAGCAGAACCAAGACGTATACGCCTCAGCACGAATTCCTGAGGCAAAGAGACCGGCCTACCTTTATCTTCACTTAGGACGGATGTGTCACTTTATATTTTCTTTTACTTTATGACTAAATTCTATAGCATATAAGAGGAGAAATCCGTTGGATCCCTTATTGCGCATGCGGTTCTGAGCAGGCACAAGATCCGGGTCTCTAGGTTTGCCAATACTGGCTAGAATCGGGCACCAGGGGTGGGACACTTGGCCTAGTTGGTTCTCACTTTATGCAATCGGCTATTTAGTTTTGTGTGGCTCACCCTTCATACCTATTGGCCTTGAGCAAAGGGCACTGGCTTTGACGGTTGGGCTCGGGCAGAATAGCTTAAGGTCAGGGAGGATTCCAGAAGGATATGGTGCTTTCTCGGGAATGCTTCTTAGAGCTCATTGAATTTTGTTTCGTTTCAGGAGCTGTTATATATAGGTCCGGAGATAAATCTATGTCTTCTAATATGCCCTCAGCTAGTATCCCCTTCGACCGCCTAGCTCACCACCCTCGCACATGTACAGCCTGCGGTAGAGAAAAATAGGAAGGTGCGGATTTGAATTCAGGGGATTCCGGGGTTCCGATTGGAGCGTTCCATGGCACGGGCCCATTGAGCAACCTTTTTCTGATCACCGTTTTCCGATTTTTCTACCAGACTACAGCTGCGCTTAGTGCCTATTGTGATTGAATCTTCGTCACTTCATCCTTTCGTGCTTTCTTCTGGTTCTACCGAAATTTGCATGAAAAATGGCAGGAAAAACATGGGACCACTTTTCTTAAGTCCCCAAGGATTTTAGCCGTATCTCCTCCCAGGTGAGATTCGTACCTCTCTGTGCAACGATAGTGCTTGTAGCCCCAGAACCGTAGATCTCAAGCCAACAATAGAAACAATATTTGAAGATAAAATTATCATGTTGGCGCAAGACCATAGCATTGTGACCAAAATTAAGTATTAAAAAAATCTCAACATAAAGGGATTTGAACATAAACCCGTATTTTTCCCTAAGGATTTAGCATCCGCCCCCCGCTGCATCCGCTTCGGTCTAGCGTCTAGACGGCCAATTAGAGTAATTAACAAAGATGAGGGCATAGTACGGACAGTTATTGCACAGAGCTATAGTGCTAGACGACCAAAACCTGTTCTACACCCACAGTCCCTAGGAAATATAGACATAGAATTACTAACATTTGAGAAAAAAAACTTTAAAAACAATTACTATCCTAAATTTGGAAAGAACCCCTCTTAAAAGCATTTAATGATTGCTATCATATTTTTATCTTATCAATTCATTCAAAATTAATTACCGGAATTCTGTTGCAGGGGGCTCTTTAATAAGGATGTGCAACAGCTTTAGCTCTAAATAAAGCCACCACAACACAACCTCCTAGATGACCACAGGTAAAAACAAAAACCATATCCCAATTCCAATTCATTGTTTAAGCAACTTTCCCGGAGGAATTTCCAGTATACTTCTCAGAGAGAGGCTACCTCCAATTTAGAGATATTGGACCGGGTTGGCCGAGAGGGCAGATATTGGTGGTCCGGAACCATTCAACCCTGGTATTGGCTGTAACAAAGATGGCGTTTGTGGCGTGGGCACCAGTACCCTAGTACGGTACTACAGTACCATCAAAGATATTTCCTGATCTGGCACCCTATCCTAATACGGTAGCCTGTCTTAATCCGGTACGCGATCCTAATAGGGTACTCTATCCCAATCGGTACTATCTCCTAATACGGGGTACTGTCCTAATACTGTTCTGAGTCCAAATACGGTAATTGGTCTGAGAACGGTAAGTTCTTACGGAGGCTGAGCACTGCCAGACTCGTGTACATCCCGCGCTAAGCCCAAATCTCTCAGCTGTCGAGCATATCTTGCATGGTGTGGGAGCAATTTTTTTATGGAACGAGCAGGGGGTACTTACAACATGGCAGCCTTTCACCTCCGCTCGCGGTTGCCCAAAAATTACAGGTGTCCCCCGGTACCGTGCTCTAGGAGCCCCCCTCCAATCCCCTCCCCAATATGATATCGCAAGATACAAGTTCATAATTACTCTCCTGATTCTACAGGTCTCACAACCCCCTCGTTCTCGGGCGGACTCTCTTACACAATCTATATACTTTCGGCAACCTTTTTTTTTTACCTGCCACATTCTACACGCGGAGTACCATACGGAATCAGCGGATTTCTCGGCCTCACATCACACCGGGGCGTCATGCTAACGGTCCCACGTTTCCCGATCGAATCTCTATTCTCGGAATTCGAAAAACGTGATTATACGGGAGACAATGAGGTGGATGGGTGCAATGGGGAAAGTCCGCTAGCGATAGTGGGATTTCTTGTGGCTACGCTCACCCTCGTCGTTGGGGTTGTGTCTCTCCGGAGCTCACGATTCCGTCATTGGGTGTACTATTTATTGCCATTTCAGTTCGTCAAAGTATACCCACCCCACCTCTCCCTCCTTAAGCATAGTGTACGTATAGAATATGAGTCTTACAATCCCGCACAGAAAATTCTCCGCATTACCCCTGCAAATCCTACTCTGAGAACTGTTGGTGCCGAGGAGGGCTTACGTGCCAGATCCTTTGTGGAGATCCCCGTGCCCGGCCCGGTCATCATTTACAATGACTATTCGAACACTCACCCCCCGTGCAGCCATTCTAATACCGCCCCGTACGGTTATGATGGAAACACCCGAGAAGACATTAGAGCAGGAGAAGCAGAGGCTGAACAGAGGCTGAGAAGGCCCGAGCCAGCAGCCGTCCGGCAGTTCCAATTAAGATAGAAGTTTAGTCCGGTCATAGGGCCCAAAAGATTCTGATCCCGTGTAAGTAAAAGTCAACCCAACGCCTCCCCTGCTGTGCTTGTTGCTACACACGATATCTTCATTTACATCAACATGCTGAAATCTTTGTGTGGAATAGATTGAGTAAACACTTATCGTCCACGGACAATTATGGCACAATAATAGGGCGTGAGGGGGTCTGAAGTTTTTGGTTGTTACGGGGCTACCAATAGCACTCTGGTAGGGAAAAATACCGTGCAAAACACATGGCTTGTTCTTTTGCCTCCTTCCCGTCATCTCTTCTCGGTGCGTGCGTAAATCTAGGCGTTCGTCATTTCTATTCTCTCTTTATGCCTCTTCCGAAAGGAGAAATGTACCCCCAAGATTGGTCAGGGTATTCTGAGTATTACATAGCTTTCTTCACTTGCTAAAACGCCAAAATTACAAAATCACAAAGTAACGAATTTTGTGCACTAACTTAGGCCCTAACTCCCGCGGATGGTCGATTGCCCGTAGGGTACGGCGATCCTACTAGATGCCAACACAAGGGACAATAGCCATTCGTTATGGCCAGGTAACCCTGTTGGTTAGCCCCCCGATGAGCTCGGGTAAGGAAATGAGGATAGAAATGCCGTAAGTTAGAAAAAGTATTTTTTGGTTTTCGCCATCGAAGCAACTTGAAAATCCTAAGCCACGATTCTCCCCGGAAAACGGATACAGCTCAGCTTACGGTAAGCCAATATTTTGCCATTGCGCCTTGGGAGAAGCAGGAACACGGAAAATCAAAGCCGAGTATATTTATTCAGAAGGGCTAAAATAGGAATTAAAACATAGACTGAAAGTTCGTATTATACCTACCAGAATAATGCACCCGGACCACCTGGCTGAAATGTATGATACCGCAGAGGGATGGAATCATAAAGCCCCACTGGACCATTTGCGGATGGTCATAAATGCTCAGACTGGTATGAGGGTCGTAGGCTCCTAACTTCGTTTATAAGCCACCGTGACTTCCAAGGGAATCCTTTGCTCGAGTTTTAGGCTGAATCCGGAAGGAAAGGAAAAACAGCTATGCCGACGGGGTTGCCACACACCCCAGGGGGGGGGGGGCACCCAGCGGCGCATACCCCTTTCTGTGGACATGAGCAAATACCACGCTTCGGTGGGTTAAGCCGTGCCCGGGCTTGCGGATTGGCGGGCATGCGGTAGTGACACCCTCTCTCATGCCCCTCCTCCAAGAATATTACGATTACGGTATCCAATCGCCTTGATTGGGTAAGTTGGGTTGGTATTTCCTCCTCCGACAGTGGCCCCACCACACTTCCCTGCGCTTATCTGGAGGTCTACAAGAACTACATCTGGTCACCTTTACCAGGCAGGCTAAGGTTCATACTTCCTCCAAACAGTAGCCCCACCGCTCCCCTATATCTAATTTCGACAGTGGAGAAGAGTTGGTGTTTGACCGGTTTTGTCTAGCCTACCAATATCAACCTGTTCCCATTTCAATAACAACCCCACTCCCCCCCACGCACATTACGAGAAGATCACAGTAGAGGCATACAGCCTCATCCGTTTGTCGCCTCTGATCTGACATCCCTCCCCAACAGCACCTTCACCCAGGAATGACAGTCTGATGTTCTAATAGCAGCTTTGCTACCTCCTGTTCCCCAACAACGCCGGAAATTGAGGCACAATGCAGTTTTGTAAACCGTTGATACGGATATCGCGGTGGTATCGAACCGCCCTCGACAGGATACCCGCCAAAAGTAACCTAAATTTATTTCCCTCAATCTGAATGCAAGTGACACCAAGTCCCCTGTACTTGGCCCTTTATAAAGTATTCGGACACTTGGCACCTTGACAGGTGTTAATAAAACAAAGGTGTCCGAATACTTTATAAATGGCCAAGTAGTCACTTCTTTTCTCTGGACCCCCTACCCCTCTCCCCCCAGTGCGAGGTAGAATATCTGAGTAAGGGGTTTGGCTAAGGGAGGTCAAAGAGTGTGGGCAGGGTCCCTTAGTGATGTAGAGGTTGAGGCATGTTAGGTAGTTTGAGGCCACTGTCGAGTGAGTTTCACTGAATAGGTCGTGGTAGGTATAAAAATCGTCCTGGGGGGGTGAAGTGGGCTAAAAGAACGGTTGAAGTTCCCCATCGACGACGGCAAGTCCCCGGTAACGGCTCCGCAATGGATTACTGGGATTCGTAGATCCTAACCTGACTGCTAAGTTAGGGCGTACGAAGGTTCGCCGGGCTTTGATTGCCGCTCCGAACGGGAGACCCATAGGTACTCCATACCGCCCATTGTTTCCCAACACCTTCTAGGATTGCGCAATAAAGATCCTTCAAATCCCGGCCAAACCACTGCCTCGAGCTCCTGCCGCTTACTACAGCACTGGTTTCCCAAGAATGGTGCCCATGGCCAGTGGAACCTGCCGAAACTGCAATATGCCTATTAGTAATGAATCCAAGAAATATTTTCCCATCGTGCTTCCAAAATTCTGTAAAAACTAGAATAATCGGACCTTAAACTGGGACATTGCAGTTGCGTTGCTCGTTAAGGTGGGCCGCACATCTCCTCTTCCCGTTTCTGGTTGTAGGACGATAGATAGTTCTTTCGCTGTTTTTTGCCCTTAATCCAAAGGAGGAAATTCTGAACGCCTTACCTCTGTTACCACAGCCCCCCCCCCCGGTTCGGGTTACCACCCTAATGATCACGGCAGCCGTATTGGGTTTGGAGAGTCCCTTGGGCGAAGCTTGGCGTGCACATATGATATTATATCTCTCTGCACACAAATTTAGGTAAATTTAGCTTCGTAGTTAGGGAATACATCAAAAGTCATTCCATCTGCTCACCCCACTCTTAAAAGCATGGGGTCCGATTATTCCAGTTTGTATAGTACGTTTCGGGAATATTCCCGACAATTATTCGGGTGATTTTGGCCTCCAGACCACCACCCACCGCCTCTAGAAATCCAGCCTTACTCAATCTCATCCATATAAAATGTGCTCATCTAGTAAAAACTAACTTATTAGGCCGTGTATGTGATCGTATAGACCAACCGACTTCAAATGGCTGTAGAACCGGGACCACAATATTGAATAACGCAAGTTCTACAGGTATGTTGACCCTTAGTACCGACATCTCTTTAGACATTATGTCACCTGTTTCCCGAAGGGTTTCTACTCTGTCAAGGCATAAACTGGATGGAGTAAACATAGTGATACGGAGTTTTTTTATAAGAAAGTTCTAATTTTAAGTACCCGAGCTATGTACATTATTTACATACCATCGACTTAACATGATAAGCTTTTTTGCAATTCGTTCTGCAAGTCCAAAGGCTATGCAGCTGGAGCTGCAGACCCATAACTACGAAACTCAAAGGAGCAATTCCCGACTGAGTGATGACCTATTTTCAGGGCTTAAAAGTATCATACCCAAAAGCTAATAGTAGGCCTGAGATAGGCTTCTGACCCGGAACGGTAGGATGAAAGATGCGCCCCAATCAGGATCCCTCCTATGAGCCTGATCGCCTACCCAACGTGATAGTTTTCTAGGCGAAACGCGTTATCTCTCGATACCATCACTGCCGGGTTATATAAGCAAGGTATACTGTTTCCCGACAAGATGACTATCAATCTCCCCAGGGTGGGTCGTTCCCGATAGAAATGATAGCGTATTTAGTGACTTCTTGAGGATTTGTCTCCACGGATCTAGAATCTCAGGTCATTGCCATTCCACACACATCGGTCTAGAGCACCAACCTAAGTAAAAATCAGCTGTCACGACATGGCAATCTGCAGTATCCCCATAACTTCGGGACCCGCAGCCCCCTTCCACCAGTGACCTTTCGGTAGTCTTAACACTCGACTGTGCCCGTACGGGATCCGTTCTAATCCACCGACAATCCGTTTCTTTGGTGGGCCGGGTGATTTTGTCGGAGATAACTCCCCAGGCTGTAGAATCAACGTAGCAACATGCAACAGCTATAATTCCCTCTCTGGAATTATCGCATAACCTATCTATCGCTAGCGAAGGGGCATCGCTGCTCATTGGCATCACCATCTTGGAGTCTTGACCAAGGACCCCCTCCGCCCGAAGAGGGCGCTACCAACTGCTGGATCGCCGCAGCAAACACCGGTAGTCGCCTCCATCCCTTTGTGAGTGATCGCACCACCTTCGGGATCCATCAGTTTGCAGCAGCCATTCTCGCATCCTGTCGATACGGCGGGCGCGAACATATTCGTGTCGGACGCGCGGCGCAAGCGCATTGAGCCACTCCGGATTTTTTGCTCGACCATCGGCAGTAGTGATTCGACAAATTCGACACATTCGACCACTGGGAGAGTTGACATTATCTGTGAAAAATCTCGACACTCTTTTTGCTGATGCTGAAAGGATTCCGCAGTTGGGGGTGTCGATGAAATTCCTAAGAAAAGTAGCGACTGTTGCCTAGCCTTGTGCGCAGTTGACAATATTCCTAATACGGAATGGTGGGGTTGTCAGGAAGTCTTTATCAAAACACGAGCTACTTATCCTCATTGCCAGGACAACGACCCTCACCTTTCCAGAAGTGCGCTAGGCCTTGCGGCTCAACTCTGCACATTCTTAAAAACAGTGCTTAAGTAAGCCGGCCTTCATGGCGTCAACCGTATCCTCCTCTGTTTCCTAGAAAGTTCCCCCCACGCCTTCGCTCGCTACCAGAACGCCAGTGCCCTGACCCGCCCGGGCGGCCTATTATTTTCCAGACCTCGGGCATATGTACTAGCACGTTGGAGGGCGTTAGGGGATACGGATATTGGAAGAGGTAGAGGGGGAAACAGCACTTGGTGCTTTCGAGAGTATTGGTACAGTACCGTATCTGAAAATCGGGCTTGGCTTGGCGTCTACCAGTCCCTACGGCTTAACAGAATAACATGAAGGGAGAGACAACGAACATAGAGTTCAATAAAAAGACCAAACGAAATGCTAGCTTGCCGGGGCAGCTTCAGTCAGTTGTTCGCCGGGCACCTGTTCGTTGACTCCCTCTTATGTTAGGAATACCAAGAGAAGACTCACTCTCGACTCAAGATAGGCGCATCCTACAAGAAATACGAGTGCGGCCGAGATATATTCGTACGTGAGTCTGATAAGAAAGTTTCGATGCACCTATCGGCTGCGATTTGTTCTTAGATAAGGCACGTGACAAATATATTTATCGGCCCCACTCGTAGTGCGGTTGTCTGCTGCCGAGCCATTCGCCAGATTTATGGATACTCCTGCAGAGGGCAAGGAGAGAGCTGACCGAAATGTCGAGAGAGCCGCTTCAACAGACCCTGAAGCAGAAGTTGAGATTGATTTTAGCAAAACGATTTAGGCTCCCATATTAAGCTTTGTCCGGAACAAGAACAGTTCGATCTACGATAATCCTAACGAAACCTTCCTCAGGAGATTTCATTCCTAATGCCACGACCTGGCCTGAAAAGTCAGCATAGCCGGACTAACAGCAGTGGTGGCTCAACCTGTACTGTACTCGAGTAGGGAGGGTATCAACAGCTCTAGAAAAAAAATTCCTGCAACCCCTCTCTACTTTCAATTTCGCTCAGGCAATTTTGGTGCAACTAATGTGTACCTTTGAAAAAGGGAAGCATCTACACTTAGTTTATTTTCCTTTGGGCTATCATAGAACGGTGAACAGCGGTGGGGATTCTGATAAGGAAGCTAAAAGACCCCAGAGTGAATAGCGTCGGTTTTTTCCCGCACGAAAGCTTCACCATATGCTGGTCTGCTCTCACCCCGAACTAGTCTGTCCTCGGTGGTTTGTTGCTGTTAGAATCACCGGAGTGGCTCAACAAACTCCCCCTAATGCGCAGCTCGCGTTAAAGAACTGTAAGGAAATTTTGCAAAAGTATCCGTAGGCTCCCAGCGATTTTTGCTCTTTTCAAGCCTTTACACTGTTTCGGGAGCAAAAAGGGAGGCAAAATCAAATGCCCTTACTACAATGTGAAACTTCGTGGATGGGATCCGATGGTAAATTTTTGGGTCACCGACATGATATCTCCCAGAGTTACTACCAAACACTAGTATCCAAAATGGTTTCTCCCCGGGGTAAATCTTGCAACTGACTTCAGGTTCGGCACAGCGTGAACCTCGCGCAATAGCTAAACAAAAATTCCCCCCTGTTTCTCACACAAAACTCCAATTTTCGATACACTCCTGTCTACCCGTGGAGAGAAAACCTCAATACCGGTAATTCCCATTGGCAGAGGGCTCAGCCCGGAGATTTACATAGTTGAATGTCAGGCTTTAGGAAATTTTCAGCAGAAACCCAAAGTCCGAGCTTAGAAGGGGAGCTCAAAATGGGTGTGGTAGCGTCGTCCCCCGGTCTCAACTCAATACTTGGCCATCTATAAAGGTTTCGTACGCCTTGGCATTATTAGCACCTGTCTGGGTGCCCGGCGTCCGAACACTTTATAAATGGCCAAGTATTTGGGACTGTGGGTAGAGGTCAAAAGCTCTAGCACTAAACCTCTACGGATGTGCCGCATATTATCTGAGTCTGGAGTACGGGATTCGCTGTGGCTGAAGATAATGATAGAAAATCGGAATTTCTTACGGAAAACCCAAGGGAAGCATGTTTCTTTTCTTGCATAGACTGTCCTAAATACAGAGACAGACACAGGAGGCGGCCCATTTCGTCGCTATGCAAATATTGGACAAATTGGCCATCTTGGTGTATATACTTTCCCCTGCGCCGCATCATCGCAAGATCGCGATCACATACCACTTGATGAAACAGCCTTCGCCTACAATAAACCCAGGTCTGCATCCTTTCTGCGTCCTTGCAAGCTACGGGTTCCAAACCACCGCTACTACGTCAAACTATGCCACCTAGATGAATCGAGACCCTGATGGACGAAGCACTCTACGCCTCGGCTAGCACTACCATCCTTGGCCAACGCTATTGCCATTCGGCCAGTACCACCGCATCCGGCCTCAGACGGCACTATTATCCTTGGCCTGCATGATTATCCTTAGCTAATACTGTTTCCCTCGACCATAGACCAAAATCCTACAGTTTGGTATTCGGAAGCACATAAAAGGTCTACTATCGGGCGAGCATACGGGATGCAGGATGGAGGGGCTAGAAGATCAAAGTACTCTGGCAGCACGGTAGGATTGATGAGCTTCAGAAGGATAAAAGAGTCCTGTTTTCCTCGATCACTGCTCGATCACTTGGTCAGGGCCTACCAATTTCCATGATCATTCGATCATGGGGTCCTCTCGGTCATGATCCAGCCCATCACTAAACTTGATACCGTATGTCTGCACTTGGGATCGAACCCGGCATGGATCGGCGGAGGTGAAGAACTTGTTCATCCTGGACGGTAAGTAGGGGTTGAGGGCGTAGTCTTGGGCGAGGAGGAGGTGCGTCGCACTTAGGAGGTCATATTTTTCGGCTGTGCAGACCTCCTTGTTCGAAGGATGTGGATGGGGGGTTTGTTTTTGGAATATCGATCAAGGCCAGAGGAGTCGGAGGTGCAAAGACCAAGTGCGTGTACGGCCCCCTGGGGCTAAGTGAAGCAGGAACGCTTGGGGTGTTTTCGGAATTGGCACTCGGGAATATTAAAGCTTAGTGATTAAGGTTTGCTAGGCTTGGAACTAATACTTGTCGGAATTGTCAAGGATCGCCGAAGACGAGGAAAATTATATCAGAGGAAGAATCTTTCGCTTTCAATATATTGTTGATGTCGCAACAAAGCCATGGAACCGGTACTATGGAGGCTGACCCTCAGCAGAATAGATGGAATCTTTCGGGAGATTCTCCGCGATGAAATCGTGAACTAGAGGTGTCTGAGTGTATCGGCGGAAAAGATGTATGGTTCAACCTTGAAACCTGATCCACCCAACTACATTCAAACCAGCAATGAAATAAGTCCTTCAAAGCAACGAATATCAGAGTAAAAAAAGCGTGAGAGTATCTGAAATGAGGATGACAGTTCTCTCTAGCTTTTTGTCTTCAAATAAAAGATATGAAAATGAGGAATTGAAAAAAGAGTTTGTATGAGGATGAAACATGTACTCGTACTGTACGAGCACTGCGGGGTTCGGTGCGGCCTGCTGGGATAAACGCCAAGAAGGTGAGGTCGAGCAATGATTGCCTTCAGAAAATAGTGTGTGTACAGTACTGTGCTGCTGTCAATAGAACAATAATAAAATTCTTGCACATTTTTCTGATGGGAAATCTGTCGGATAAAAGTCTACTGTACTACAGGATTGAACTGGTATGCATGACGGTTGATAAAATGCGCTCCGGTGGTCAGGCTTCAGCATAGGTAATTTAACTCTGGTCGCCTCGGAATTTGTTTCATCACTTGTCCACATTTTAGGTCAGTTGCAGTATAATAGAAAAGCTCCGGGCACTGCCGCGCCCGATAGGGCGTCCCATCCTACCTCCGTCTGCGCTCGCCCGCCAATAGAACATAAAACGGACGGAACACCACTAGCGGTCTGTCCGGTCCTATCATACCTCCAAGGCGGATGGACGGTTCGGAACGCTGATGGTACCTGTCAGCCTTTCACTAGGTACATTATTTCACTTGTTTCACTTTCACCAACATTTTCTTCTCCGTTGAAATACTGTAGCTTCCTTGCGGTGGGTTTTTTTTAAATAGTTCACTATTGTGGTCAACTAGTTCCAGATCACTGTTTTGAGGACACGGTTTAAGTCACTTTGCACTGAGGTTGGAATTGCCTCCGTGGTTTCATTTCAACATATCGGCTAATAGTAAGACACAATGAGCCCTCATAAGGGTCTGCCTTTCACCGTGAGACTGGCGTATCTCACTTTCCGACCTTCAGACCAAACAGACAAACAACAATAAAAAACCAACAAAGCTGCTATATTGTCATGTATTAGTCATGCGGTATATATAGGAGAGAACTAGGCAGCTTACTTGACCTAAATCTTGATGGTATGATCCCACTAGCTGGATATGGAGAAGACTGTATAGTGCTGATGAGATGTATGGGGGAGCATGGGTGTATGTATTAGGGCTGTGGGTCCCTACTTAGTTTGTGTGACTATATTGTATGTTGTTAGGGAAACCAGTCCTGTTAGTGGTGGCTTCCTCTCTTGTTTGTATTTAGTCTTCTCTCGGACCTTCCGATTGACGACAAGAACGACTCCTCTCTCCTCACCTTCGGTCTTCATCCACTCCGTGATTCTATTGTCCTTCCTCCACTGCGCCGTGTCCTGCCATCAAATCTCACCACGAGGAGGGGACCTGCAGTCTTTCTAGTGTGATTCTTGAGATTCCTTGAGTTTTTCGAACCAGGCGCGCATTGGCTTTTTGTCACCAGATGAAGCATTCATGGTATGATGTGCCGTCTCCAGGATCATGGACTGTGAGTCCAGACCAGAACCCTCCCCCCCCCCAGATTTTTGATATCTTGGCAGACCTCCCTAACAGCGTTCCGAATAGTCCGCGGAAGACTGGGCTGGACCAGCTAGTCCAGTCGAAAGTCAGGTCTAGTCCAATGGTGGAAATTAGACCGACTGGATGGTCAGAATAATCGGAACTGACTTGGTCAGGACTGGTCCGACCAAGCCTGCCAAGAATAGAATATGCACGGCCCTTTAACCCAGATTCCGCTTTTCACTATTTTTAATACCTTATATTATTATATTCAAATAAAAATTTTCTTAATTAAACTCCTTGTTTCCATGGATTATGCTAAATATTCTTGGGAGAATTGGAGTAGAGATAATACCTTACTTAGATTGGGGGCAGTGAAAATAAATTCACGAGTATCAAATTCTTTCTGTGCGGTAAGTGAGTGATATTATATGACAATGCAATCTTTTATGAAGACTAGTCTAGGACCAAGCCCGGACCAGCTCGGACCACCCAAGTTAGTCAGGTCCAGTCATTGACATCACTAGGACTGGCCAGCCTGGTCTTGCCTCCAAGACTTGACTAGTCGGACTATTCGGAACCCTGCTCCCTAAGTGTCCCTTCGATACGTCCCATACGCTCGCTAAGTGTCATTTCGATATGGCTAGTATTCGTTACGGGCGGGGCGGGGTGGGTTTTGCCCTTGGGGGCCCTGCTGTTACATAGGCCCGGGGGGGGATTGTATCGGCCCTCACCCCCGCCCCCGTCCGGGCCAGCTTCCAAAAAGGCCCTGCCCCGGGCTAGTGAGCGGGCCGGGGCGGGGAACGGGGCCCCGGAGGCCCCGTAACGAACTTTAGATATGGCCCATACGCTCAGTAAGCGTCCCTTCGATATGGCCCATACTGGTATCAGTTTTCTTGTCATTGTCACCTATTTTTTTGCCAAGAAAAGTGAATCTGGTATCATACCTATTTTCTTGTGGAGCTGATCGAATCTGGTGTCTAGGTTTTCGGTTACCTGGTGACTTCCAGCACGGCTTTCTCCGATGACTCAAAGTGCTCAGCCATTGTGAAAGTCCCTGCAATAAACTGCCACATATGATTACGGGCGAGTCCCTTGGCCCATATGTGCACTTCTAAATTAGCGGACCTTACCGAATGGATGGGACAAACGTGCAAGAATTGGTGGTGGGTCTAAATGATGCTATAGGTTTGTATCTTCTAGGTCTATGCAAAGTCAGCAAGTCAGCACTCAGTATTCTTGTAGGTTAGGAATGTGGAATTGAAATTATCACCTAATTGTATGATGTTTGTTCGAGGGCCGTTGTTTTTTTTTGTTTTTTTAAAGGAGCTCGGACGAGAGTTGTAGGAACTTCGAGTTGAGCAACTGGCTTGCGAGAGAGTCAGGGGGTTAAATTTATAAGCGGAACAAACTAGCCACTGTCTTGAGTTGCGTTAGCTTATCATACTGTTCGCATTACTCATGTCTCCCCGCCAAGAATTGGCACCTCTTTTGGAATAGTCCCCTTGGAGCCATAAAAAGTTTAGCGTTTAAGCCATCTCAAAGTTTCTATCACCACACCGTCCCTATGACACAAAATATAGTGCTAGATAACGAGTGGGAGAGGGTTCTGGAATGGCAGTCGCAGAGCGCAATCGCTCGCGCTACACTAGCAGCCTCAAGACTAAACACTCTCTGGCCCATTGGCGTCTATTCCAAAAGAGGTGCCAATTCCTCGCTCGGAGGCACCAGTACATGCAATTTCATGTCTTTTCCAACAATTATCCCATCGTTTGATTTCGCGGCATGCCCCCACCTGTGTGGTAACGGCACTTAGGCGAGTCCAATGCCAATAGCAGTAGCAGTATCATTAATTATGCAATTGGCAATTATCCCCAATGCTCGGGCACTCACCTAGGTTGAAAATTATAGAGCCCTGAGCATGTGAGTAAATCATGGGGCTATGTGCGCAGGCGGTCTCGTATTCATCATGGCCGTGCTGAGTGCTGCTGGTTTTTCTCCATTATTATCAATGCACCTCTTCTCAAATAGGTAGTTTTCTATATAATAATCCTGCTAATACACTAGTTCCCAAGGTTTTGAACGGGCCCAAACTTCATGGGAGTTTAAGGTATACTTGCCCAAGCGCCCCACTCAAGCCATCCCCCTCCGCCCGCGGTAAAGACAAAAAACTAAAAGAAAAAAACTACTAGTCTTTACCAGCGAAGGCAACTCCAACGTCCTAGCATGTGGTTTAATTAGGGCCCGTGTACCAATGGACGGTCGTCTTAGAGGTAGAGACAGGAATAGCTGTTAAGCTGGGCTCGGCCGTTCGAGGTGTCGGGGTGTACAGTATATGTACAGGCAAGTATCTTATTAGGCAACACCGTTTTGTGGTGTAGTTGGTAGGACACCAGGTGAAGGTTTGAGAACTGTCGGCTTTTCTCTCCCGCTAAGCCAAACTCGGCGAATCTTGGTGGGGGACGCTACTAGAGTAAGCGAGACGGGAGCCCACCATGGCTTATGTTGGTGTGGGCTAACGTCCCTGATCTCCACCGTGGCAACACACCCTCTCAACCATCTGTGTTGGCTACCGTACCGCACCTCATCACTTGACCGCAGCGATTACTGGGAGCGGGCACGTGACACTAGCACCCGGAATCTCTCTGTGAAAGCAGTTGGCAGCAATCCATTGCAACTGCTTGCTATGGAAGACATCTACCCTAAGAGGATTATCTTTTCCTCAGCTATCTTGATGAGTCTTGGCGGTGTTGAGGGTTCCGTGGGTCAACCTCTGGTGGTTCCTTCGTACCGGTTATTCATGTGCCCCCCGTGTTCAAGAAGGTTACAGCTGGATAGGATAGATTCGCGAAACCCGACTTCCTGAGTTCTCTTTCTCTCCACAAACCCGACTTCTTGTAGTCCGGCAGACGAGAAATACGGGACAGCCATAGCAACACTAATTAGCCCGCTCGACCTAGGTGCCATAAAAATACATCCCGAAAAAAATAATCCTGGCTTTCGATGGAGCACGTCCCACCATGATACCCCCCCCCGTCAATCGGTCTCAACGCCCGGGAAGTGATGGGATACACCTACAGAAAGGCACATGAGAGAACAACCGGCAAGGGCAAGAAAGCAACATCCAGAGGTACTGGTGGAAACATTAGCCCTGCAGATGCGGGGATGCAGAAGAATGCAGCTACAAGTGCCAAAGAGAGGAGAATCAGCGCCCAGAGTGACGGCGGATCTCGGCGAAAGTCAGGAGGAGCAGCTCGGACAGGTTCCGTTCTACAGGGGACCAGCCGTGTGACGATCTATATGAAGAAGAAGCTGAATGGGGATGGGAGACTGGCTGTTTGCCGTAATGGTGTTCCACGTTTTTTGATTATGTGATCAGAGGGGGTGGAGGGAGGTGTGGGGGTGTTGTGAGAGGGAGGGAAATTGCATTGCCTGAGCTCGGCTCGAGATGGCAAAGTGCATCTGGTGGTTTGTTGGTTTCGTTGTTTCGTTGTATTGATAGCTTAACTGACCTCTGTGGTATAAATTACTCTTGCTCATTTATATCAGACATTTTTTTTTTTTTAGCCTGGTTCTCAAAAGTTTTGAGGGTGTCGCTCTTATCATAGATTATCACTCGTTAGTTAATACCGTAGAATCTTAAAGGATTGACTTATGTGCCATGTAGTCGAAAATTCCCTACCCCAGAAATCGGGGGGAAATCGTAGCAAAAAAGGAGCTGCTTGGTCCCTCCGAGAAACATGAAACAAAAAGAAGCTAGACCCTACCAGAGGAGACAACTCCAACGAAATATAGTAGTATGGAGTTCAATTATTTGAGATTATTCGGTAACTTCAACTATGGGGAACCGGGATGTAGCAGAGATGCGGGATTTGCTTTTTGTGTCTGTGACAAGACAAGACAACATAGAGATACCCCGCTTGTAGTGTGAAATAAACAACCCACAAGCCACAAATCGAACCGTGGGTGGAACAAAGCTTCATGCTCATGACCATCATGAAGAGTTAATTCAATAAGCGATAAAAGCTGTTCAGGGTGGCCTGCAAGGGGGGGTCCCTGCTGCTGTCGAGATCTATACTAGTAGAGTTCCTCAAACAACACTGTATTACCAGCTTGCAGGAACCTACAAGTGCCAGCAAGTAGCTCATATCCCTCAACAGTGCTTACTGGAAAGTCAGGAGAAGGCTATTGTCAAATGGTATTTTGACATAGATGATCGGGGCTGTCCTGCAAGACTGGATAATATAAGAGAGATGGCTCTCCATCTTGAAGGGAGAAGAGTAGTAGGAGGGAGAATTGAACCCCTAGACAAGAATTGAATAATGAGGTTCCTTAGTCAACATCCTACCATTCCAATTAAATTCAGTGCACAGCTGGAGCAACAGCGGGCCCAGGCAAATGACCCTTACATTATCAAGGAATATATTTCAGTAAGCTGAGTAAGCTTGTCCAGAACCATGGTTTGAAGGCTCCACAAATCTTCAATATGGATGAGAAAGACTTTCTCATGGGCCAGGCAGCCCAAGCAAAGGTGCTTTGCCATCATAGAAGATGAAACCCTCAAGTAACCCATGACAGAGAATGAGAACTAGTAACTATAGTTGAAACAGTAAGTACTGCGGGACAATCACTTTCACCTCTCATCATTTATTGAGGAAAAGCATAGTATCTTGCCTTGTATACCAATCTTACTGAGAAGGAGAGTAACTATAAGTTTAGTTAGTCTCCTAAAGGGTAGATTGATGACTGGTTGGCTCTTCTTTAGCTGGAAACAATATTTAAGCCTGAGACAGCTACTGTGGGTAAGAAGCCTAGTCTTTTTATTATCGATGGGCATGGCTTGCATATCACTTATGCCTTTGTTAAATTTTGTGTAGAATACAGCATCCTCCTTCTTTGCCTTTCATCACACTCTACCCACCTCCGACAACCCTTAGATATTGGTGTCTTCTCTCCCTATCAGTACTTCTATGGATTGGCACTTGGAAATCATATGCATTCTGGAAGAAAAACTGGTGATTGAATTAAAAAGGCTATCTTTGTATACTTTGTTACTGAGGCAAGAGAGAAAACATTCACTCTGCAGAACATCTGCCACGCCTTTGAGGCTTGTGGGATATGGCCCCTCTGTGTGCAAATGGTGTTGCGAAAAATGGTACCCGAAGTGGTTTCACAGTACAACATAATGGACTCGGAACTCATTTTCAGTTCTAGGAAAAGCAAAGATATTCACTAGAGAATAATGGCTGCAGAGAAAATGCTTGATGAAACCCTTGCCTGCCTATTTCTCACTGAGTCTACATAACCTCCTCCTGTTAGCTCCACCATACCAGGTTCATCGAAATGGCTCACTTTATATGTTAAAGTTATCCTATAAGAACTGGGCTATCAACTAGTGACTGAAGTTGCCCAGTGTGAGCTGTATCAGGAACAGTTACACTGCCTACAACAAGCCACACCTCTTAGGAACCCAACTGACCATTGTAAGCTATTGTAACGGGGGCTCCCTCAGGTAGATGGTTCCTAAGGATGCGACCGCACCAAACTTCGAATCTCTCGAACACAGCTCTTGCAAAAGTGTAAAGAATAAAAGTAAACGGTAAAACTTAATATCGTTAAGCTCTGGCTTATCTCAATTAAAGTCTCTTGAGAGGATGTTGATTTTGTCGGGGCAGGAGAGTTCTCGTATAAGCTTCAAGTAGTCAGACTTATACCAAAAACTCCCCCATCAGGTCGCCCCGACCAACATGAGCATGCCCTTCTCCGTAAGGGTTGCCGGCACCATTACCGCATCCCCGAAGGGCCTAAGGTGTCAGCGCACTCTAGCAGAAATCTCCCATATGCACATTGGTTTCTGCGAGGTGTTTACCAATACACCTGCCGGAGTGAAAACCTCTGCGCATCGGTGTCTCGTCAGTGGCTAACTGTCGAGACTCCTAGGAAAGCTAACTAAGTGACTCTCTTCCCATGTGCTATGAACTATGCAAGCACCCGTAGACATCAGGTGTCCTTCGGTTAAGTTCTATCTTTCTTGATTGCGAACTTACGGGGTCTACGATGCTCCCAGGTAGAGCTGTGTCGGTGGCGGGACCCGTGGGCGCTACCCATGGTCCCTTACCTTCGGCACACCACTCAGCATGATAAGTATCATGCTATTAGAGTCTCCCAACAACCCACAAAGAGCCTACGGCAAAGGGGCACGTGTAGGCTTGATTGGTGTAAAACCTTCCCAGATGTCTCCGGCACTACCCGGGACTACTCTGGGGACCCTTCCGGATAGCTCACGCTAACTCCGTCAGTTTTGGTCCGTTTTACTCCGTTCCTTTTGGAGAAGGTACCTGACCTTCTCACCTTGGCCCCCTTATACATCCTGCGAACAGCTTCCGGTCGGACGGACGGCGACGACGCATACAGTGTTATGGACATGTCTTCATAGATTCCATTTAACTAGCAAAACGGCAACTCCACCCATTTTGGCCCATGACGCCCGGGGCGAACCCTGGGGCCGGAGGTACCTGTTAGGAATAATCCTGCCAAGTTACAGCATGTTCGGAGCACTTTAGCTCCTCCCGTAGTCTTCCGATCAATATACAAGCAAGTGCCCGTAGATCGGCATTGTGTAACAAACAATCCTAACATTACACGGAATCTTTCCGAGAACGTTTCCGACGGAAGGTAGGGTAATAGTGTCCCAAAGGTAGGGTAAGTATGTCCATGGTGACACGAAGTCGGTCTCCATGGCAGGGTAATGTGACTTACCTAGACAGGGTAAACTCACCCGGCCTTCCGACCTATCCTTAGGCCGGAACCGATGTGGTCACGTTACTTCCACTACTTAGGTACACCTATTTCTTAAGTACCCTCTGTTCTTCGGGATACCCGGACCATCGGGTATCTCCTGGACATGCTCAGGCATGCCCTCCTGGTCTACCATATAACCTCTTGGCCTTATGTATGGGCGTAGACTTAGGTTGCCATAGCTCTATAACGTAGGGTCGTTACATCACTCCCCTCTTCTCTAAGGACCGACCCGGTCCGCTAACGTCTTCTCTTATTTCCTCTATTCGGTTCGCCTTCAACCCTATGGTCTCTGGGTTTGTGGGGATACCGATGATGGAAATCCTTCATGGCTTGTAAGCCGGTGCCCTCTAGCATCTCATATGGCTCCCAAGAGTTTTCCTCTGGTCCATAGCCTTCCCATGAAACCAGGTACTGCACAAAGCGATTAGGAAATTTCGCTTTCATGTTGCCGTACCATCGACTATCTACGACTGCCTCGATAACGTAGCTGGGCTCATTGTCTACTATCTCGGGGACTGGGACTTCTTTAGTCCTTCTACCACTTGGGTCCTCTCGATAGGGTTCTAAGAGTCCGACATTGAATACTGGATGGATTGACCAACGGGCAGGCAATTGGAGTTCATAAGCTCGGTTACCAACCTTACGTTTGACCACGAAGGGCCCAAACATTCGGTGGTCCAGCTTCTCCATAGGACGCTTAGTGCGGATGTTCTTTCGATTTAGCATCACGCGGTCAGCTTTCTTTGCCCTGCCATTTGTCACATCTTCCACCGTTACATATTCCGGTGAAGGCAACCTTTTCTGGTCATGCCATTTCCGTTGTCTCTCTT
>LN890964.1:481257-536876 GCA_900010015.1 Tuber aestivum | reverse complement strand
TTTTTCCTTCTTCTTAAACCTTCCCGCAGGTTTAGAAGTTTCCTTCTCTCTCTTCTCTCGTGGTCTCGTGGGTTTCTCGTCGACGAGGTGTCCGAAACGTTTGTCGTCCTCTAGGTTATGACCGACCTGTCGAAGTAGATCCTGGTAGTCATTGAGGCTTTCGGGGTGAGGCGTTTTTAACGCCCATGCTGCCCGTAGTTTCGCTGTTATTCCAGCCCGAACCTTATCCTTCACCTGTTGATGGTCTGTGTAATTCAGCTTGTACATCAGATCAATTATCCTATCCAGGTAAGGAGCGCTTTGGTTGGGTTTCATCACCAAGTCATTCCACTCGAGGAGATTCGTATCCCGATTCACATTATCACCTCCGTGACTCTGCTCTAACCGTTCACGGAAACCCTTCCATGTCCGGAGCGGCCCTTTCTTGTTGAATGGCATTCCCGCTCTTTTCGCAGCCTCACGGTTGATGTGAGCGTGTATCCCCAGGTACCAGTTGCGGGCTTCGTTTTCGAGAAGAGGTATGACCAAGTTGATCTTGTCCATGTCCGTCAGACAGCAATCGGCAAAGTACTCAAACTTGACTTCGACCAGGGTCAGAAAACTAGCCAGGTCCGCGATCACTCCCTTAAATGTAGGAATGCCGCTTGACTTCTCCGGCTTCCTGCGACTTGATGAAGACGAGGAACGAGATTGGTTTTGCAACCGTTCTCGTAGTGCTTCGGCCCAACGGTCATATCGGTCTTTCTTCTCGTCGCTCCAGCCATTTCGACGTGGTCCCAAATAGTGTGTGATATCAGGTAGGGAATCGGCGTCATCATCAGAACTGTCATCAGGATCGGAATCACCCGGATCTCCTGCGCCAGCCCCAAAGAATCCACCACCGGGAGGTAGATTACCACCCCCACTGCCTCCTGCGTTTCCGCCAGAGGTTTCCCTTGGTCTCTCATAACCATCAAAACGCTCGCCTTGACCACCACGATTCCCGTTATCCGGAGGACCACCTCCTAACGGTACTTGTGGCAGCACTGAGCCTGCTGGCTGGTTACTCCCCGACGGTATCGGGTTTGGCGCAGCCTGCGACACCTTTAACCATTCCGCCAAAGCGGGGCAGGTCTCTGGGTGTTCTGGAGGTCCTTCATGACCTCGTTGTAGACAATACCCGCATAGGGGTTCCTTCCTTCCCGTTTCCTTTCCCTTTCCCTTATCTTGTCTTCTTGCCGCCGGAGGGCTTTCTGGTACCTCAACTGGTGGTGGGTAACAAAACCTGTCATGTCTTGCTCCCCATCCACGACAGGTGGGGGTACAGTAGGGTCCTCGTGTAGGCGGCGGTGGTCCAAACCCTGAGAAACCAGCATTACCCGAAGGTTTAACCGGTGCCGTTGGCACTTGTATCGGTGGCCGGCTGGGTTGACTAGGGGTAGCCGCAACAGGGACAGGAGTGCCTTGAGAGGCTGTAGAGGGACGTTGGTATCCGCGTCGACTATTTTCGAACATTTCCAATGTTCTTTCGACACGTTCAGCGAGAGCTGGTGAGCCAGGGCGCATGACTGGCCAGGGGGCAGAAACCGGAGTGGCTGCTGGGGTCGGAGCTAGCCCTAGCGGGTCTGGAGGTGGGAGGAGGGTTTGTGATGTAGGTGGCTCAACTGGAGTCACCGTGATTGAGGGAGAAGGAGACCGTAATGGTCTCTTAGAACTTGATCGAGTGGGCCTGGGCGAAGCATGCCGTCGGATCCCTCCGATTGGGCTAACCGAATGACTTCGAGCTATTGACGTTGAGAGTGAACGAGTCGAAATGCGGGCTAAGGATTGAGCTGCTTCAGATCCTCCCGCTTTTATACTGTCCAGAATCCGCAAACCTAGCGGACTTAGTTCTGGTTTGTACCGGTCGTCACTAGCATACAACGTCAGCTGCTGCGAAAAGTTGTCTGGCTTATCGATCACCAAAGGCAACGCCGGTGCTGCCTCAATCATCAACACATCATTATCCTCATCGATGTTGTATCCCTCATTCCAAGCCTTCTCCAACGCATCCATCCGTATCTTCATTGCAAGCTGGTTATTCAGCATTGCGACAAAGGCATCTTGTTGCCTTTTCATCCACGCCACTGATTTTCCTATGATTTCCTTTCTAAACACCTTCTGTTGCCCTTTGTTCCAATGCAACAGTTCCTTCCGTGCACTTGTGACCTCACGGGTCACCTCTCGGAGGATGTAGGGTTCGACGTAATCGCGAGAAAATTCCGCGACAGAGATCGTCGGAGGTGCACGGGTCTGATTTTCTTCTTCTTGATGATCGTACCCCTCCGCCACTCCTTGAGCGAAGGGAATATCATTCGTAAAGGATAACGCGGCGAGACCTGCGTCATGAAGTACTAAATCGCGACAATGTTCGGGGACTTCGATCGGGGCTGCTTCAAGAAGCATCTTTGCGCTTGTACCGCCGATGCCCTTCACGTCGGCGATAATAGAGGCCCTAAAAATGGCTGCTTTGAGAGGGTCATCATCAATGCCAAAACTGCTTTCGGAACTTGACGATTCCTCCTCCATCGTGACTGCCAAAGCAGACATGATTTCTTAACGTCGGTTCAATCAAAATAAATCAGGAGGCGAGTTAAGCGAGAGGCTCGCTTAACGATATACTGTAACGGGGGCTCCCTCAGGTAGATGGTTCCTAAGGATGCGACCGCACCAAACTTCGAATCTCTCGAACACAGCTCTTGCAAAAGTGTAAAGAATAAAAGTAAACGGTAAAACTTAATATCGTTAAGCTCTGGCTTATCTCAATTAAAGTCTCTTGAGAGGATGTTGATTTTGTCGGGGCAGGAGAGTTCTCGTATAAGCTTCAAGTAGTCAGACTTATACCAAAAACTCCCCCATCAGGTCGCCCCGACCAACATGAGCATGCCCTTCTCCGTAAGGGTTGCCGGCACCATTACCGCATCCCCGAAGGGCCTAAGGTGTCAGCGCACTCTAGCAGAAATCTCCCATATGCACATTGGTTTCTGCGAGGTGTTTACCAATACACCTGCCGGAGTGAAAACCTCTGCGCATCGGTGTCTCGTCAGTGGCTAACTGTCGAGACTCCTAGGAAAGCTAACTAAGTGACTCTCTTCCCATGTGCTATGAACCATGCAAGCACCCGTAGACATCAGGTGTCCTCCGGTTAAGTTCTATCTTTCTTGATTGCGAACTTACGGGGTCTACGACGCTCCCAGGTAGAGCTGTGTCGGTGGCGGGACCCGTGGGCGCTACCCATGGTCCCTTACCTTCGGCACACCACTCAGCATGATAAGTATCATGCTATTAGAGTCTCCCAACAACCCACAAAGAGCCTACGGCAAAGGGGCACGTGTAGGCTTGATTGGTGTAAAACCTTCCCAGATGTCTCCGGCACTACCCGGGACTACTCTGGGGACCCTTCCGGATAGCTCACGCTAACTCCTTCAGTTTTGGTCCGTTTTACTCCGTTCCTTTTGGAGAAGGTACCTGACCTTCTCACCTTGGCCCCCTTATATATCCTGCGAACAGCTTCCGGTCGGACGGACGGCGACGACGCATACAGTGTTATGGACATGTCTTCATAGATTCCATTTAACTAGCAAAACGGCAACTCCACCCATTTTGGCCCATGACGCCCGGGGCGAACCCTGGGGCCGCAGATACCTGTTAGGAATAATCCTGCCAAGTTACAGCATGTTCGGAGCACTTTAGCTCCTCCCGTAGTCTTCCGATCAATATACAAGCAAGTGCCCGTCGATCGGCATTGTGTAACAAACAATCCTAACATTACACGGAATCTTTCCGAGAACGTTTCCGACGGAAGGTAGGGTAATAGTGTCCCAAAGGTAGGGTAAGTATGTCCATGGTGACACGAAGTCGGTCTCCATGGCAGGGTAATGTGACTTACCTAGACAGGGTAAACTCACCCGGCCTTCCGACCTATCCTTAGGCCGGAACCGATGTGGTCACGTTACTTCCACTACTTAGGTACACCTATTTCTTAAGTACCTTCTGTTCTTCGGGATACCCGGACCATCGGGTATCTCCTGGACATGCTCAGGCATGCCCTCCTAGTCTACCATATAACCTCTTGGCCTTATGTATGGGCGTAGACTTAGGTTGCCATAGCTCTATAACGTAGGGTCGTTACAGCTATCTGAAGTACAGATTCTCTCTAGTGCACAGCTTATTGAACTACTAGATGCCAGACTCTAGAAAGCGATGAGGAAGGGTCAGAATCTCTCAGAAAACACCCAAAAACCAAATGGGTCCCTTCACAGCCTCCAGTTACTGCTGTTGTTACATCCACCAAGGTTTCAGAAAGTCTTTCATCACAGAATTCTGATACCAGCGAGGTGGAAGTACTTAGCGATGAAGAGTGGAATTTGGCCTCTGAGGAACAATATGTTTCTCAACAAACTACCCAAAAAAAACCTACACCTTTCTCCTCAACATCTCAGACCCCTATCCCTTCTCTCAATATGTCACTTCAATCACAAAAGACCTGATCTTGACTTGTTTTTTTTTTTCACAATTTCCTATAATATTCCTGTATCCTATTCTTCCACTTCCCATCTTTTATTCCCATACTGACCTCTAATCTCTCTCTAATTTCCCCCCATATGGCCTCCCACTGTCTCTCCTTTGTCAGCATCATTTTCAATACTTTCTTTACATTTTCTGGCTTTTCTCAGGTTACATATATCCAAAATACGCACAGGGAGCTGTCTCAAATATTGCGCAATGGCTAGATCCCACATCCCGGCGGTGTCCCGGTTCGTGATGGTTGACGTTAGCTTGCATACTAGCCGTAGAAAAAACCACCTTCAAAGAAGACGCGACGGGAATAACAGCTTTCGCATCCCGCTAGTGAGATACCGGCGCCACCTCCTCCGCGTACGAATCGCTACCGCCCACCGCCTGTCCCATCTCCCACGAAACGTATCTACAGGACAGCGGTCTGCAACCCGAGCCGGATCCCGGTCTTGTAACCTTGGGCAACTCTGTCAGCCACTATGGCAGCTCATGCGAATCCACAAGAGGCCAAACTAGGGCTGCAGAGCCCGCAGCGGTGAACTCAATTCCTGCTGCAGTAGGAAGGTTGTGCTTGGAAACGGCGTGAACTGAGTACTCGCTCAATTTAGGCAGAAACGGATCGGCGTCCCCGTGGTTCTTCCACAAAACCCTGGGTCCGAAGAAGCATGGAGTTTGCCAGGCTCCCGAGACGTCCTGAGCTTCACCATTCAGCTAGAGGGAGCTCTCCATGGTGCTGCTGCTGCAGGCCGCACTCGTATAAGTAGGGTCGTATCACCTCCGTTAAGGAGTAACACAGCTTCCTCAACCGCCGCTGAACAACAACAATCATGGTAGCAAAAGTCTTCGGCCTACGTGGATGCTGTAAATCTCTTGCCTCAATGCAGAAGTTCAACTATCGTCCCCGCCAACAAGCTTACACCACGCACAAACCCCACCCTACCGATGGCAAGCACCGGCCAGATCTTGAGAGCAACACCCAGGAAGATGAGGAAGCGAAGACAGAGCTTGTCGGCTATCCTTTTTCTTACTGTCTATCCAACTAACAACTCCCCTGATAGTGGCAATTTGTTTTTGGTAACGATAACCTCCTTAGAGGCCTAGAAAAACTTTCCTTTATCGATGTTTGCTTTAGTTTACCGACTGCTTACTCGGATCACAGGAATTTCGGGATAGAGAGATGAAGACTTCCCAATTCATCAATCAGCTTGAAAGGAGGATGGAGAAAGGCTTCTCCGAAGTGCGGGCCGACACGTTACAATCCATCAATCAGCTCGAGAGAAAGATAGAGAAGGGCTTCTCTTAACCAGCGTTCGAAGGCGGCCAGGCCGGCCTGCAGATAGCCTGTAGATGCATAGTCCGGCCCGGCTAGGTCGAAGTGAAACTGACCTGGGTTTTGTAGGCTAGGTTTTGGTGAAGCCTATAGGCTACATGGATGCCTAGGGGCACCGGTAGGTTTTTGGCATATGCCACCTGACCAGTAAATATTGCGTCTGTGCACCACTGATATCTGAAGATGCCCACAGATATCTAAAAGCCTGCAGATATCTACAGTCCGGCCAGGCCCGGTTAGATAGGCCAGTAAAGCTGGATTATGGCTAACAGTCAGGCCCGGCCGGTCACCAAAGAAGCCCAGGCCGGCCGCCCTGGACCTCAAGCCTGGCCGGACTGTCCGCTTGCGAACACTGCTTCGAACTGCAGATCTACTTGTTCCACCTAGAGACAAAAAGCCGTTTCCAGCAGTGGCAGATGGGTCTGGTGGGATCCGGTATCCTGGCATTTTTTGGGGTAAGTGCCCATCTCTGCTCTCAACTCTTCATCCCTATTAACACCATAAATTGCGGTTCATAGGATATGTGGGACAAAAAATCCTCGGTATTAATGTTGTCGCAATTGAGCCAGATAGCGGACAGACCCCGAATACCGTGAGCTATAATAACAGGCCGCCTACGATTGTCTCGCTAAGAGGTTATTTGCAGCAGGGCAACGGTCTATCCGGTAGTGGGGTACGTAAGCAGTGATTAGACATTTTTATTTGCGTGGGGGGCTTTGGGCGGTGGGTGTGGTGCGGTGTGGTCTGTTTGTTTTTGCTTCTGATGGGTGGCTACAGGTAGCTGGGGGGGGGGGGAGGTGGTACAGTTTTTTTGTTTGTGCTTGGTGATGACTTTTTGATCTCTATTGGGGACTTCCGGCAGTAAGAGCTACCAAGGGTAATAGTATTTTAACAAAGAAACATGTCCCCCATGAGTTTTCCGTACAAAACGCTGAATTTCAACACTGTACCAGCAGCCATCACAACGAACTCCAACTGGAGGATATGCAGCGCTAAGAATACACAGCGATGTGGTTTCGTGGTGTGGTTAGATATCACACCAGTCTAACGGGCAGGTGGTCCCCGGTTCGAGCCTGGGTGAAATAAATTTTTTCCTAGAACGTCATCAACTCCACTTTTTCGCGCTATGGTACACACTCATCCGTTCTTGCACCATAGTAGTTCTCCACGCAAATCCTACTCGTTGCGACTGGGGTACTGTGAGGTCTTCTCTCGCCTCTGCGTTCTTTTGTGGGATTGACACACACTCCGGTCTTCTTCCGTTCAACTCACACTGGAGGTCAGGGAAATGGGTCTGAGAAGGAGTAGAGAGATACTTCACGAGTAACAATGAAGTTGAAATCGGTAGAGAAGATCCAGAAGAAACACAAAACAACCTCGTTCCACGGTGAATCTCTAGAAACAGATTCGCCTATAGAAAAAGACTGTCTATTCTTCTCATAAAGGTGCATGTGTAAAATCTAGGAAAACAATTGCTGCCACGCACTCCCTCATCCTTCTTATTCCTCCTACCCCCTGTTCTGATTTCCCAACCTGTACTAGCTAGATTGTCTTGTCTTGTCATGCTCAGAAAAAATCAAAACCACTATCTAGCAAACACGGTTCTCTGGCAACCGTTACCATCATCCGTAATTATGCCCTGACAGTACGGCACAAGAATAAACCCAAAACACAGCGAGGGTGGAGAATACGGATGCCAATACCATACCCTCTTGTACGGCGCTCTGGGGGGGGTTGTCAAGTGCTGAGCCGCCCTCTATGGAGAGGTGAGAGGGTTATTGCGGGATCCATGATGCCATTGATGAGCGATATTACGGCCAGGTAGGCCAGGCTGAACCGAAGCCAGCCCCGGCCTGCCATAATTATGGGGGATTTAACCTGGCTGGAGCCTGCAGGCTTTTAGAAGCCCGAGCCTAACCTGGCCGTGTCCGGCTATAGGCCGTATAGGTCCAGTATCTGTCACCTGGCATGTTGGCCTGGCCTAGACTATGAAGCCGGACCTACAATCTCTTCAGATTTTCGGCTTCCGTCTGGCTCATCTTTCGTTCTACGAAACTGGTCCGAGATGTCTAAAGAGAACCGTAAATTATATAGTTCCTACGCAAATTCCACGCGCCGGTGTTAATAGACTAGAATTAGTATCAGTAAGATCACTAATAGGACTAGGCACTGAACCTATGTGCGGGTAGTGATATGGATTTTCTCGTGGTTGATGAAGATTTCTTGTTTGTTGCCGCCAGTAGTTTCCTAGTTTGTTCCCCACCTCCAGTTATTAGTTTTTAAGTGTCTTTATACATCTCCACTTCTCCCTATCTGAATACTTGCTCACATTCTCTCCATATAATATTCTCGTTCTGTTTCCAGAAATTTGTAAAGTGGCCACTCCAAGCCACTGTCCGCAAACCTTATCAAAAACTACACACCAACGGTTATAACCCCTACTTCTCAAATAACGCCCATGCTTCAAGCTACACCCTCTATTAGCTGGACCCTCTATTTTAATGTGTCGAACGTGCTGGGCCACCATGCTGCTGCCGATTATCGGTTGGAGATATTGGCATGGCTCTCTCCACTCTAACCCAGTATCCGACACCAAGACATCCGAACATGCCACACACACAGCGTGGAGAAATGGCTGCTGGGAACCGAAAGATTGCAAAGGTGGTCTGATGGCCCTCGAGAGGGAGTGTCTGGGCATGTGGCATTGTTTTTCTGTGGAGACCCGGGGATCGGCAAGAGGTATTTTAGGTGAGGGGGTGATCCTATAAGAAAAACTCAAGGATAGTTGTGCTGATGAATTGTGATACATGTTCACTAATTCAGACCTTTCGAGATCACAAAAAGGTCATTGGTGGAAGGGGGCTAAGGGTGCCCGATATTGTGAAGATGCTACCCCTCCCGTGGGCTGCCGAGAGCTGGCATGAAGGATAGGTGAAGCTACGACGGGAGCACATATCCGCAAACCCCACTGTTTATTCCCCACAATACAAAAGCTTTCCTGAAACCCCCCAAAACCGCTACCCGCCGACCCGCTACCGCCACACGATAGACATGCCCATTTATACCGCCGGTGCCTTCTCCCCCCGGACCGCTTTTCCCTTCCCCTTTCATCCCAGATCCACGCCCGGGCCCCCGGAAGCCACCATCTCCGGTAATCGCAGCTTGGAATCGAACCACACTACGTATGCATGTCTGTGGACGTACCGGTACCTACTACAGTTTTCACGAGGACCTCTACTCCACGCCAAGTCTCGCAATTAGGCCCGGGTTGAGATGGGGTCGGGCTGGGCCAGGGGTTTGGGCCGGGTTGAGTCATCAAGGTGGCAAGCCCGTGTAGCCCGAAAAAGCCTAAAATCAAGCCCAAAAGAATTGTCGCTTATGTTTATCAAGTCACATAATATCACTCATATCTTCTGATTTTAAATAAAAGTGCTGTGAACTCTAGGCAGGACTTGCGGAAACGGCGGTCTGTGTCCAAAATCCACAGGTGCAGGTTTCTATGCATTCATTCCTTTGTTAAGTTTACTAAGATGCTATTATCCCAGATGGAGGCCTGATGGAGCATGGCAAAGGGAGCATCCTACATCGTCAAAGTGGGTGATCAATACTCATAGCATACAGGCAATGCCTGCTGAACCGGAAAGGATATTCTCAGGCACCAAAAAACAAACGATTACTGATTTGCGACATTCCCCTAGCTCGGATACTATCCAAGTACTTCAATGTCTTCGAAGCTGGTAATCAACGGCCAGAGTGGGGGGAATCCCTGAAAGTGTTTAGTAAACTCATTTCCGAGAATAATTCTTCCTTTTTCAATTTTTTGCTAGATATTTCTTGTTTCCCTTCATCCTATTCACTATCTCTCGTACCGCTCTCGTCACTCGTTTTTCCTAGAATCTGTGCAGCTTGAAGGTCTCTCAAGTAATAAAGTTAAAATAATTGACTTCTGTAAATAGAATTGGATTAATTCCTGCTCTTGAATAGTTTGGGCTTTCCGGAGTGGCCCGGGCTTAGTTTGGGTCGGGTTGGGTTCGGGTTGGGCTAGCCATCATTGGGGCTAGGTTTGTGCCGGGCTTAAGAATTTCCGGCCCGGACCGGTCCATAGCAAGGCTTGCTCCACGCTGGCACTTTTCTACATATGGACCAGGCTGCACGTTCCTCTAGCTATAGTGAGAACGTTCTGTCTACGTTTTTGCTATTCTTCATTTCTTTTGTATAACAATATCACATCTGGGTTTAGATCGGTTATCCTTTCCTGCTTCTGGACTCTCACGCATCGCCCATTTCTTATGGTCCCTGAACTACTTTTCTGCCCCCTACAGGAGATATATGTGCTGTAACCTACTTTCGGTATTCTTTTAGGCTGTCCGTGGTTACTACAGAAACGATAGTTTACCAGCGGCCTCGTGACACTTAATCAGACTGGCGGATGTTGCTTAAGATGGCATCTCCCTAAACGCCTTGTGATGTCCTAGTCTCGTTATCGGGCCGGGGAGGGCAGGACACGTGGGGAACAGCTCGAATAGGGGATTGCCGCAATTGGCGTCTATGATTTGGGTTCTTGCTTGCCGCTCCTATACTCTCCCGTCCTCGACATTCATCCATTCGTCCATCCACTCTGCCACTAATCCTGAACCAGCAATTGCATTCTTATCTTCAACGCACCGGCTAACTTGGTTCGTTATTACATTGGCGGAGTGCTGGCTTCTGGGACCAGACACATCCCCATCCACCTCCACCTTCAGGACAAGAGCAGAAACCGGCATTACGAGAGTGCAAATGTTGGTCGATCTGGCGGGAAGGTTGGTGTGTACTGAGGGGTGTTACACACTGTATCGCTCTATGAAACGCCGCCATCAGTACTATATATTCAACTGCCTACTGAAAATAACGAGTGATATATCATGATTGCAATAGTGGATAAGACAATAGCTATCCAATCAATATCCGATCGACTTTGCCGTAAAAACCAGCGGGAGAAAATGGAAAGGGGTTGAAAATCTCAAGTGGTCTGTGGGGAGCAACAATGGATGTCTTTTTTTGCGCTATCGTTTTTTTCTTTCCACTTTAGCTTATGTGCCACTGATCGCCAAAACTGTGGCGACCGGGGTGGGGATTCAGGAGGGGTTTCTAGGAACTGAAGAAGGTTCTCATGGGTTGTTGGTTCCTGAAGCGGGTGACGGTATGATAATTTCACAGTTTGTGCGGGTGCCTCTGGATCCGATTGTTCGCCCTGTGCATACATTGGTCGGCTTGAAGAGGAAATAAGAGCGGAGATGGATCTTTTCGGTTTATCATTGCTTCTCTCCTTTTTCTTCACTGGCTGGTGGTCTTGGAGTTAGAATCATGAACAGCGCCCCGAATATTGGGGTACGTGTATAGTAACGTAAGATAGTAAGTACATGAATGCTCAACTGAAGAGCTCTTACGACGACTCCCGCAGGGCAGTCGATACGAATGCTGGGGCTCATTCTACAGCGAAGAGTACGTTCCAATGGCGGTCAACTATCGTGCCATGATCGGCAATTTTAGCTGGTAAGCTCTACTCGAGCGCGCATCAACGTGCAGGGCGAAGGAAGATACTTTCACACTTTCTTCCTCCTCACTCCCCACAATCTCCTCACTCATGGTCTCGCACAGAGCCCTCATGGGTACTGTTATTTTTCGTGCTTCCCTTCCCTTCCGATACAGTTATCCTTAGTTTCTTCCTGGTAGCTCTCCGTATCGAGAACCTGATTATATTTTTTGCTTGTGGCCCCTCCGGCTCATCCCGCTCTCCACCTCCATCTTCGTTATGCTCACCCCCCCTCCGATTCTCATCTCCTTCGCCTTCCCCGTTCTCATCTTCCTCATTTTTGCCATCCTAATTTATGTCTTTATTCTCATATTTCTTCCTGCCCTCTTCTTCCTTATTTTGGGATTCCTCCTCATTCTCGCTTTCCTCCTTTTTCTGGCCCTCCTCCTCATCTCCCTCATTCCAATCGTCCTCTTCCTCTCCAGCCTCTTTCTCCAGTCTCACTTCTTTTCTCTCGCCATCCTCTTCCTCGCACACCTGCATAAACACTCCTTTTTTCTTCTCCCGCAGATTGCTTTCCATATTTTCCCTCCAACTCTTCTCACCACCCTCATTCTCTCCGTTCGCAAAGCTGCAGCCTCATAGCTCTGGGTGGGGGTCCGGCTGTACTTCCCACCAGTCCACGCCCCGAGAACCTCAAAAATCACCCCCCGTTCATTCCTACAATTCTCAACTCCCTCGATCTAATCTTAGGAGATCTGGATACGTCTTGCGCGCTCTTAAGGAATTTCCGATACCCTTACCTCGCACTCTCTCAGCTCGCATCCCCACCTCTTGCCATACCAAGATCCCACGCATCCCACGATCGTCCCAAATACCGAGTCTCACGGGGAAAACTGAATCGGGAGCGACCGGCGCGGCCATGCGGCAGAGAGGTGATATTGGTTCAAAAACTGTAGAGATAGACCTCCGAGGGGTTCCCGATTAGGTTTTATCTTCATAAAGCCTACTGGAGAAGTTTGCGGGGTTTTCGGGCAAACCCTATTGGGGCATTTTTGCGAGGGGGCATGTGCATGGTTGGGTATTGCTCTTATGATGGGGTTTTATAGCCGCAGTGTTCGCAGGTGGTTAGCCCGGCGATGGTTTGCGTATTAGGGGGGTTGGACTGCAGATATGTATAGGATATGTATAGGATTCCGGGTGAGTGCTCATGACCGCATTGGTTCTTGGCAGTTATTCGGGCGTGGTTATCTTAATTGGACGCTTTTGTAATCGAGACGCTTTTAGTATGACTAAGGAACAATAGGCATCATGCTATCATATGGTAAGTTTAGGCGGTGATAAAGAGGCCATCACAAGCTAGTAATAGCATGGGATGCCTCAGCAAGAACCCACAGCGCCGGCGGTTTGATCCGCGACTCCATAGTTCGCTGTTAGCTCTATTTTTCAATATCCGTTGCATGTACCAGCTCTTCTTGGGGGCAGTTAGTTTCTATAGAGGCTCGGAAATGTTGTGTCAAGCTGCTTCTGCTTGTTGAGGCTTAAATCCACCAATAACGGATCTACCGGTACTATCCGAACTAGCATGACTAATCTGAGGTGTGTGCTGGCTATCACACTCATCACGCCCCCACCAACTCCGGGATAACCCGTGATTAGCGAGAAGAGTGGCGTAAGGTAAAGCGCTGTGCGGAGAAAATAGTCTAGCAAATAAATATCAATTGTGATTTTTTCAGAAATCCGTAGATTTCTTCGTAATATAGGAAAGCCCGTGGAAAGCACCCCGGGCATGGCCTGGGGGGCCAATAACAGAAGAGCCTTGAGCCCCCGCAATGAGAAACAAAGGTAATCAAATATCCATGATTCGTCGCTAGATATACTGTGACTAAAAAACAGCAGAGACTAGGAAACATGGCATTGCAATTGTGGAATAGGAATTTCTCTGTGCCTACGCTACTCTCATTGCTTTTGCATATATCGGAATGTTTTCGACCTCTATTCTTGTGCTGTGGCCTATATCACCGGTATATACCTTCAGATTTGCACCCGAGTTTTGTGGGCAAGTATTCCCAAGCATTCGGAAGTATCGGTTGGGTATCCCGGGGTGCCTGCTACTATACTCATTGACGCGCTGGTTACCTACGACATATAGGGGGAGACTGCCAGTGCAGCCCAGAACCTATGAAGCCTAGGCACTGGGGACGTAGGGCTCGTAGGGCACGAGTCGGTCTGGCTTTGCGGTGGTATGGCAGTACTGTATATCTGCGGGCTATCCACTGTCCTGGCCGGCCGGCTGTGATTACTGTCTCGCTGGGGGATTGTGGTGGTATCCGCACTCTCTCGGTTAAGGTGATTGAACAGTAATATTTGTGGCGGAGTAAGCGGCGGGGTGGGATGTCCACTCCCTTTCGTGGACACGGTGGTGGGGGGCGTCTGTTATGGAAAATGACATACAGGATGCGCTTTGTATGCCCCATTCGACATGTAAGTGCAGAGTACCGGCATCAGAGAAGATTATTTGTGCTGCAGCGGGTCAGGTCTTCGGCAGTGGTGGAGGCAAGAATGGGAGAAGGGAAGAGAGCGGCGCTTGGCACGCTGCCTGCCAGGCTTGAGACGGGGTAAATGTTGGATTGAATGTCGGGAATGCCGTTATTGGTCTACACACAGAGCTCGTGGCTTTCGGGGCGTGTGCCGAGGCTAGATTCATGATGGTAGCTTGTTCCCCTCGGATCCTATATCATATTCCGGTAGGTATGGAATTGAGTTTTTGGTTTTGCTGGTGCCCGTTGCTATGTTTGCACATAATTTGCACGGGCCGGTACGGGGTACTTGGCTTTGTGCTGCTCACCTTTCATGCCAATCGGGGGTAAGCATAGAGCATCAGTTTTCGTGCTTTAGATTGTTGTAGATAGTTTTATATCGCACAAGATCATAGAGCTTTCCGAAGAGTGTGTTTCTTTTGAGTTTGTTGGGCTTTATTCGGTTTTCGTAGTGGTTAGATATGATGAAGAGGCATATACCCCGCGGCTTGCTTTCAGCCAGCATCCCCAACTGTCGTCTGGTTCACCACCCTTCTATCCTAGGTCCGGGCGCTCTTAGCGCCTATTGTGATTGCATTCTCACTGCTTCATCCTTCGGCTCAATCATAGCCAAGTATCGCTCTCGTGAGCCGTCAGGAAAGGAAGGCCGGGAAGAATGGTCGGAAGAAAAGAAAGGTGAAAAGGTCCGAAATAGGGTCAATAGGTACCTCTCGCTTTATGGAAAGCGCAACAGAAAGCCTTCTTTCAGATCTCCACATTATCTCAAGATGGGTGTTATAGGATGGAAGCGTGGGGACAGCTACAAATTCAAAAAAAAAGGACTCCCGGCCTTCCCTACCCAATATTTATCGTCAAAGTTTAACAGACGCTTAAGGTACTTGTACCGCTTAAATCCTATTAGTGCTGGAATCGTGGGAGAAGTGGAGGGGAACAAAGCTGCTGTGGGAAAAGAAAAGCATCCACGCGTGTCGGATAGCTACTAGAGCTGCATGGGCATATCCTGCACAGCAAAGTAAGACCTTCTAACTCTTTGCTGGTATCCTGGAGGTTCCCGCCCGTTCACACCCTGGGGTAAGGTGCGATAGCTAAGGGTGAAAGTCCAGCTTACCCTTGGATCTTCTACACCCTTCTGCAAGCGGCCCTCTCACAATTCTAGAGGGCAATACCAAACGTCCGCGAAACCTCCCAGCAGTCTAACCCGCGATCTCCGGGATGTTCTGGAAAGTTCCACCGCCGAGGCTTTGACAATATGGGGCTGTTGACGGTACTCGCACCAATGCTGATGAAAAGCTTCCGGGAAGACCAGAGTATTTTGAAGGGAAAACATTTCTAACGGGGAAACGAGTATCCCCATTAACGCGGGCCCAACGTAATTAGGGCGTTCCAGTATTGCAAGTGTGAATCCCCGGTTTTCCGCCAGTAAACCAGTACTGTACCAGTACCCAGAGCTGAGGGGCAAGAGATCTTGTTCTGCTGTACTCGGGTACCGGTAGTCCCCGATCTCGGAGAGCTGTGGCGTATAGCAACAAAGCACCGGTTACACAAAGTTCGAGCAGAATGGTTACGCGAGGCGTTCGTATCGTCATCACCCCACTTTCAATAGATTCGCTTAATTTCCATCCGCTGAACCCAACACACACACACACCTACAACACTGCGGCCGGCTGGAAAATGTCGTACTCTCACGCTTCCGATGCCCGCAGCAACAATTGCTACTCATATATTGCCCGTTCTTTCGATAATGACGTTGGTTGGGACTTGAACAACTTTGGCTTGAGAGATGAGAGGTCTGAGATTCTAGCATGGTTATCTATGCTTGAGCCCCGTATCCGCCACCACAACATTCGGACCCGGCGGGCTGATAACGTGGGGGAATGGCTGTTGCGTACCGAGGAATTTCGAAGGTGGTGTGATGCTCAGCAGGAGAAATCTGAGCATGCGGTTTTATTTTGCTGCGGCGATCCGGGAGCCGGCAAGACATATTTTAGGTGCGAGGCAACCCTGGGAGAAAGGTTTAGGGATGGCGGTGCTGATAGGTAGGGATACTAGTTCACTAGTGGTGGACAGGTTATGTGATAAGTCCAAAGAGCAAGATATAGCGGTTGCGTGTTTCTACCTTGATTTCGCTGGCCAGGAGGAGCAGTCTCCAGCCAGCATTCTTGGTTCACTGCTGAGACAGATTGTCGGTGGATTGGGAAGGATACCGGATGAGATAAGCCGGGCCTTTCAAGATTTCCAAAAGGTCATTGGTGGAAGGGGGCTACGAGTGGCCGAAATTGTTAAAATGCTCCAGACCGTTACATCCTTACGGCGGACGTTTATTTGTGTTGATGCTCTGGATCAATCTGCTGAAGGGGTTCGACTTGAGGTTCTGAATTGGCTGGGACTAATACTGGAGAAGTCCCCGAACGCACGAATATTCTTAACCGGGAGACGGCACATCCAGGGTGAGATTGAGAGGCATCTTGCCGGGAGATCCGCAATTTTATCCATAAAACCGAACAACAATGATCTCGTGGGGTATATCCGGATGAGGTTGGGTAAGAGTGCGTTGAAAGACGTGATAGACAGTGGTATGGAGGCCGAAATCGTCAAAATTATTGACGAGAATACTCCCGAGCCGTATGCGAGCATAATAGCCAAACATGTTTTGCGTTCGCCGCTAACACACCCAGATTTCTATTGCTTTCCCTAACCATGGATACTGTCCTTGGAGAAACCACAGCCTATGGTAGGCGGCAAAAGCTAACGGCAATAACGGAGGGCCAGGATCTGAAGGATTTTTACGGTGAAACCCTGAAACGGATAAAGGAGCAGGGTACGGAGAAGGCAAGGCTAGGGATGGCAGCACTGATGTGGATTTCGCATTCGGAACGGCTATTACAACTCGACGAGCTTCTCTACGCCTTAGCAGTCGAGATGGGGTCTACGGATCTCAATGCTGAAAAAATTCCTTCGGTGGCGACGTTGCTGGGGTGTTGTTTAGGGCTCGTTTTCCTTGATAGGGGGACTTCGACTGTTCGTTTGGTCCATTACACTCTCCAGGAGTACCTTTGCCACATATGCCCCGAGATTTTTGGCGCAGCTCACTTGAAAATGGCCGAAACCTGTCTCACATACCTCAACTTCCAGTCTATTAAGGATATTTCGCCCGCGTTCTTTACTCTCCCCCGGTCAACTCCCTTCCTCAGATATTCTTCCTTGTATTGGGGGGTCCACGCTAGGAGAGGGGCTTCAAAGAACGTGGTATCGCTTGCGCTCAAGCTTTTCAGTAAAATTGAGCGCCATATATCTACCAAGTTACTTTTGGCGGATATCCTTTCGAGGGCTGGTCGATCTAATCGCGACATCCCCACCAACGGCCATCTGATTGGGTTTACTGGCCTGCATTGTGCATCAATTTTCGGCATTGTTGAAGTCGCAACTCCTCTCATGGGCCGGCTGAATCACGATCTCAATAGAAGGGATTTTCTGGGTATTACACCTCTCATTTGGGCTGCAATATGTGGACAAGAGGAGGTAGCCAAGTTGTTTTTAGGGCAGAAGACTGTTATTCCCGACAAACCGGATAAGTGCTTCCTTCGAACAGCACTCTCGTGGGCTGCTAGGGGAGGACATCAGGGAGTAGTGAGGGTACTTCTTGGTCGGGCATCTGCCGGGCTCTGTGGAACAGGTGGCTGGTGTGGCAAGACATACCGAGTGATGAATATGATCATGGGGAGGAGATCTGTCGACCCCAACAGGCCAGACATATGCGGTCAAACACCGATCTCGCTAGCTGCCGAAGCAGGATGCGAGGGGGCAGTGAAGCTATTATTGGGGAGGAAGGATGTTAAACCTGATGCAGAAGACAGATACAGCCGGACACCCCTCTCATGGGCTTCCCGCGGGGGCCACGAGAGAGTCGTGAAGCTCTTACTTGAACGAAGGGATCTCGACCCAAACACACCTAACAAAGACGGTGATACCCTACTTCTACTAGCCTCTAGAGTGGGGTGCGACAGAGTGGTGAAGCTTCTGCTTGAGCGGGGAGATGTCAACCCCAACTTGCCCAACAAATACGGTCTAACTCCACTCTTCCGTGCCATTTGGAGAGGACATGAAGGGGTGGTGAAGCTCCTACTTGAACGGGAAGACGTCAACCCCAACGCGGTGGACCAGGACGGTGACACCCCACTCCTATTGGCTTCTATGTTGGGGCGTGAGGGAGCAGTGAAGCTCTTGCTGGAGCGGGAAGATGTTAACCCAAACATGCCCAACAAATACGGTGTGACGCCACTCTTGCGCGCTTCTTGGAGGGGGCATGAGGGAGTGATGAAGCTCCTTCTAGAACGAGAAGATACCAACTCCAACATACCAGGAAATGGTGAAGAACCACTCTCGTGAGCGGCCGAAAGCTGTCATAGGGCGCCGTGAAGCTACCACAAACCCGCAAACCCCAACCCCGGAGCGACCGGAGCCTAGAGAGAGAAAACCCTTCCTATCATCAAAAACCACTTTGCACCGCTTTTCCAGTATCCTATGAACACACCCATATATACCGGCCGCCGCTTCCCCGTCCCCTTAATCACTTTAACCCTCCCCCTGGAGTGCACAACAATTCTCTTCGTATCTCTCTCTTCTCCTTCCCTCTCTTCCATCTCCTTCTAGATTCAACCCAAAATTCCCCTTTGGGATTATTACCGCCACCCATTGAAGCTCCGAACCTGACATGCACACACCTGTTAGCGTATCTATGGACATTCGCCTGTGGTTGAGTGAGGATTTTTTTATTTCATCCTTATGAGTTTACAATGCAGATGAAGATGTACTGTTCTTGTCGTTATAATGGGAGTTTCCTGTCCATGTTTTAGTTTTGATTTTTTTTCCTTCTGTGAGTAATATAGCATTCGTATTTATATTTGTCATTGTCCCTTGCCTATAAATTCCGACTCTTGTCCATTTTCCTCGCTCCCGAATCATTCTTCGTATTTCCCACGAGCGGCACATACTATAACCCGATTTGAGTGTCCCTCTACCCCATCTAGAGAGAGGAAAAAAAAAGTTCAACTATAACCTCTTAAATCAACCTCTGCTGAGTGGATGGAGCCCAAGGTGTCATCGCTGAAAGCCTCACAATGCTTTAGCCCCATTTCCAGACTGGGGTAAATGCGATATTGCTATAACATACTGCTGTAATTTAAGTGTCGTACTTAACTTACCACTCATATACCGTTTGCTCTTCAACTCTCTCTTCCGACCTATCCAGGTCCAAAATTGCGTACTAATACCCGACATGTCCGGAGACTAATATCGCACCCACAGAATACTAGACTTCAGGGACTAAACAAACTCCTACCCGTGGGTCCTAACAGCAGTGGAAAACTTCTTCGGCCTTGTCGAGAAGCCCTGTTTTTTTCCGGGGCGTGTGTGGTATAATACGTGCGATATGATAGCATAACCCCTAACCCTATTTACCTGGAGTAATTAACCGACAAACTTCTTTTGTTAGTGTGACATTATGGAATGGCTTACCGGTGCGGGTGGGAGTAATGTTGGCCTTAATTGGGTGTAATGCGTGCGATTGCTTTTTCGCCGACTAACCAATAGCCGCTTTGTAGAGAGAGCTGGTACAGATTACTGTTATACTCCAGTAGAAAAATGAAGTAGCAGAGTGACACGGAATTTGTCTCACGACATGCTCATTCGATTATTGCGGCGAGGGGGAGGCTAATGGAAAGCGGTCCGTCTCAATTGGGCTGGCCCCCCTTTACGCTCTTATTTTGATCGGATATCAGTTTTCTTAGAAGCCCGTGACCGGGTAGAACAGCTCGTGGAGCGGCGGCACAAAATGGTAGGTAGGCATTTGAATGGGAGATACTACCGTATCGTTTCGGGAACGGCGGTACCTTCTGGAACTCACGTGGACTGAAACCGGGCCCCATGTGCTTTCGCCGATGGCTAGCGACGTGATGTTGAGTTCCTCCTATCATACCTTGCTCCGTCAAATTAGTCGTGCCCGGTTGTTCGCCCCTAACTTAGCTAGTATCTCACAGACACCAAAATCCGATTGCCGGTATAGAGGCGGAGCAATGGGGCAGGTCAGGTGTGGTGCATGGTCGATGTGCTCTTGGTTATCGTCCTCTCCCGGTTTGATCGCCGGCCTGGACTTCTGTATCCTGAAGGAAGGCGGGACAAAGCACCTGTTCATCACCCACTCGCCATGAAATGCCAGCGCCCCGTGAATCCCAAAATAAAAAAAGAGCTGCAGCGAGACCCAGAGAAGTGCGCCGTAATCTCCGTTATCCATGGCGAGAGGGATAGTAATGCACCGGCCGGAGACAAAGCAGTCAAGATGACGGAAACATAGGGGGAAACAGCTCTTATGGATTGTGGGAAGTTGTGATCTTCTGGCCAAGGCTACATAACCTGCTACTGCCAGGAGGCCACCACAGAGATGGCCGCGCGGTCAAGAAGGTAGGAGGCCAGCTGAAAAGGACAGAGATTCCAGAATCGTCCCAGCCGGGCATGAAAGTACCGGCTCAGGTAGGGTGTGGGTGCCGATGCGGTGCAAGAAATAGTGCGAGAAGGAAAACACGGTTGAAATGGTACAAGTGGAGGGTCAGGGCCTGGTATGATCTAAGGGTATGCAGTCCCCAATGCTGTGGTGTAGTTGGTTATACACTACATTACTGTCCAAAAAGCAGCCTTCTCCCTCACTAAGCCCAAGTTGGGTAATCCCAACCCTGCCAACTTTCCCACCCAACTGGTATCCCCCGTCGCGCTATATGTGCATATTATCACTTGGCTACTACGTGTCCTAGGCAATAAATACTTGAAAACTGGGATTGAACGAAGGTGTGGTAGAATATCTGACGGTATCGCAGTGCACATACAAAATATCCTTGTATTTTACCCCTCCTGTTTTCGGGTTAGTGAATTCTTTCTTCCAACAAAGCCAATATGGTTCCGCGAGACTAAACTGAATACTAGGTTTGTGACAAAAATTGTGACAATTTTGGTGGTAATGCCGAGTGTATGATATCATACGAAAACAATGGACCTTCCCCCACTACCATAACCCCTACTTAGAGATATTTTGTGGAGCGTGCGCCCCAAAGGTAATAACCCTTCCCACATCTCAAATTACTATTATTCTTTGTGCGACTCCAAATACCGATCTTCCCCTTGGTGAACTAGACCCGTGTTTTCAACCCACGTATGATGCCCGACGAGTCCCCCCCAGAACTAGACTTGTTATCAAAGAGCTTGCTGCCGAATTGATACCAGCTACCCGGATAAGTCAACTTGTGTGGCCAAAACCACATAACTTGGGCCAATCCTATTTCAATAAATTGCCTAGATCCTTGGCCTTATATTCCATTTCAGATGCCTATCACAGGATTATTTGTTGTCTACCAAGAAGTATTCGTAGACAACGCATGGTCTAGGTGGCCCTATACCTGCCTGGGCAAGAAGAAAAAGTCTTCGGGTATCTTCACTGAACACTATAATAAGTGTTTCCTGACCTAGCAACCAATGTGGCGAACCTTCTAAACTCGCGTCTGGTGCTATATCGTGTCAGCAGCTGTGCCGGGAACTTGGGTACGCATATCGAGTATATTTGAGTCTGGGGATAGTTTGCTGTAGGAGTACTCGAGTACCGTAGCCGTCGATACCACCTTGTGCTCAAATCAACCCCATGTGCGTACCTAGGTTCCCGACACAGTTCCCGATGCGGCATAGCACCCACCAGGAGTTCAAATTCCCCTACTCGTGTCTCCGAGCCAAGAGTTGGCACCTCTGTTGGAATAGCTTCCACGGGGCCACAGAGAGTATCCCTTACCTCCTCCTCACGGCAGACGCTATTCTATCACTTACCAGAGAGAGTTACAACAGCTCGGCTGTAGTGCAGGTGTTCAGCCCTGTAGACCACTAGGTACAAGTACTAGCCTACTGGGGCAATCGTGATTCAAGGTGCACAGAGGATGATACTTCGATCATGACCATACTGAGTATTACTCAGTTTGTGCATTCTCAGCCCAACACCCCCTTAAAGTACTGATTAGCATGGCCATAACAGAAACGTGATTTTCTCAGTGCTCGTCAGGCCAACTCACCGTCCACCGGAAAAGCACGTACCTTTGTCAGCGAAGACCCACCATCGTTAAACTGCCGTGAAATTCGGCAACAAGGTAAGGGATAGTGCTGGGGCTGCTCTTGTGGTGCAAGGGATTGCACTCTGCGACTGACGTGCCAGCATCCACTCCCATTCATTATCTGGCACTGTGTTTTGTGTCACCGATGGTAGAGCCTTTAAGAATGGCTTACCGTACATGCTGAACCTTTTATGGCTCCGATGGGACTATTCCAAAAGTGGTGCCAATTCTTGGCTCGGAGGAATGAGTACCCCCTCTGATATCAGAGTGGTAGAGCATTACCGTACGGATTAGATTTTGTTCGAAAGGTAAAGTGATTGGCGGCGGATGGTAATTCAATTTTTCGTTATACATCTAATACTAGAGAACTCAAGCGCATTATATACCTCCCTCAGAAGGGCCACGGTGTACTCTCCAAGAGGACACATCTGCATTGCCATATAGGCATCGTGTAATGGTGACCGGGAGATATGCTGTTCCTCCACTAGTATACCAAGCACCTCCGTAATAGTGAGAGAGAAGCAACGCTAGACTAGGACACTTCCAACAGATTTACTGATGAGTATTCAAGTTCGGTTAATCAGGTGAGGCTCTTGCCCGGGAGGAACCTCCTTTATTAGAGGGATTTCAGCATTAATATACCCCGAGGGTGCACAGAAAAAAAAGAGAAAAAAAACCCCACCACGCACGGTGAACCTCAAGCCATGGACCCCATATAGAAAAAAAGATAAGAGGGGAAAAACTCCCACTGCAGGGTGTACAGAAAAAAAGAGAAAAAAACACACCACGCACAGTAAACCTCAAGCCATGGATCCCATATAGAAAAAAAGGGGAAAATAAGCGCGCAAACATTCCCGATGTTATTCCCCTGTGAAGCAAAACCATTATTAACACGATCAGTACTAAATTCTAATAGACTGAAATGCAATACTTACCACCTCACCCCCCGACTTGACCAGTCCCAGGCCCCCGCCCCTCCGCCCCATCCCCGTTCATATAGATGTCGAAACCTCCCTTTAGGAAAATTCCGGCGATGAGATAGTATACTGCCCGGTCGATTTTCGCGTCAGTCTTGTCTGATTTACGGTCAAGCTTATTGGCAAGATCGTTAATTTTGCGGTCAAGCTTGTTTGTAAGGTCCTCAAATTTTCGGTCAAATCTTTGTCCCAGCACATTCAAGTCTGCTTTAACCTCACAGACCGGGGGACGGAGATTTTCAAGGTGAAGGTTAACGATTACCGCATTCACCTTTAGTTGGTCAACGTCTGCCCTCACTCCGGTAACTCTCCAAAACTTCCTTAGTATGATGCGGGATCTCCCCTGTATATGTCCGAAACCTACCTTTTCTAGTTGAGTCCACTCTTCTCCCGCCACATGTGGTTGTTTAAAGCTGTGCGTGGAATCGTTCGAGGTATTATGCTCAGGAGACTGTGTTATTAGCTTAGTACATGAAACTAGTGATCGGTAAGGATAGTGGATTTGCTTCAGGAGTGGTATGATATCTGCGTCGACTCCAGAGGCCCAGGAAACGAGTACCCAGGTCGATGACAGTGTGCCGAGCAGCCGGAAGTCTCGCCAATCTAGCCACGGTGTTGAACGACATCTCGTGAGAGTGTTCCCAAGCGTCCAGTCCGTCCGTCCTTGGCTTCGGACGGGACGGACACCGGTTTCTAGAACTCTGCCCTGGACGGACGCCTATCCTGTGGTCCGTCCTAACCACTACCCAGGACGGCTGCCCGGGCCCTATAGGTGTCTCACCTGCAAATGGCCTTACAGATGACGGCCGGAAGATGTCATTTGTATTAAGACTCCCGGGCCCGGGCGTCAACCCCTCGGACAGCGGTCGTTATCAAAGACGGACGCTATGCTCTGCCATCTTCACCTACCCTGCACGGGACGCCCAGGACGGGTGGGAACACTGTCTGTCTTGTGATCCCAGTCTTGCTCGGCGGTAAGCTGGTGATGGTGGGTCTAAGGTTGCTTGCCAGTTGTTGTGAAAAATTAAACGGAAAGAAAGGAAAAGTATCTGACACGAGTCTCTTATATGCTGCACGTCACCGAGTCTATTCGCTAACTGCATTGGGTGGTCAGCAACCTTCTAGGAGCCGCGCCTGGCTTTCTTCGACTTCCACCAAGGCTTTTGCTATAGGGACGTCAGCTTGGCATTAAAAAAGCAGGTTCAAGGTTTCACATTTTCAGGGAGAAAGCTAGTGCCTGAAAACATGTTCCAAGTGGAGGCGGACAGGCTATAATATTTGATTCACAGAGGTGAAGCTGAGAAAATATCACTATAAGCGCATAGACCATTTCAATATTGTGGTTTCGTAGTGTAGTTTAGTGATGGGCACGATCATGATCGAGCAGATCATAGGTGTTCTGCTCGAGCATAATCTGATTGAAAGGACCCCATGATCGAATGATCGAGCAAATTAGGAGACCCTGATCGAGTGATCAAGCAGTAATCGAGCATACTTGAGTCTAGCTGATTATCATTTCCTTTTCCATATAAAAATATTGCCTTCAACTGTGGGTGCTGTGATGGAACACTTTGCAAGAGTGTTAGTCAAAGGCTATCCATGGGCCATTGGGGCAATATTTGGTAGCCGTTGTCAGTGGATTCCAACCACTCGATAATATCTATATTCCGTTCTACCCCCGGCTCTTGGAAGTTGATATCAACTTGGGATTTCATGAGATTATTGTCTAGAGCAAGGGCATTTTAGACAAGTGAATTGGTGGGTCAGGTTGTGTTGGGGGTTCGGTGGTGAAGTGCATTATCAGAGGCATGATACTGAGTGTGTGGTGCAGACAATGATTATATTAATAGATATTGTGTCATTTCCAGGACAGATATATGTATAGGTATTGATAGAGTCATCGATCATGATCGATCATGATCGAACATGGTCGAGCAGTACCTCTACTCGAGCAACTCGACCAGATCATGAGGGTCCTGCTCGAGCATAATCTGATCGAGTGACCCCTATGATCGAGGGTGATCGAGCATGACCTGCTCGAGCAAAACTCGATCATGATCTGATCGTACCCATCACTAGTGTAGTTGGTTCTCACACCACTTTAACACACTGGTGGTCCCCGGTTCTAGCCAGGGCGAAATCATTTTTTACCCCTCGATGACAGCTCAGCCCTCTTGCCACCACGTAATTTTACTCTATTTTGCCCAATCAGCAGGAGTCCGCTGTGAAGCCTAGAGCCCAGATAGATATCAGAGGGGAAGAGTTACCACACCTTTGTTTAAAGAGTTTTTCTGGCATGTGATGCTTGGTGTACGAGCACTTTTGATGCACCCATTAACACTTTTTCTGCCATTCGACCAGGGAAACTCTGCCCGGGTATCGATTGGCCTGTCACCTTGTTAGCGAATTCCAAGGATCTGTAGCACTGGTACGTCTTGGCGGAAGGGGCAGGCTTTTTTCCCGGTAGGAGGGTGATTGTCCTGGGGAGTACGCAGATACTATCGTTTCTGTCATGGCCATTCTAATCAGTACTTTGAAGTAGTGTTGGGCTCAGAATACGCAAACTAAGTATCATGCCACATAGCATCCCCATGGTCGAAGTATCTTCCCCTATGTACATTTAATGCCGGTTGCACCAGTAGGCCAGTACTCAACAGTCTGCCGGGGGCCGAACTCCTGCGGGGTAGCCCACCCTGCATAGGAGCGACAGGTAACTACCGCCCCTAAGTGCTAGTTTATGGCGTCTGCTGTGATTACGCTGAAAGGGTATGTTCACGCCCTGGCTGTGGGATGAGGGCAAAAACCTACCACTAGCATTCCTGGAAATCAGGACCCTGTGGTGGGGAAGGTGGCTGGGTTGGTGGAATACGAGTGTGCCTTGCATATCGTAATGGCTGCAAGAGCAACGATCGTGGGATTAGACATCCAAATTTCCAGAGTCAAGTAATCTCCCGGGTCACAGTAAAAGCACAAAATGGGTTAGTGTCTCCGGACAGCCCTCACATACTTGTGGGATCAGCCCTCATAAAGGGTTGGTTCTCATTTACTGGTATCCCTGATCTGTTAACTTGTCAACCCAAACCTATCCGCAGAAGCTCAAGAAGTACAGTCAGTCGTCAGAAGTGTTCGTGATCTGAGACCTGTTTAATTAGGGGTTGCGCCATACCTGTGGTGGGGTACCGGTTGTGAGGTTGCATTGTCAATGAGTGAGCACTCCCATGCTCAAGTGAACAATCACCCCCAATAATTAACTAAACCCCATAGTAATAAATAAATATATAAATAGAATAATAGAAATAAAAATAATACAAGCTAGTACTTTGTATAACCTCCTCTTGCTCCCAAAACTGTAGCTACCCTATGAGCCATTGATTTCAACAACTCCTCAAAAACTCCTCAGAAACTTTCTCCCAAACCAATGGTAATACATGTGCAAACCTCTTCTTGACAGCTTCTGCCAGTGTTCCTCTAGGGGTATCTCCAATTCTTGGATACTACTGATGTAGGTGCTTTTTAAGCTCAACCTGAGAGCAGATAGGTAACTCTAGGAACAAGCAAGCATATACTAGACCCAGTAATTTTCTGTCTCAAAAATAGTCAAGAAGGCTGCTAAGATAGGATTATAAAGAAGAACAAATATATTGATAAGATTACTTCTCTGGTCATTGATAATATCTTGATACAAAGGAGGTATCCCGATATTCATATTCTGTATCTGAGTAGTCATAGGGTACATCAAATCTCTTACTAACTATATATCTACCATACTAACAATTCAATATCTTAGGAGTATGAACTCTATCTGACCTTGAAAACTAACTACACTACTCTCATCCTAGGTGGAGTATTCAGCTCTGTCAAAGGACTTATCTATGTATATTTATATGCATAGCTTATAATATCATAGTACATAATAGAGATTACTAATTTGATGCACTAAGAGTTTATTCGTTATCCTTAATCAAGAGTAAAGTCTCTAGATAACTCTTGTTTGTATAAGCATTTTAAAGCACTGGTGTATTGCTTCTCGTTTCTTATAGAGTAATGGCATATAGAGTTGCTGAGGTTGTAGCATTATAACCAATTAACTAATCTGATCCAACTACTAAGTCATATATTATAGAGCAGAGGTTACTCTATATTATGGTTATGAATTTGACTTAGTAAGGATTTAGTTAAGTTAAATTGTTTAGAATTTCTTACTAAGTTGTTTTATACTGAACATGCTTAAGGGTTATGGACAGATATATATAATTAATTGTTTGGTTGGTATCTCATGGTTGTAAGTCACAATGTTATATATGACTCGGATTATGAGTCATAGGTTTTATGCAGGTAACACAAGTTAGTACCTACCTGGCTTTCAATTATATATCGATTGTATTTGATTTAGGAATCCTATGCAGCAACTCATAGAACTTGACTGATGGATTTTACATGACTTACAACTGTAAGCTCTATGTTATGCATAACTCATAGGTATGAGTCAGCAGGATTAGGGTTTATTGATAGAAGACTATATAAGGAGGTAGACCTAGCTAGTTATGTTAGTTAGTTTCTCACACATTCATCTAAGTCATGTTTACTATGAAAAACTTTACAATACATTCTTTATACTACCAATCTTTTACTATGATACACAATGACCAAGTCTACATTATGTGATATTTTATCACTCCTACAATAATCTTAATAAGCATAACTATCAGTTATAGGTATGTAACCTTAAGGGAAGTCAACTTGAAAAACTACTAAGATATGATGAGATTGTATGTTCCCTGTTGATCTAATACAAAGACTACAAACAGCAATGATTACACCTACAGCCAGATGGTTTCCAAAAACATTGACCTAAAAAATATGATCAGCTGTTTAGATAATCTTATCTGCCAGTGTTTGATGGATAAAAGAGTAAGGAACTGGAAAATGAAAGAAACTTAAATAACTAACTTTCTGGAACAAATAGAGTGAGTTAGAATCTCCTTTGAGAACTAATATTTATACAGTCACTAATAGAGATTGTTCCTAGATCTACTTGCTTGTCGACAAATACCATGCCTTTACTAAACAGTATAGGATCCAATATATGGACTTCTATATTACCCTGAATTGGTATCAAATCCCTGCTGAAATACTGCTGAAGACCTTCTGGACTACAGTAAAGTTTCTGACTGGTCTGAAGTATGGTATCTGGAAGTGCTTCACCAAGATTGCTCCTATTACAATAGTCAATATCGGTGGTGGATTTAATATTGCTATTAATGTTTTCTTTGATAAGGACTTTTCCAGGCATTGTAGGTTAAGTCAACCAGAAATGGTGAGTGCATTCAAGAAGATTTGTGATCACAATGGAGGTAATGCCACAAAACATCTTGATACTCTAACCAAAGCAGTTAATGAATATCACTTCTGCAGCTATACTAGTAAGGCAGTAGAACCAGTCTATAATACTAATACCTGTCTTGAATATCTTCAGGTATGTGGCTACCACTCTCACAACAAGTATACTAATTATTAGTATACTAATTTGAACTATAACAGGCAGTACCAAGTGGACACCCTCCTGGTCTTATCAACCCTTAAAACTCTGAGATGTCAGAAAGCTTTCCGAAGACTTGTGTATGCACTCCAGCTGCTATTTGTACTATGGAGGCTATACTTATCATAATTCTTGTACTAGGCCTCAAGCATGAGAGCAAATATGAATATAGTCAAATACTATACTTACAACTGGTAAACCAGTTTAGTTTAATAGATTTGGGAAGCAACCAGTTATCAAATTGGTCTGATATTCGGAATTTCTTCTATCCTTCAAGTTATTCCAGAGGACTTACTTTTGACCAACAGAATCTATCTAAGTTTCTTACTATCTCAAACTGTAAAGTAGCAAGATACTTTGGCATTGTACTTCTTAATTACTTTGAGCTACTTGACACAATAGTGAATGTTATTATGTTCCTAAGAACTTCTGGAGATATCAACAAAACCCTTGGTAGATATCATGATCTTATGGTAAAGCGGAATGTCTACCAAGATGGGTATGTACTGAAAGAACCAGAATACCACAATAGCTTCTATATCTATACAAATGCTAGCACTAAGATATATCTGATACCTAAGTATCAGATCACTACTCAAAGAGGTCATCTGACTATTATGGATTTTGTAATATGTCTGCCAAAGCATTGGGTATTCACAGAATGGAAAACAATTAATATTGATATCCTTGATATGGGCACCACTTTGGTTAAGAGTCAAAAGGGTAATCACATTACTACACTAGATGTCAATGGGGTACTCAACTTGAAGTTCAATCTGAAAGAAAAGTTCAAGCAAGAAACTATTTGTGATTGGATCACAGAAACAGTAACTCCTCAATTGAGGAATTATGTAAAGAGCAGAGAGGTTGGAGACCAAGTTAGAGATCATAAACTTCATGCACACCTTGTTGTTGTTATTGGTTCCGGCCAGATTTTGATCTGGGATATGAATGAAAGAGGAAATTAGATTAGAGAGCCAGAGTTGACTCCTAATGGTAAGGAGTCTTTTCTTAACAGGAAATAATTTTCCTAGTATACTCACTAGTTTTCATCTGTCATTTTCATTACTTTACTACTTAGTAGCTATATTCTTCTGATTCCTCCTATTGCACCCATCACTCAAACTAGTATTCTTATCTTTTGTATATTCTTGCGGTACCGGCTTATGGTGATCGGGGGCTTTGAGGACTTTGGTTTGAAATTTGATTAAATAATGCATTGATGGTATGGCAGGCCAGGGAGGCTAGGAAAGAAAAACTCGCTAGGAGATGGGCTTACACATGATGATTGTTATTTATGATCTTGCTGCTACAGCTTTAGTTTTTTTTTTCTTTTTTTCCCCCCCCCCCCTTCTTGTACACCCCCGATTGCTCTATCCCAATACAGGCCAGCAATCATCCGAGGATAGAATTTTTTGCGACGTCGTTTCTAGATGACCTGTAAGCAGAAATGTGTCTCTCCACTTCTTCACTCCTAGCCATGAACTAAATATGATCAACTCTATCAATTCAATAATACTGGTAGCACCTGTCCCTCGAATAGTAGCTGGACAGTTACAAACCGCTAAATCTAACAGACCGTACCAAGTGCAATGGGATACAATTCACCGAAATATGCCTCGTAGTTACCAACCCCTCGCAACTCGGTCACCCTTAGTTCATGGCCTTACGGAGTAGCACTACTGCGACCTCGACCTCCAAATCCGGAAGGAAGGCCAGCCTTAGTATATCACCCGCTCCCGATCAAACTCCAGCAATTCTCACAGGAGAGTGCCTCGTTATATTCACGATAGGTTGTGAGAAGGGTCGCGAGGGGCTTGCCAAGGACAAGGTTGGCAGGAAGACTAGAAATATGACGGCAAGAGTTCTTAGAGGTCGGAATTGGCCGCGACCCCTCCCTGGCCCAGGCCGTAATGCAGCCTGCTTGAGCAGGAATAAGAAATCTTAGCTAGCGGGGTCAAAATCGACGGAGGTGCCTCATATAAGCCTAAGGATACCCGCTGAGGTCGAGGCCGCCCACCAGCCGGCAAGCGTGGTGCCCCAAACCGTCGCCACAGGAAAATTAAATGGAGCAAGTGCGCGCATAAGGCCAAGGTCCAGAAATCCCGCACCCCCAAGGGATGCTACAATCAAGGTCGTACAGTCCCTAACCCTAGGATAGTGACGGGCATCTGCAAATGGGGAGAGCAAACGAAGCTGTAGACGGTGCTGGAGGTGATGAAGAAGGTGGGAATGAGGGAGAGGAGTAAGGAAAGGTGCAAAATGCCTCTAGTGATAAAGACAGAAAGGAAGGAAATTACTTGGCTGCCATCTCAGGCTTGGACTTACGCGTTTTCGCCCAGGATAGGAGCTAATCGTTGGAGCTGTTCGTACTGCCGAGGGGGATGCTAGTGACCCCCTCCAGCACTATCCGGCGAAGGCTGCTACTACTTGCCAAGGGGTCGATGGTAGTATGATGCCTGTAGTGTTAGAGAGCAGACAAAATGTTCCCCTTAGTGACAGAAAGGGACAATTATGTTGTTTCAGAGCATACAAGATACTAGTGCGTATTTCCAGGAGGATAATTCTGATTTATCTCCCTTCGCCAATTTTACTATCCAATCTGCTCTACTCTTGTTAACAGTCCAGCAGTTTTCTTGCAGCCAGGTATCACCAACTATAACCCGCCATCTTAGAGAAGGTATGAGTAGTAGAGTTGGAAAATGCCCAGGAACATGTCTCCAGCGCGCCGGACACAACGAGAAAATGTGGAAAAGACACGGGCTACTAAACCTTTGGGGAGAGCGGGGTTTGCTACGTCTGGTGGCAAATTTAAACTGTAGCTATTTCATTGTAGGCAACTAACCGCTAGTAGCTCCTACTGAGGGGGCGATACCATCCTATGCCTGGGAATTTTGGTAAAATCTGCGCCGTCTGCAATTCTATCCAGGACCATTACTGGTTGTAAGACGTGCTGTTACTTGTCTTCCCAAGATGCCATTAATTTGAAAGGTTCATAGAAACCATCAGACAGTGAGATCTTAACGTCCAGGATTAGCCCTAAAATTTTCAGAGGGTCCACCGAAAAACCTAAGCTTGGCATGGGTGCCCTGTAAGAATTGAAGTATCATAGAATCCCGTTGCCGAGTATCGCCGTTTATCGCATATACGCTCCCCACCCACCGTCCTAGTGTCGAAGGGGTATCGGTTAACTAGCTTGTGGGAGTATTTTGTGGGTGTCTTGTGGTTCAATATTTCGTGTTCTGCGAGGAACGCGTGAACACACTCACACCCCAACAACCACCGCCAGAGGGAGAAGACAAAACCCTCACATCAAGAAGGAGTTGGACAGCGCTTCCTGTCCAGTTGGGTGGGTTCTATCCCCCCCTCCCCCTTTTACAGTACCTTCATCGCCGTCTTACACCATCTTCACTCCCTGTCGATTTCCTATAGCATATCCTACCCGAGTACAGCACATGGCGTAGTCACGGTTGGTCTCCCCCATAGATGCCGGCTTAGTCTAACACATCATCTAAGTCTAGAAGTCAATCGAGACACCCACGCACCGGCCTTTTTATCTTTGAGCCTCGTACTAGTACTATCCTGCTTAACACTGGCACAATTAAAGCAGGGCTAATATCATTACCAGTACCGGACTTACGAGATGAGGGCCAGGTTACTGTACCGGTGTGGTGCGAGGAAGGTTTTAGGGGTTTTCTGGTCATGTTTGCTGGGTTTTTGCCCATAGAATTTTCTGTTTGAGATGAGGCTTAGCAGGTGGCTGTTTTTCACCTGGAGGCATGGCCTTGCCTTCCTCAGAGAGAGTGGAGGGACAAGACAGCGAAAACCCATCCTGTACAACCAACACCACTATGATACCTTCTTTACTGTTGTTTCTGGATGCTGTTTTCCCCACTCCTTTCGCTTGCTTTCTCACTGTGTTTTACTGTCAACTTTATCAGCATAATTCTACACTCTTATCCGATCAAATATTACATTGTACGGTTACCACAATTGCACAGGTGTCAGCTCGGTCAATCACACCATCCAAAATCCGGAAGACAACCGAGACACTTCCACAAGTGGTGCTCTGAAACGGATTGGTGTCTGATACCTGGACAACTTGCCCACCTGTGCAATCTATATTTGTCGGTTCTTGAACTTGTGCTGCCTGGTACTACATAGTGAGTCTGCTTGTTTGCTTGTCTTGTCCCCCTCCCCTTATTTGAGAAAATGGGTCTTTCACGTCCAGCCAGTATTGTGTTTACAGGTGAGAATGGGATCGGCATAAAGGACTTTCTTGGATTGATGGAATCATGGTTTGCGACAATGAGAGAAGAGTTTGATGGAAGAACTCCTGAGTCCCAGAAAAGGCGAGTTGCTCAAATCCATATTGCTTTGTCCGATCCGGTCTAGTGCAGGTTGTTTCCTTCGCCAACTTCCAGAGGATGTCTTGTGGGATGAGAGATCCTTGATCGATAATCTGAGAAACCAATTTGATGATTCTGAAAGTGGAGCTCAGGCCAATCATGAGATTCTTTCAGCTATGAGCACCCTCAAGCAGGGAAATCGAGATGTTTTTGCTTACTCAAAGAAAGTTCTTCGGTTGCTACGCAAGAGGCCAGCTCACTTTGATCAGTTTGACAGAGTTTTGATTCGTTACTATATGGATGGTATAGGAAATCAGCGTTTGCGAGAAATGGCAATTATGACCTATCTGAGTCGAGACATGGGTGAGAGTCCACATCAAGTTGTCAATGGAGTAATGAGGCTTGCTACCCAGCTCAAGATAAAGGGATACAAGAAGACTACAGGCAGACGCAAGGACTATGATGAAACTGATGATAGTGAGTCTGATGAAAGTAATCAATCTGAAAGTGAGTCTGAGGAAGATGAGGATGAGTATTATCAGCTATCAAAAACTCAAGCAAGATTGAAGAGGTCTGGAAAAAGCCCTGCAAGAAAGGATAAGAAGGTATCAAAGGGAAAATCTGTTGCAAAGGCAGAGTCAGTCCGAGATGAAGTCAAGGAGTTAAGGGAGATGTTGAAGGATCTAATGAGACTGCAAAAAGGGACCGCGGTGAGTGGAGAATCTAAATCGTCTTGTGAAGTTGATGAGGACATAATTGCTTTGGATAACTATGCGGTGACAAGTGGATATAGAAACGGTTCGCAGTCAAATCGATATAGCTATGAGCAACCTCCAGGTATTTCACAGGAGTTCCATCCGGGCGAGTTTCGCAATCGTCGAAGTCAACCATGGCAGCCTTTTCAGTATTCAGGTATTCCGGGAGATAACTATTCAATGCAGCAAGTCGGTCAAGTTTCAGGTCATCAGAGCTCGTGGACTGCAGGCACTGGCAAACCTAGGACTTCAGAGCAATCTACAGGTTATACTGGTGGTCTGCATAGTCAATCTGAGAGAGTGTCCTTACAGCCAATCGTTGGTCCAAATGGAAGACTTTATTACCCAGCTTATCCTCAAGTTTGTTACCATTGTCAAGAAGAAGGGCATCTGCATCCACAATGTCCAAGACTGCAAGGTATGTCCTATCCACCAGTGTTGCAAACATCTTACCCTATAAACGGTCTTCATGGACAAAGAGAGGGTCAGCCAGCTGGTAGTAGCGGTACTCCTGGAGAGAGTTCACAAAAGCCAGTGAGTGTTATTGAAGTTGCACAAAGGTCATCTGCATTGGAGGGAATGAAGGTACGTGAGGTCTCTTCGACAGAATCAACCACTCCAGATTATATGAAGTTTTTGCATGAAATGTCAACAGGAAATAAAGGTGAGGATGATTGTTTGACCAATGAAGCATCTGTTATGTTGGGAGAGCATGCTGGAAAAACAGGAAATCCAAAGCAGAAACCGATTCGGATGATGGCCGGCCAGAAACAGTTTGACTTTGTAGAAGCTTTTCGAGATGCTCCAGTTGTTGAATTGAATTGGGAATCATTTTTCGACTTAGCTCCAGCAGTTAAGAAGGACATATGTCATCTGTTGGTTCAAGAACGCAGTATGAAAGGGATGAATAAAGGCAAACCAAAGAAGAAGGTCAAAAGTATTGTTGTTGATGCAGGCACGCAGGAGGTTCCAAATGAGGAGTCTGTACTGGCTGTGGCAAGTGATCGAAATTTGGGTGATGTTGCTAATTTCTATACCAAAGGAGAAGTTAGGACGCCAACGGGAACATATCATATTTCTCGGATTCTTGTCGATGGTGGATCTGTGGTCAACCTAATGCCTATTCGTTTGCTTAAATCAATTGGTGCTAAGCTGATGGATGCAGAGGGAATGGTCATCCGGACAGCGACAAATGCCCATGCAAAAATCTCCTATTGTGCAGACCTACAAGTGACAGTTGCTCAGGTACCATGCGAGTTGAGGATTTACGCATTACCTGATGAATACAAACCTACTTATCCAATGCTACTTAGTCGACGGTGGGTTCAAGCTGTTAAGGCCAAAGGTGATTATGCGCAAGGAAAATACCGGATTGTGGGACCAGGAGGTATCCGTGTCCAAGTTCCTAGCAATGAGGATTATAAGAGAGAAGAAAAGGACGGCCTAAAAGAGGGAAGACCTCGTGTTCCGATTGTCTTTAAGGATAAAACCTTTGATAAAGGTAAGTTGTCTGCCGAAGTTGAGCAAGAACTAGGTTTGCAAGAGAGAGATGGAGGCAGGTTTTTCGACTGGTTGATCGAGGTGATAAAGCATGAGGCAAGAGAGCAAATGCGAGAAGAGGATGAGGCAAGTACAAGTGAGGATGAAGAGGAGGCTTCCGAGAAATTGGAAAACTAATTCCACCAGTTGATGATTCGAGCCAATTGGCTGGTGTTAAGGAGATGTCAGACGTGTCTAGTGAGTTTGATTGGATTGATGTGTTTGATGAGATAGGCTTGAATATGGATAATATGGAAAACAGGTTACTAAAGGATGATAGTGATAGGAAAGAGAGTGATGAAAGTGCTACGTCTGTGAGTTATGATTCCAATTCTGTTGAGTGCGCTAGTATGAAAGATGATATGGGTTTGTTTGGGACAGATGATGTTTATTTTTACGGAGAAGTTGGAAACTGGACAGAAAGTGGATGGGACTCAAAGATGGAGAATGCACGGGAGCTGGAACAAGGAAGGGTGGTAAGTAGTGATGATGAGGAGAGTAAGAAAGCTGAAGTTATAGGAAACGATATGCCAGTCGATAATGTGGAAGGTCCAGGAGTTCCGGAGGAGTATGATAGAAGGTGGAATCAAGGAAGAGAGAAAGGGAGGATGAATTGGAGTGCCGAAGATGTTGAGGAAGAGGAGTTTGGAAAGGTGCTAAAGTTTCCAACAGCGAGAAGGCCAGCAAGTTATCGTCGGCAGGTGAGTGAAATACCCCAGAAGTTGATTGATGAGTGGTTTAAGTCGATGAAAATTATACTAGGAAATAAACTTTCAGAAGTTGAGAAGGATCATGCCAAAAGGCTCCTGTTTACATGGAAGGAAGTTTTTGCAAGCAAGCTGGAAGAAATGCCAGTGACAGATCTTGTTATCCATCGAATACCAATTTACCCAGGAGCACGAGCAACACGAGCAAAGGATAAAATATATACAAGTGAGGTGCAGGATTGGTTGGATGAAAACTTACCGCAATTGGAGAAAGCAGGAATAATTGGACGTTCAGAGTCTCCTTAGTCGCATCGGACGAAGTTTGTCAGAAAAAAAGACGGCGGCTTACGAATGGTCCATGTCTTCTGTCCCGTCAACAGTGCAACAATTCTTTCCAGTTATCCTATGAAGCGGATCGAAACGGTGGTCAACAATCTGATGAAGTCCCGGTTTTCGTCCTATTTTCAAGCAGATGCGGCTAATGGTTACTGGGCAGTATCAATGTATCCTTCACATGCGTATCGGACGGCATTTTCGGCACACAATGGGCAGTGGCAGTACTTGAGAATGGGCCAAGGACTTGCAGGTGCTCCTCAGACATATACAGGGATGAAGGACCTGTTTTGTGGCTACATTCCTGGGCCTTATGAGGAGAAGTGTTTGGATAAGTGCTCTGTTGGTGCCTTTGAGTGTTTTGTTGATGATGACTTGGGAGCTTTCCCGAGTTTTGAGGCTCAGTTTAATTTCCTTCATGACTATTACTTCCCCCGTCTTCTATGGGCAAAGCTTACATTAAAGGATAGCAAGAGTGGTTTCTTTTTGGATAAGATTAATCCTTTAGGTTTTTCTAGTGACGGAAGTGGTATCCGACCATCTTTGGATCAAGTGCGAGCGATTCGAGAATACCCGACACCAACAAACCAAGCCGAAGTCGAAAGTTTTATCTATATGACGATTTATTTACGGCAGTTCATACCCGGTCGAGTGGAGCATGCACGGATTCTGAAGGAAGCAGTAATGTATCGGACACTGCCAGAAGAAGAAGGAGAGCTACAAGCTGGAAGAAGCGGAAGGAGGAAGCCAGTGATGGTTGTCTGTAGTTTTTGCTGGGGGTTGAAGCAGGAGGCCTCATTTGAGGTAGTAAAGAAGGCAATTGTTGAAAATCTTGTATTTGGAGGAGATGATGCGAGGCAGTATCACTTGATGATGGATGCTTCTGCCTATGCGGTCGGCGGTGTCCTCCTACAACTACCAGATCTACGAGCGGGGACGAACTTGACACCAGCAACTAAGGCAAATATGAAGGTTGTCATGTTTATTTTGAAGCGACTTACGCCGGCAGAGACACGATATTCAGCTACGGAACGAGAGGCTTTAGCAGTTCTAAGATGTCTGGAAGAAGTTCGTTGGTTGGTCCTGGGGTCGCCTTTTCCGACTAAGGTGTATACCAATCATATTGCTCTTCTGGGGCTACTAAAGAAAGATGATGCCTATGGGCGGATTGTTAGGTGGCAAGTGAGGCTATCAGAATATGATGTGGAGTATATTCATATTTCAGGAAAGGAGAATGTATTGGCGGATGGAATGAGTCGGATAGGAAGGTTGAATGGTATGGATGAAGAAGGTCTGGAGAGAAATGTTGATGGAAGTTTGGAGGAAATTGTTGGTAAGATGTTTGTGTTAGAAGAAGAAAGGATACAAGGAGAGTGGAGAGAATGGCTGGAAGATGAATGGTACTCAGAGGTGGTCCACCTCAAGTTGTTTGGAGAGTTGGAGAGCTATCGAGATGGAAATGGTGAGGCCTTGACAAGACATCTACGGCACCTGATTCGGCAAAAGTGAAAACCCTACCGCTTACTTTACAGAACAGATTCAAAGTCCTTGATGATCGATCAACCAGCAAATCCAATGGAACTACGGAATCACCTGACCTATATCGAGAAAAATGGCAAAGAGTCGTTTTGTGTGCCTAAGGCCCAAGTTCAAGCAATCCTTCATCACCTACATGATTGCCATGGACACTTTGCAGCAGGAGTTCTGTACCGGACGACGATCGGACGATACTACTGGCCGACACGTGGAAAAGATATCAATACCTATTGCTTGACCTGTGAGAGCTGTCAAATGATTGGACCATTAAAGCCATCAGTAACTGGCATGGCGATTGTCCACCTACAGCCACTGGATATGATGGGGTTCGATTTTGTCGGTCGTTTTCCAGAGACACCACGAGGCAACAAATACATCATTATCGGAGTCGACTATTTTACACAGTTTCTTTTCGCAAGAGCAGTTCCAGACAGCCAAGGAAAATCAGCGGTCCTCCTTTTCCAAGAGGTTGTGAAATTGTTTGGTTGGCCTCGATCAGTTTATACAGACAACGGTGCTCATTTCGTCGCTGGAGAGTTTGCAAAAACCTTGAGAAATGCACATGTTATCCACTTACCTGCTCTAAAGTCTCACCCTCAGTCCGTTGGTCTTTCCGAACATTATGTCAAGCTTTTGGTAGATGGATTAAAGGTGACCATCATGGCAAAGAAGGCTGTCCAAACCAATTGGGACTTGTTGGTAGACTCTGTCACTCATGCTATCAATACTCGAATTCTTAGTGTCCATGGATTCAGTCCTGCCGAGTTGTTACTAGGATTCAAGCCAAATACGGTTGAATGGGATGTGAGACCGGACTCAGAGCGTGCAGTTGCGGTGATTTCTCGGCTGGTGAATAGAGAGGAAGATCTGTGGAGCCAAGAAGATATGCTTGTGGAAAGGCAATTGGAGAGGCTGATCAGACTTGACGAGCGACGAGGAGAAGCAGGCGAGATGATAGTGAAGCATGCAAGTCAAAAGATGAAAAATCAGAAGGCAGTTAGATTCAAAGTGCCTGGAGATGGAGACTTGGTGCTGCTACGAAGATTCCTCTTAGATCAACATCGAGGAAGCAAGTTGGAAGCTCGATGGGAGGGCCCTTATCTGTTATCCGATCTTGCTTGGCATGGCAAAAGTGGAAGACTCTACGACATCAATACCAAGTAACTTGTCCGCATCAAGCAAGGTGGTCTAAAGGAACGAGTCCATCTGAATGATTTAAAGCTCTTTCTGCCTCGTCAATCGTCCTCTATCGATTCTCAAGTCAATTGGGTGGACCTACTCAAGTACCAAGAAAGAGGAGGAGCTAGTCAGAATGGAGAGGTGTACTGTCTGGATGGGACTACAGGTGGAAAAGAAAGAGAGATGGAATGGTGTCTGGAATGGAGTGAGTAGGCCGAAGGAGTTGGCTGAGGTGTGTATTGTGTGAAGTGATGTTTGATGGAGCAGAGTGTTTTTTTTTTCTTTATGGGCGTTGTTTAAAGGGAGATGAATGTTGTCTGTTTCTGAGCTGATTGGGTGGTTTGTTTGTCAAATTGTGTGGGAAATGTTTGTTTGGATTATGAGACTGGGGATGGGAAAGTTTGTGGTTGTTTTGTTTGATTTTCTGGGGGACATGTATGATGGTGATGCCTTCGAGGGCGAAGGTTGAAAGGAAGGGGGAATCCTTGTGGTGCGAGGAAGGTTTTAGGGGTTTTCTGGTCATGTTTGCTGGGTTTTTGCCCATAGAATTTTCTGTTTGAGATGAGGCTTAGCAGGTGGCTGTTTTTCACCTGGAGGCATGGCCTTGCCTTCCTCAGAGAGAGTGGAGGGACAAGACAGCGAAAACCCATCCTGTACAACCAACACCACTACCTTCTTTACTGTTGTTTCTGGGTGCTGTTTTCCCCACTCCTTTCGCTTGCTTTCTTACTGTGTTTTACTGTCAACTTTATCAGCATAATTCTACACTCTTATCCGATCAAATATTACGTTGTACGGTTACCACAATTGCACAGGTGTCAGCTCGGTCAATCACACCATCCAAAATCCGGAAGACAACCGAGACACTTCCACACCGGTATCCAAGCTACTATCCTGTGCGACCGTTACACTAAAGCCTCCTATTGGAATGGCCTGGAAGGTTGGGCAGCATCCCTCCTCTCCCACCCCCAGGAATTTCATCAGCAACACCACCAGCGGAATCTGATTCCGTTAGCTTTTGAACCCACGGAGCCAAAGATATACCCAGATTATTCGCTGATAATATCAACTCCTTCAATTTGCAGAATCACGATACACATTCCGACAGTCGCCGTTAAATCCTAACATAGTTCTCGTCACTGGAGCCTTGCATCCGACATCAGGATGTTCGAACCAGTGGGCGGACAATGTGGAAGAATCGATGCTGCGAACCGGGGAATTTCAGATATGGTATGATATAATAGAACCCGACAAAGTGAGTCCGAGAATGAATAATTATTTTGCTAAAATGGCCCAGGTGTTAGCAAGACCTATTTCGAGTGAGAGAGGTAATCCCAGAAGCAGCCCTAGGCGATGGCCCTTAGTGATACTAAAAGGCACTGGTCCGGGTCGGAAAACCAAACACACAAAATAGGGGAGCTTCACTCACTTACAAATCGCGTAGGCAAATCTAGTCCTCACACACAAAAGATAATTCCGAAAGAGGTCCGCGCAAATAAAATCGAGGTAAAGAAAAGAAGAAACATATGCAAAGGTAAAATTCCCGAATGTAAGTACAAACTTCGTAGTTGAGGTTGTCTCCCGCCAAGATGACTCTAAACCTCTTTCCCAATCCGCCTCCCAGTTAGGAATATTCCCGTGTTCCGAGGTTTCTCCAGAATGTTTCCCAACCCAACGAATTTAGAATCACATGCCAATGCCCTTCCACGAATTCCTCAAGAGTGCCAACATCCGGACCCAGTGCAAAAGTGCGCCCGCAGCACCCCGACAACTTCAGTCACTCATAGTTCCCTTCTATCGTACCAATAGGGGGGTTTAGCAGCACCTTGCTAATTGGTGATTGGGCTGTTGCTAGAGGCAACGAAGCTATTCACCATGGAAACGGCACTAGTCCGGGTGTTTATATTTTGATCGGAGATGCACGATTTGGTAAACGGTGTTAATTAGCACTGTGTTCCAATCCGTGCATCCCTATCAACAAACAGCCCATCCAAGTTAGCGCTATTAGTTATCAAGAAATCTGGCACACTAAAATCCCCAGACCACCAGTCCGAGGAGGCTTGAAATCTTGCTTGCCACGATTACATCACCAACAGTAAACTTGGATTAGCACAGGTTGGCTAAATCCACAAGATCAGCTCTCATGCTTTCTTAGGAACTAACTCTGAAATTTAGCACGGAAGACTGATAGCACGGTTGGCTAAACCCCTCTAATGGCCTTTTTGTGATCCTCATAAATCTAACTTACCTCAGTCTAGATCCTCCCCCACACGCCAACAACCTGCCTCAGCAACGAGCCCAGCATACTCGTATTGTCAGAGACTTCTCCTACTCGGCGAAATCAACGCACAAACATGCAACGGCGATATATTGCTCTTTGCCCCTGCCGCACAATCCCGTCACATCAAGAAACCAGTATCGCTGCTCAGTAGCACCCCCACCCTTTTCTTTTTACCGGGATTTCCCCTCACTTGAGCTCAGTATTTCTAAGCACCAGGCGCATCTGCTTCCAAACCAAGTCGCATGCTTAGATCTATCCTGCCGAGTCCCCTCCCCCCGCCCCCGGGACCACCTGTCTGAAGCAGCCATTCCTTCACCCTTTCGGTCGGCGGTTCGAATATCCTAGCTCAATTAGGGATAGTGTTGAATCTTAGGCCTCTCGGTCCACCGCCCTAAAGTTGTTCTTGTTCCATACGAGTACACCAACGAAGAATTGGGTGTCATTCAAGTACCGGTAGTTGGCGCTATTACGGGTGTTGGCAGCATTTTTGACAGAGGATTGACACTCTCTCCTTGGTTCGTACGAACTCCTTGTGTCTGGCGTCAAAATCGAGCGAGCCTATACTCGTGCCTCCGAGCCAAGAATTGGCACCTCTTTTGGAATAGTCCCCTCGGAGCCATAAAAAGTTTAGCGTTTGAGCCATCTCAAAGACTCTATTACTGGTGACACAAAATACAGTGCCACATAATGAGTGGGAGTGGCCACTGGCACGGCAGTCACAGAGTGCAATCCCTCACGCTACAAGAGCAGCCTCAAGACTACACTCTCTACGGCCCCGTGGAGGCTATTCCAAAAGAGGTGCCAACTCTTGGCGCGGAGGCACGAGTAGAGAGAGAGGCGCCGCCCGTAACTTTACTTGTACTGTACCATGAAAACGGTTCCTTGTCGCTTACCTCCTGTCCTATTACTGACGAGTTAATATCGATCCACTGAAGTTTGTGCAACCCACCCTTTATTGCTGCTAGGTTCCATTGATCTCCCTCCGTAGCCGTGGCGTCAACATTTCTCTCTTAAAACCCATTCACTCTACTCAGACTTGTTTGGCTCTAAGGACAACTTACGGCAAGCGATTACTCTTATGATACTATTGCAATCACACACGTTATCTCATACTGCCACACCCCCAATAGTGACAATTTTCGCGCCATTCCGGTGATCGCCTGAAATCTGCAAAAAATAACTCTGATGGAATGTTATGGTGAGGCGGAAGTTTAGCGATTCCTCTCGAAAGTTGTACCAGGTCCGAGGGCCGTGAGAGGAAGCACGGCAGCGCAGTGGCTGCGGCTGGGTAACCAAGGCATGATAGGCCGGGCCTGACAACAACGAGCCGCAAAGGCTGTCATCTACTTTGAAATAAACTTTAAATATACAAAGGCAATTTCGCTTTGCTAGAAAAAAATATTAGAAATCATAGCTCGAAAAGGAGCACAGAACTTAGTAGGTTTGATAAATATTACTGCTCAGATGAAGTTTTGAGGAGAGAGTGACATGCCGCAAGGTCCAGCGTTGAGAGACAGGACCGGGGATCGCTGATTACAAGCTACTAGTATGACCAGTATATTAAATGCACCATTGTAATCATAGTCTAAGCCTCAATTGCAAATACCGGCTAACGAGCCCCAGCTTTCCCCCTTACACCGATACTCCCATACTCCTATGCTATACCACGTCTAGAAATCATTACCCCTCCAGGGATGTCTTTTTTTTCAAAGTCCAAGACAAATAGGCCGGGCTGGATTTAAAAAGTATATGCCTAGCTTTATATGGGCTGCGTATCCCAATATGGTATACTACTGCTATAGGTGTCCAATTTTACCCTTATTAGATCCTGGCTTCCCTGATTAGTATCAAAAATATACCCCTCCCCATTCCCGAAAGTCGTTCACCCACCTCCCACCATCTCAATGAGCGAAAGAATATGAAACCTGCTCAACTACCACGGTAGGATGGAGCAATGTATATTGAAGTAGTATCTGAAAACACAGAAACACTCTAAGTAGGGGTGGCATAAGGTGTCCAAGCGTTGATGTTTCCTACTGCTATTCACCCACCACTGCACACACTACACCGAGTGATGATTTATGTTTTCTTTTTCCCTTTCTCTCTGCTATCAGCCCTTCTCTCTCGCGCATAGCGCATAACCCACGGGATGCCTAAATTCTACCCACAGTGGAACAGGCAGAACATTGCGCCCTTCTCAATGGATCCTATGCTCAATTTTTTGGTTACTCTGGCCGACCTGATGAATGACACCTCCCACTCGACTCAATTGCGTGTTGTGTAAAAGTGCTTGTAAAAAGTGTAGGGTCGCAATCAGTCTGGTATGGGTTTTCAAGGTACAGTACAACCCTAACCCCGCCTTGGACTAGAGTTTGGCATGCAAATCTTTCCCTATCTAGTCTTATCCAGGCTGGCCCTTCCTCCGCAAACACGAAGTAAATTTAGAATGCGGCCGCAACACACACCCACACACCGCAACATGTCGTCCCCCACTCCCTATTGAGTCAGCCTTTGCCCCTGCTTTGTCCCTCCTATTACCTGTTGCAGAATTTCCGCTCAAGTCAATTTCCCACTGCCGAATTGTCCGATTCATTAACCCAGAAATAAGTTTGTTGCACCTCCTAATCTCTAACTAGTAAAAGGAAGTGCCAAGTCCACCGATGGGGTGGGTCAGCATTTTGTGAGTGAGCCAACTCCCTTGAATGGTGAGACAAACTACGGGGGTGTTTGGCCCGCCAAATCTGATTTGAAATCGTGATTTGAGATCAGATCTTGGCAACTTTAACTTGGATTATTCCTTCTAATTACATACAGTTCCTAGATTAATAGTATTGATAATCTAAGTTAAAGTTGCCAAGATCTGATCTCAAATCACGATTTCAAATCAGATTTGGTGGACCAAACACCCCCTAACTTTAGTGATAGTCTTGCTTATCGCCTGCTCGTAGCACCCAGCACTCTGAATACATCACCCACCCAAGGATAAGATTAGATCCCTTTTACACCTACCGTACCTCGTACCTCTAGCACTCTAGCACCCATTGTCCTGCCATCCTTATATCTCCATAGCTATCATTCACTCAGCTCCTTCCTTGCCAAGCATCCCTACCGCAGGCTACCTTACCGCATACACCCACACACTAGAACTAGCCAAGGTAATCCAATAAAAGCTTTCCAGGCATACCATAGCTTCTATTCTCTTCTGTGGGGTTGTCTCAAGTGGAGGCTCCAACTAGGTATTTTAACTGTGAGCTTTAGTAAACCTCTAGTATTGAAATCATGAATTAATTATATCCGAGTCCAAGTTACACCAGCAGCAACCAAGGCCAAGTTAGTATTTAGAAACAACACCAGGTACTTCTCCGCATCAGGAATGGGTTTAAGGGAGGAGGGATTGACACTTGTTACCCACGGGGTCAAGGTTGCAGGCTTTTTGAGTAATACATATAACAACTTCCACAACCTTCGTACTACCTTAGGAATTGCCTACTTTGACCGTACCAAATATCTTCGTTACTCGGATAGTCCAATTAATCGTGTTCTATTATTTCTACAGTCTCAGTGCTTTGGGAAGTCACTTATGCTGAGTATGCTGGAGCACTTCCATGATATACTCTAGCAAGATCAATATGCTTCTCTCTTCAAGGTCGTTCTCTCTGATTTCTTCTGTACTTATTATCTGTCTTTAAACTTACATTCAGCATCTAGGATCTTGATATAGATGAGAATGTCAAGCAGAAAAAGGTTACAGCCAACAAATACCTTATCATTAAATTTGACTTTTCAAAAGTGTATTATTCATGCCATACAATTGTGGCCATACATGGGTTCAGGAAGTACATCCTCTGCAGCCTGAAAGGATTTTGTTTGAATTACTCTAAGGATCTCAACATATCATATGACCAGATGGTCTCTGATAATATTGATGAGGAAGATGAGGTTTCTAGCTTGGATAGTCTCGTCTGCCTTGTAAATGATCCAATCAGAGAATAAAAGAGCAATGGAGGGTCAAATAACCCACTTGTAAGAGCCAAAGGGGTCTGTCTGAATTTTGAAGGATAATTTATTTCACACTTCAACTGATACTTATTTATTTTAAATCTACTTCCTTGTCAATGAATATGACACTTTTGCAAATCAGTACATGAGTCCTTCAAGTTATGGACAGGTTGATTGGGAAGAGACACCATTAACCATGCAGATTAAGACATTCTGGGCCACTGTTAAATCTCTAAAAGGCAGCTGGGATGGTATTAGAAAGTGCTTTATTACTGGCATCTCCCCTTGTCCCTAGTGAATGTTGGCAGTGGATTTAATATTGCTGTTAACGTCTCCTTTAATGAAGACTTTACCAGACTTTGTGGCTTAAGCATGGCAGATGTTAAGGATACACTTTATATGATCTGTGAATACAATACTAGCAAGGTTGATGAACATCTTGGTAGACTAACCAAATTCATCAATAGATACCACTTTTGCAACTACAAAGTTGTAGAACCTGTATTCAATACAAATACTTGTCTTGAATACCTTCAAGTAACTACTCTAAAGCTCTCCTAAAATGGCTGGTCTCTACAAGTTACTTTACTAATTATATATTTAGTAGGCAGTCTTCAAGTTGAGTGGAAAACCAGTGAGCTTAGTTGATCCTCTGAATTCTGAAGTGTCTGAGAAGCTTTTAAGAACTTGTACAAGTTCACCAGCAGCAGTTAGTGCTATAGAAGCTGCCCTTATACCTCCCTCAAACCCCCTACCAGAAACCAGACTATCCTATCGAGTTCTACCCTATTCTCGACTTACAAATCAATTTAGCCTAATAGACCTCAAGTGTAATCTTCTGAAAAAGAAATCAGATGTCTGGTATTCTCTTTTCTTTTATTTCGGGTAGTTTACTTCCTATAAAGAAAATCCATCCAAGTTCATTACCATCTCCAATTACATTGCAGCATGACATTTCAGAATTTCCCCACTCAATCATTTCAACCTACTTGATACAATGGAAAATGCTATCACATTCCTGGCATCACATAGAGATATTAAAAAAACTTTAGGTAGATATCATAACCTTATGGCAAAGTATGATATTTACAGCCCTAGATATGTATTTAAAGAGTGGAATCATTGAGACAGCTTTTATGCTTATACCAGTATTAACACTACTTTGTATTCTGAGCCTGAGTATCAGATTACTACACAAAGAGGTCACCTTGATGTTGTGGACCTTATGACCAGCATGCCGAACCATTTTATTGTTACAGAATAGAAGGCTATTAATATTCAAGTTGACTTTCTAGATGTTGGAATCTCCCTTGCTTAGAGCCCAAAAGCTGACCTCATTACTGGGCTTGATATTAGTGGAGTGTTGAACCTGAGATTCAATCAAAAAGAAAAATTTAAGAAAGTGACAATTTGCAATTGGATCCTAAAGGATGTCACTCCTCAACTGAGGAAATATGTGAAGTGTAAGGAGATTCAAGAGCAAGCCCAGGGCCGTTGCCTCCATGCACATCTTGTTCTTGTAGTTAGCTCCCGCCAGATATTGATCTGGGACATGCATAGGAAACACAATTGGATTGGTGAACTTGAATTGGCACCCAATGGCAACCAGTCTGTTATTCATCTATAAAATTGTATGTTTCACTCAATTAATTCCAGTGTTATCTGCTGGACTCCTCTGGCCATCTTTCTAATTCCAGCTACTATTTTCTATCTACCAGATCCGTGTCTGCACCCAGCATGCCCACGACAGTTTCGTACCCCAACTGGTGGCACAGAACGGTTCGTTAGAGATATAGTGGAGGTCCAATAAAAAGAAAGGCAGAGGGCAGGGAGTTCCCTTTTTCCATAATGATTGTTGACCATTGATTGTAATCTCATCTTGTATCGGTACTGCTTCTTCCTCTTTTTCCTTTTTCTTCAAATTCTTTGATTGCTCCATCACTGCTTCCATAAACCCAAATTCTTTTTATCAGCCTAATTTCTTTTATGTTCTTTAGGCATGTACTAGTACTCTACCACTCTATGAAAACATATGCATCTAAGTTGATGGAAAGTGTGATCTCGGAATACTGTACCCTGCTACAACAAGATACTTATCAATCCATAAGACTCAAACAGCTCTGTCGTACGCCCTTTGCCCTTCCACCCTATGGGCCCCGACTACCTACTCATAATGAAGCTAGCCTCGAACTCGGCCGGGATATGCAGAAACAAGGATATGGGGGAAGGTAATTGAAGTCATCACTCTCTTGGGCTAGGTTGGAGGGTACAAAGAAAATATTTCTCTGATATCCCCACATTATCCTGAGATGTGCTGCTATCCACTAGGGCGGAACCAACTGTTGGGACACAAATTGTTGTCACCGAGCAAGAGCTATAGCTGTGGTGTGAATAACAGATAGTACGGTGGTCTTGTGGGCAAAATAGGTCCGCGCTTCACAGGATGTGAGAAGGGTATGATCATCAACTCTGTTGCCCTGTTCTTCCCCTCTAATCGCCCTTCCATAACAGCTAAAACCAGCAATAGTATTCTCCCCGCACCTCACGCGCTTTTGAAAACCCGCCACGGGGGCATGCACTATGTATATAACTTAGGATTCGGAATCAAACAACACGAGACTCGGGGAGAGAAGAACACTAATTCCTACAGATCACAAGACCTAAAGGATGGAATTTAGAAAAAAGATTTGCTGTCTTCCATCATGCCGTTAACCTCTTTTAACCATCAAATGATTCGTAAAGATTGAAATAATTTGAAATCGCCCGACCCGGAATTCTCTAGCCTTTCTCGATACTGCTAGGTACATCACACCCGGGACCGGGATCCAATGATATCTCCCATATCCGGGTGCGTTCACTTGGCTTGCCCTAGCTTCGGCCGGAAAAGGCTGGATACCAATACCCCACCATCTGAAAAAAAATTTAACAGTTGAGCTCTCCAGAACTACAAAATGGAATGAAGCCGAGTTAGTTAGAAAGTGTCGAAGCGGTAGTCGTGGTCGGCTCGAGGGGACTTTATCCGATAATTCAAGCCGAATTCACGATATTGCAGCACTGAAGGGTTGCAACGATATCCCCCACACAGACCCTACCGGAGCTAACCATGCAAAGGGCTAGTCTACCGTAGGCAACGGTTCGTGTTCCTTTCGCTTATGGGAATTTGGTCACCGCTTCCCACTAAAGGGGTACGATACTGTAGAAACTCGAATAACAGAACCCTGTGCTCTGGTAAAGTCTTGTAATTATCCCTGCTTCTTTACCTCTCCCAGACCCCGAGCAGCCCACTTTCCGTCGCGCCTTTCGCCCCTTTCCAAAGCGGCGAATTCTCGACTTCCAGTTCAGATGATAGTGTTAGAAAAGATGATTGCGCGTCCAAGATACAATGTCATTATGTCTCTCATTGCTCTCATTCTGTGTTTGCTTGATGGTACCGCTACCCATATTTTCTTTCACTCATCACTCTCTCCTTCTCCTCTTCGAGAGCAATAGCAAATCAATCAAGATCTTCTTCTTCTCTGATTCCGAATATCCATCAATAGTTCCAACAGTTCCAAAAGATAGCACACGGTTTCATTATTCATGTTTCTAGGGTAACGCACCATGTAGTACCACGACTTATCACTCGCTCAGACGGTTTGACTCATGACGAACAGCGCCAGCTGATCTTTTCACACCCGTACCAGACGCGGACTACTCAGCAGGTCGACCTGAACTGAACATCCAATAACTCTCTTACGGCCTCCTTTCCACTCCAGTCCTGAGTTGAGCTCAGCCGAGCCCTGAACGAAACTTAAGCTCCGTTTAGCCCGCCGTCGCCTAAGCCGTTTGTCAGTTCAGGACGCGTTTTGGGTTGATCAGAGAAGTTACGGAAGTGAGTTGGTACCGGTAGACGTAGGTGATAGTGCATGTTCAACGGTGCACCAGTGTCTAGCCGAGTGCTTGACAAGGCAACAGGCCCAAAACGAGTTTTGAATTGACAAACTCAACGGACGGCGAGCCAAACAGAACCGCAATGTCGGTTAACTTACCTGTACGAGTATGATAGCATCATTCTGGGGGTCCTGAGGGGAGCCGCGAGCGTGAGCCTGAACTTGTAACTGCAGCAACAATCTCTCAACTTCCTAATTGCGTTGGTAAGGTGGGCTAATTCAATTGCGGACCGGAGGCCCGGTCGCACCTTGGAGCTGGTATGGTGCCGACACCTCCGAACCTAAATTTACGGACCAGAAGGCTTGTAAAGAAACCCGCCCCGTCAATATGCCCCAATAACCAATTAGAAAAACTATCTAGAAGGAATTTTAAATAGTCTATTTGTAGGTGTTGTTCATGAATCGTTCGGGTAACAGTAGTGTAGGCTTGGGGGAGCAAGCAAGCAAGCCGGTTGGTTGGCGGTATTATTTCGCACAGGCTAGCGACACGGGGCTATTCCAGACAGGGATAAGTTTATCGCCTGTGCTGAGGGTCGGGTGCTAGAGAGATTCTCGTCCCGGTGTGGTACCGTACCTTCTCACTCCCGGAACTTCTTTTTCTCTGCACTCACACTGCCGGCTCCGGTCACTTAACTTAGTCTGTTCATAACACAGGGCAGCCTTCAAGTTCAATTTTGCACAATCAGCGGAGCCTCCCTGTCGTATTATGCGCCCTAAAGTTCTGAGCATCACCTTGAATAGTTGAGCCGCAATGTGCTGGGCTCGTAACAAGCGGGAAGGTATCGGGAAGCGGGGGGGTCGTGAATTCGCACGGGCGCGCGAATACGCACAGTGTTTATTCCATACATTTTGCGAAACCATGAATTCCGGCACCGGTGCAGCCCGCTAGGGGCGACGAGCATACCGGTATACGGTAGGTACTTGTCCCAGGAAGTACTGTACGCAGGGTGGCTGGGTAAGTCGTTGCCCTGGCAGTGAAGCGGCTCTCGCAGTGAGGCTGTCGCAACGAAACCTTGCTCGGACCCCAGCTGACCATGCACAGGGCTAGGAAACAGCCCCCGGATTTCTGATGGCGTCTAGGAATTTGAATACCCCTCGCGACAGAACCCGTTGCCATAATACCGGTATCCGAGGGGGTGAAGAGAAGAAAAATGTCGAGATATTTCGCAGATAACATCAACTCTTTCAATGTGTCAAATCACTATACCCTTTCCGATGATCGGTCTCAGATGCTAACATGGCTCTCTCCGCTTGAGCCCCGCATCCGACACCAAGACATCCGGGCCCAGCGGGCCGACAACTTGGGGGAATGGCTACTGGAAACCGATGAATTCCGGATGTGGTGCGATGGTGCCCAACAGGACGGACCCGAGAACTCCATTTTGTTCTGCAGTGGTGGCCCGGCAGTTGGCAAGACCCATTTCAGGTGAGAGACACGTACTTTACGAGAAAGGGATGAAGGGTAGTGGTGCTGATGAGCAGCGGTACTAGTTCACTGGTGGTAGACAGGTTATGTGATAGTGCCAGAATGCAGGATATAGCCGTTGCCTGTTTCTACGTCGATTTCGCAGCTCGGGGGGAGCACTCCCCGACAAACATTCTCGGCTCGCTACTGAAACAGATTGTCGGTGGATTGGAGAGGATCCCAGACGAGATATGTCAGTCCTTTCAGGATCACAAAAAGGCCATCGGTGGAAGGGGACTACGGGTGCCCGAAATTGTGAAGATGCTGCGGAGTGTCGCATCATTGCAGCGGACATTTATATGCCTCGATGGTCTGGACGAATGTGCTGAAGGGGATCGACCTGAGGTTTTGGACTCGTTGAGACAAATCCTTGAGTGGTCCCCAAACACCCGCATATTCTTATCCGGGAGACAGCACATCCGGGGCGAGATTGAGAGGCGTCTTACCGGCAGAGCGATTATTTTATCTATAAAACCTAGCAATGATGATATCGTGGGATATATCCAGATGAGATTACGTAAAGATCCATCCCTAGTTGCGATGGATGTCGGTCTGGAAGCCGACATCATCAGAGGCATCACCGAGAATATCTCTGAAACGTAAGAGAGCAACACAACTGGAAGCTGTATTTTGCATTCACCACTAACAAACTCATCTAGGTTTCTACTGATTTCCCTTGTGATGGATGCTATCCTGGGAGAAATAACAGCCTATGGCATGCGACAAAAGCTGAGGGCAATGACGGATGGCTTGGATTTGAAGGGGGTTTATGGTACGACACTGGAACGGATCCGGGAGCAAGGTGGGGAGAAAGCGAGGCTCGGGATGGCAGCCCTGATGTGGATCTCGCATTCCGAGCGGCTATTGCATCTTGATGAACTTCTTCACGCCCTATCCGTCGAGATAGGATCTACGGAGTTCAACCCTGAAATAATTCCTTCGGTGGAGACATTGTTGAGTTGTTGTTTAGGACTTGTCGTCATCGATAAGGAGGCTTCGACTGTTCGTTTGATCCACTTCACTCTCCAGGAGTACCTTTACGCCTGCCCGGACCTTTTCGGTGCAGCCCACTCGATAATCGCGGAAACTTGTTTGACATACCTCAACTCTCAGACTATTCTGGATATTTCTCCCGAACTCTTTCCTCCCACCCAGTCGACTCACTTCCTTGAATATTCCTCATTATATTGGGGTATCCACGCCAAGAGAGAGGCTTCAAGGGGGGTAGTGTCGCTCGCACTCAAGCTTTTCCTTCAAAGTGAAAGCCATATATCTTTTGATTTACTTTTGGAGGATCTCATATCGAGGACTGGTCAATTTAGTAGTGGCGTCCCCATCAGTAGTCACCTGATGGGGTTTACCGGACTGCATTGCGCATCAATTTTCGGCATTGTTGAAATCGCAACTGCTCTCATCGGCCAGCCAGGTTACGATCTCAACGGGTGCGATTTTCTGGGTATTACGCCACTAATATGGGCTTCTATATGTGGACAAGAGAAGGTAGCGAAACTGCTGCTAGAACAGCAGACTGTTATTCCAGACAAACCAGATGAAATATCTCGTCGAACAGCGCTCTCATGGGCCGCCGGGAACGGACACGAGGGAGTTGTGAGGCTTCTTCTCGGCTGCGCATCTACTAATTCCGATGGCACGGATGGCTGGTGGGGTAAGACACCTCGACTGATGAGTATGGTTCTGGGAAGGCGATGTGTCAATCCCAACAGGCCAGACAAATACGGCCAAACACCAATTCATTCGGCCGCCGGCGAGGGGCACGAGGGGGTAGTGAAGCTACTGTTGGGAAGGAAGGATATAAAGCCCGACATGGCAGATAATGAAGGTCAGACGCCGCTCTCATTGGCTTCTCATGGAGGGCACGAGGGAGTGGTAAAACTGTTGTTGGGAAGGAAGGATATCAGCCCAACCACTCCCGGCAAAGCCGGTCAGAATCCGCTCTTGTTGGCTTCTCGGGGCGGGCATGATGGGGTGGTGAAGCTGTTGTTGGAGAGAGAAGGTGTCAAACCCAACACACCCAGCGATGGCGGTCAGACGCCACTCTTATCCGCTTCCAGGAAAGGGCATGAGGGAGTGGTGAAACTACTCTTGGGAAGGAAAGACATAAACCCCAACACACCTGACAAAGCCGGCCAGACGCCACTCTTATTGGCTTCCAAGCAGGGGCATGAGGAAGTGGTGAAGCTACTGTTGGAAAGGAAAGACGTCAATCCCAACGCACCTAACAAACCCGGTCAGACGCCAGTGTCGTCAGCCTGCGAGATGGGCCACGAGGGGGTGGTGAAGCTATTGTTGGGAAGGAAAGATATCAACCCCAACACGCCCAACCATGCCGGCCAGACACCATTCTTATTAGCTTCTAAGCAGGGGCATGAGGAAGCGGTAAAGCTGCTGCTGGGAAGGAAAGATACCAACCCCAACACACCCGATGGAGCCGGTCGGACACCACTCTCGCTGGCTTGCGAAATGGGGCACGATGGAGTGGTGAGGCTCATGCTCGAACGGGAAGATGTAAACCCCAATCTTCTAGACAACTCCGCCCTGACACCACTGCTGCGGGCTTCGGGGAGGGGGAAGGAGGGGGTAGTGAAATTACTGTTGGGGAGGAAAGATATCAACCCCAACATGCCCAACAATGACGGTCAGACGCCGCTCTCATCGGCTTGCGAGAATGGGCACCAGAGAGTAGTGAAGCTATTGTTGGGAAGGAAAGATATCAACCCTAGTACGCCCAACAATGATGGCCAGACCCCACTCACCCTCGCCTCCAACGAGGGGCATGAGGAAGTGGTGAAGCTCTTACTTGAATGGGAGGATGTCCGCTCAGAAAGGCTAGACCCATACACTTGGACATCAGTCTCGTTGGCTTTTTCGGGGGGCATGGGGGGGTGGCGAAGTGAGCGCTAAGGAAAGATATCCACCCCAACATGCCCAAAAAAGAGGGTCAGACGACACTCTCGCCTTTGAAGAGGGGCATAAGCGGGTTGTGAGGCTGCCGCAGGTAATCTGCAAGCCCAAACATGGTTTAAATCCAACGGTACAAAATCCTCCCTGCCACCCTTGGGACCCGCTATGCTCCGCCCTTTCAGCATCGCGGCAGACATGCCGAAATGTACCGTCGACCGCCCCCCTCCCCTCGATCACTCTCACCCACCTCCCCCGAGCGTACAATTTCGTGGAAATCGCTGTCTTTCTGTTCTTCCCTTCGCCCTTCCGGATTCAACCGGGAATGCTCCTGCAAAGCCATAATCCCCTCCAATAGAGGTTGGCTACCTCAGATGCACATAGTCACTCGAGGATTTACTAGTGCTTGCCAGTGGCTATGGGGCTTTGTAATCCCACCCTAGCGCGGTCTGGAATATTAGTGGATGTGTTGCTCTTGGTTCTGTGGGAATTTTGGGAGTTTTTTTTGCTTTTCTTTTGTGTGTTTTTTCCGTGCGGTAGTTTCGCATTTAGATTCAGATTAATCATTGTTTCCTAGGTACAGGTTTTAATTCTTATCTATTTTCATTGCTTCTAGGCTCCATTCCTCTCTCCTGCGAGTGGTGTGTGGGCGGTGCACGGGTTCCTGGAGCGGGTTATTGGAGATAAATAGGCATAATAGTGGGGTTTCTTCAATCTACTGTGATACCCGCTGCCATGTCGTTCAACCACGCGTATGGAAGCAGGAATCAGGCAGATGAATTTCTAGAGAGAAAAACCACTAATATCCCCGCCGTCCCAGCGATGTGACTCCGAGTTGGGACTTTTTCTTTGGGGGGGGGAGTTCCATGATTCCAACACCCTCTTGGATCCCCTAGACGGTCCGTGAAGAAAGCCACCGTATAACACGAATAGGCGTCCAGCCCGAATAGGTTTCAAAGACCCTGGTCGGACACCCATACCCGATCTAGACATGTGATAATATCCACGAGATTGGCCTGTAATCACCTTGCGCTGATTTTGGCGTAGAGATGTAATGCCGGTGGTTCGCTGGATAAACGAAGTATGATCATTGGCCCCTCAAGATTTGCGAAAGAGGAGTGGGAGTTGGGGAATTACAGGGGGTGGGAAGTCGTGGGCATCGTTAGTTTATTTCGCCTGTATCCGGGCCCCGGTTTCGGGGGTTGCGCCTCTATAAGTAGCGGTCCGGGAATGCTCCATGAAAATTCAGACACGGACGCTCACTCGTGCAATCGGGCAAAGGCTGGCGCGAAATAAAGTCCGTTTAGTGATCTTTGATGTTCCCCTCCTTTTTATTTGTCCCACGGCGGGATTGTGGGTTCCCTGCTCACCGCCCCTCAATATTGGATAGCTATCGTGTCCCACTCCCGACTTGACAGCCTAATTTATGTTCTCGTGGGAATGCTTTGTGCTAGAATTTCGTCTCTGTCTGGGAAATTGCCGGACTACCGGCGAGCGTCTCAAGGCCAGGCGTCAATGTTGCTCTCTCGGCCGTTATCGGTCTGGGAGTGTCATGGGTAACTCCCTCTATCGGAAGATGCTTGGACCGGGCTACGCCTATGGACTTTGACTTCTTCGTGACCTTGGATTGAGCCATGGAATAGCGGGTGGAGAATTGACCGGAAGAGGTAATGGCGTAATAGGATCGCGAAGGAAGAAATTGAGGCCAACAGAAAGTAAAAGGAAAACGTTGTCAAACTGCTTGCGGAAGGGGTGTGTTCTCGCCTCTGTTCGTCATTGTCTAGCTGGGGAAGTTGAGGTATACCCATAGGTGAACATTTTCCATCTATTTGTTGAGCCGCGTCTCAAACAGAAAAATTCTGTGTGAAGACCCCGACGGTACAGGACCTGAAACTACTAGACTTACTCTCCACCACACCGGTATGATATGTTGGTTGTTGATATGATATCATACCACGTTCTGCTAACCTTGTCTAAATGTCTTACATTCGGGTACGGTGGGTGAGATCTCGACGAGTTTTCGTAGATGGTGGAAGTGTTACCCTGTTGGGCC
>LN890964.1:469950-481237 GCA_900010015.1 Tuber aestivum | reverse complement strand
CCTGTTGGCGGGGGGGGGCGCGGTAGCCCACCTGAGTTATGACTGCTGCCGGTATCACGTGGTGTAACTTTGGCACCTGAGTATGATAGTTCTGGCCCTAGCTAAGGGGAGCTAGTTTTCCCGCATCAATGGTGCAATGAGTGAGGTAGAGATTTTCGCAGAATGGATATTTTGGCAAAGATTTTCGAACCTCCCCCGCCGCTGTTGCTCACAATGCTGGTTCCTATACCCTGGAATTTCGTCCCTTCCCTTCTACTGCAGTATTAGAGAGGTGGATTTTGCTGATAGGGCATATTCCATAGATCCCGCAGAATAAAACCTTCCCCTCTTGCCTGTCTCGACGTTTTAACACGGAATGAGCTCAGCTTATATCATGATGGTAAGCTTTCATATCCTGTAATTCTGCTTGAGTTTGCACTGTCGCCCTTTGCGCTGAAAGGGCAGGATCCTATGCTTCCAGATATCTTAGATTATCACTCGATTTTGGTCGTTCGGGGCTTTGAACTGTGGGTTCCTGGTAGTCCTCTATCTCCTGGGTCATTGCTAGGACAAAGCAGTTGGCACACCCAATAGTGAGCCCAGAAAAATAAGGGGGTAGGGGGTGCGTTCTCGGACGCCATGGGTGTGATTTCCGGGTATCTACCCCGCTGCACGGGAAAAACAGCGGAAGGAGTGCTGGTGGTGCGGCCATAGAGAATTATTGACTAGGTGGTCGGTAGGAGCGACAGTTAGGGGAGTTGTAAGGGAGATTTATACAACATATATATCTGCAAAACACTGACATTCCCGGGAGCGGTGGAAAAAAATCCACACCATAGCTAATGGGCAGGATCCCGGGGCGCCATTCAGCGATAGGAGAAGCCTATCAGGAATGCTGGGAAGCAAGCGAACAATGTATGATAATAGTACAGTAACTCCGGGCATCCCGGGACCGCCCTGGCAGCGCTGGCGCTATGAGAGGGTAAAAGCAACTCCTGAGCCCGATGCACCATACTCTAGTACTCGTACAAAAGAGCAGGAGGCGAAGCAATTAACTAACCAAACACCCGGTGCTAGCCGTATCATACTGGAAACGGCTATTAAGGGAGCAAAGACACAGCGCTACCATGCTCCGAATGGCACAGCGGAAATAGCTGCCCGTAACCCCGTACCTCATAACCTCATCCCCGATATGTAATCCAGCCCATCGGGTTTCTGAAAGCCAAGGAGGAACGCTGGAGTTTGACATCACTATGGTGAGGTGAAAGGTTTCCGGCGCTAGTATTAGCGAAAGGAAGAAGGGCCTCTATCTTGAAGGTCATGCACTATTTTTATGAACGTTCATTATTTTCTATTCGTGTTATCTTGTTACAGGATTGCTATCGTCACTAATTCTATCTCTTTCTGCTATACGGAAGAACCCTTACTATCTTTACATCTCGCTGTGCACCAATATTTTATTTCGAGATAGGGCGAGTACATTATTTATTTGTTCAGGACCAGTTTAGAATATTGTTCTACGTACGCAGGAGACGCCACTGACTTTGTACCAGTGGCGGAAGCCTTGAATAGATACTTTGAGTTCACTGAGACTGCGCTATTCGTCATCGCACGCCTATTGGCTCGGTGGATTGAAAGAGATTTTGTCAGAACTATCCGTACAGTGCCGGGTCCCACTGATCCTTCTCTATTGGCATTTCGCGCTTCCTCCACACCCCGGAATCGTTCCAATCAACTGAAATCCCTAGCTACGTGTACCCGATGCTGTGCCCTCGCCTATCCCGTTGCCCAGATGATTCCCCGCCGCCCTGACCCGCCTACCCAGACAGGGGTCTCTACACCGCTAGTACCGGTTGGTCTCTTGATCCTTAAATCAAAGCTGCGGAAGAGGGGCATGAGGGGGTGGTGAAGCTACTATTGGGAAGGAAGGATGTTAAAGCCGATGTGGCTGACGGATACGGCCGGACGCCTCTCTTGTGGGCTTCTAGAAAAGGGCGTGAAGGGGTGGTAAGACTATTGCTAGAACAGAAAGGTATCGACTACGATAGGCGGGACAAAAACGGACAAACACCGCTCCCGTCGGCTGCTGACGGCAGATATCAGGGAGTGGTCGGACTACTCTTAGGAATGGAAAATATCGACCCCAATGCACAGGGAAAGACCGGTCGGACGCCGCTCTCGTTCGCTGCCGGGAATGGGTATGATGGAGTAGTGAATCTACTGCTCGGGAAGGAAGACGTCAACCCCAACACCCCCGATCATACTAGCCGGACGCCGCTCTTGTGGGCTGCAGCGGCGGGGAATGAAGGGGTAGTAGAGCTATTGTTGGGAAGGGAAGACAGCTCCGATGAGCTAGAAACAGAGTATGACCAAACTCCGCTCCCCGGGGCTGCGGAGCGGGGGCATGAAGGAGCAGTGAAGCTACTGCTGGGGGTAGAACGCGTCAATCCCAACACGGCAGATTTGGTTTCTCCGAACACCGCTCTTGTGGGCTGCAGTGAAGGGGCATGATGGGGTGGTGAAGCTACTGTTGGAATGGGAAGACGTCAACCCCGATAGGCCCGACAACTCCGGTCAGACGCCACTCTCTATGGCTTTCAAGAAGGGGCATCGCAATGCTGAAGCTACCGCAGGCGCACAAATCTACCCAGCCCAACACGACTTGGCCCCTACGATGCAAAATCTATTCTCACATTCACAAACCTCTCTGCCCCACTTTATTTTCATCCCCATGGCCACGCCCATGTATACCGCTTGCCCCCTCCCCTCCTCCAGATCATTTTTACTCCCGGAGTGTGCAACAACCTTGTCGGCGTCGCTGTCCTTCTTTCCCTATCTCTTGTTACATTCCTTATCCCCGATTCCATCCTAGTCCTGCTCTGCATACGTGTCTAGGCACCCTACCGGTATTCTTGTAGTTATAATAGAGGTTTTCAGTCTATGGTTTAGCTCTTATCTTATTTCTGCTTAACAATATACCATCCACATTTCGATGAGCCTTCATTTCCTGCTTACAGATTCTAGCTTTGTTCACTCTCTCTTTTCGTTGCTCTTAGACTATACTTCTTTCCTTCGGGCGATATTTGTATGGTGCTGGACGCTTGAAATCAACCCTCATGGGTAATTCATTTTGTTAGCTATGTAGGGATATACGGATACCCACACTTAGGTTCTGTATGGGGTTTGACTTGGTTGGGCCCAGGGCACCCGCCCCCGGTGTCGGCGTCCACGCTCCCCCTCTTGGATAGCTCTCTCTCTTTCCTCTGTTAGCATCAACGATCATCTCTCCCGCACCTCCGGCACGGTCCACGTTCCACATCACAACACTTTTAGCTTACATAATACCCACAAAACAGTGCGGCCTGGAAAAATAAACTTCGAAAACCACCATACATGGGTAATTCGGAATTCTACTATGTCCACCAATATTGCTCTGATTGATAATCGGGAAACATAGAATTATAGATGAGTGGCTTCTGAGCATTTATTTCTATGAAGTTATATCTTCCGAGATTTGTGGCTGTGGTTGAAAGTTTTCGGAAATTATTCCCGTTTAAATGTTAAGTTGATTCCAAGTGCCCGGAATTATACTTCTGCCTCCACTCCGAGTATTCCTTTGTCATGTCTGTGATTACTGGAAAAAACGACAGCCCAATCATAGCCTGGCCAACCTCCCGAGGCGGGGTGGACGGAACTCGGTGTGTAATTATTGGGCACTTCATGGTGTCCCTGGTTCACTCACCTTGCAGGATAAGCCGAACACTATAACAACTCTCATTTGGCAGATCGTTATGAAACCAACCGCGGAAATGCGAGTTACCACACTCCTATACTATCCCATCCTCCGTCCGTCCATCCATCAGCAGTTGATATTCATGTACCAACATCTGCCGCACCTGCTAATCCATCATTGTAGCAGCCGGACTAGATTTATGATGCACCCCCCCCCCCCCACACACACATCAACCATGGCAGAACCTGGACGGACATGGCAGGATGGAAGCACAGCCCATTGTGTTAGTTGGGTTGGGGCGGTGTGCGATATACTGCTAAGGGTACTCGAGTAGGTTATGACCACCAAATATGGGTTTCGAAGCGAGAATAGGAATTTCGGGAAGGACGAGTAGACCACCCATAGTTGATTCTGGTGCAGTTATTTTGCTAGTCAGTGATATCCCCACATCTCCCATTGCATATCATACTTGAGCGCGCCGAAGTGCCTGGAGATAAAGTTGGGTGGGTTATAATGGATCTCGGTGGCTCAGAAAAGTCTTAACGCTTATCAGTGAATAGCCGGACAAGGTGACATTCTAGCAGGGAGGGTAGATCACTGCTTTAGTGCAGCTCGTAATATCTCGGAATTCCCTCTCTCCATTTCTGCATTTTTTCATTTCGCTTCGTGCGGCTTCCGGGCTCTTGTAAAGGTTCGGGAAACTGGGATTCTGTGCTCTTAGTAGACCTTTTGCGCTGGAGAAAATTATTATTGAATGGGAAGGCAAAGTGATGGCACACGCGGGGGGTGTATTACCGCCAATCGCCTGAGCCACCCCCACCCTCGAGTCCGCAAGTTTCAACATCCTTACGCTGCATACATGATGCTCGAAATTTCCCCGTGATTGGTAAGTCATTTTTCGAATTTTCGACGATTGGTGGGCTTCTTGAAACGAACGAGTGACTAGCTGTGACTGACACCAAACGCCAAGTGCTTACTAAAGAATGATCGCACAACTAGGAATGGGGAAAAACTCTTCACTTCTCTCTCGCACTCTCCACACTCTCTCGCACTCTCCTAACAACTTCTATTCTTACTATCGCGCGCAATTAACTAACATCAACTAACGGGAAAGACACGAGCATATATCATCAACGAGCAACATAATGACAAAGTCCCGTACCCCCCCGGCTAAGTCCCCCACACACGAGAAAACACAAGCTAGCAGAGGAAAGACAAACTCACTCGCCGCTTTCCTTCCGGCCCGCGCTGCCCCCACGCCGTCCCCCCGCACCATCCTTCTGCCTTCACTGCCTCCGCGCTTTCCTCCCTTCCGGCGACTTCCTTTCCTTCCGTGCGCTTCCTTTCCTTCCTTGCGCTTGGCTTGCGCCCGACATCCAAAAGCCAAACTGCGCCCGACATTCTTTCTGGCGGATTTCCAATCACCGCGGGTTCCCACTACCCGAAGCGCTTCCCCGAAAAACGAAAGCCCGCTCCTGGAAACTAACAAAGAAACAAACTAACTAGCGTGCAAATAGGCAAACCACCGCACGAATGAGCGGACGAGCAAACAAACGAAGAAACCGTGGGGGAAAGGGGGGGGGGGGGTGAGGGAGAGGGAGAGGGAGAGGACATGGCGAGCAGCATTTCCAACAGTCGTCCTAGTCATCGGTGTGAGGATAGGAAAATAGAAAAGGGCCGAAAGTTGGAAGAGGTGTGCGGAGAATAGTGAGTAATGGCCTGCTTTCCTTGAGTTGCGTTCTGGGACGACCCCCGGGGGATGCAAGTTTTCGGGGGTGTCGGGTTGGAAAGGGTAAAGAAGGGATTTTGTATGATATAATAGTTTGTATGGGTGTCCCTGGACCACTCCCCGGACCACCTATAGCAGCGGACTGCATCTGGGCTTCAGGGGGGATAAGGCATCGACATATATCCCTTCAATCTATTCCTTATCCTCATCCTCCTCTTCCCACACTGGTGATCCCACCAGTGAGTGCCGAGGCTGTTGGCGCCTCCCGGGGAATTAACCGTGCGCATAATAAGGTACCGTAGCTTGCTAGTACACAATAGTGTTCCGTTGAAGACAACGCATGATGGCTTTCAGGAATGGGCGGGTACAAAAACGAAGATGTATACTAGCTCAATGAACGTATCCCCGGCCATGGTCAACTGTCGCGTCGTAACTGAGGCCCCAGCTCGTAACACTCCGGTTAACTGCTAGCCATCATGTGCGGCTGGCGGAGGAAATTTCGCACCTTTCCCCTCCCATTCCCTCTTGACATGCTCCTCATTTATGCTCGAGCATTGTCCTCCCCCCTCCCTAGTAGTTTTGCTTCTCCCTGACACCATTACATCTACTCGTAGATTCTCCCTGGGCCCTCTCTACGGTGTCGCATCACGGATTTTGGATTCGTTCTCCCCCTGCTCATCTCTCTCATTCCCCGTTTCCCTCGCACAGCTATCTCCCCCCTCGTCGTCCTTACTTCTATCTCCCTCCCCACTCTCTTCATTCTCATCTTCCCCATCCTCTCTCGCTCCCCGCTTTCAGCGTCTATTCTCTCCCAGATTCCTCCTAATCGTCACTTTGGTTCTTGCCTCCCCAGGTAGCCAGGGTCGGAAATAGCAGTTGATGGTCGCACTTGGTGCGGGATGTGCTCATACATAGTAGCTTCAGTAGTATATGTCCACACCACTGAAGAACGTGTAAGCTATGAAAACTTTTCTCATCCCCTATCTGTTCTCTCTTACAGCCACTTCCTGTACTTTACCTTCCTCCTTAAGTTCTTCCTCTCAGTCATCTATGAGCAATGAGTCATAGTCTTCCTCTTCCCTTGAGTAAAACCTTGTATCTCCACTCATACGATTCTACTCCACCGTGTAAACCCTCACCGTTGATCATTACCCCCATATCAATCAATTTTTTTTCGACGGCCAGCCCTGTCAAACTTCCGAGAGATTAAACATGATTGCACCAATTAGGGGAGGAGCTTTTGGTGGCATGTTCCATTTAAATTATTTTAGTTTACACCGAACCGCTCTCAAACTAGCTGATCCCCCAGTGAGCCTATGGAATAAATAAAGTCACTGCCATAGGCAGACAGATATCACAGCCACTCCACCACGGTAGAAAAAAACAAAACAATCAAACATGACGCCATGTTGGACGAACACCCCTCTCCGTGCCCCAGGCCGAGTTTTATCAGGCCCTGCCATCCTCACCCGTGCGCATGCCCTGTATCATACATGCATACATACCTCGGCATTGGTTAAACCAAACGCTAGAGCCTATGTCAACAGCTCCTGTGTGTGCATACGTGGCTACGCCTGAAATATCGTGTTCACGATAATTCCTTATTGGCGTCGGGGGTTTCCGTCACTGTTATCCTACTATAGTTTCCACCGGGGCCCGGGGGAAGGACTCCGAACCCTCGGCGCAGATCTAAGTGTGGACCCGGGGTCTATTCTCGCTTAAATAATTATGTTCAACAAGATCGTCTAGGTAGTGAAAGAAGAAATGATTTGGGTTGCAGAATTATTAGGATGGGGAGCGCTTTGATTCAATCAAATTTGGTTATCCTGGTGCTGGCGGAGCTGGAAGTTCGTGATGATTCTGAAGCGGTTGAAGGAAACCGGTTACCAACCAAATGATAATTGTTAACGTGAAAATATGATTGTTTTTCTATTGTACATTTCAGGAATATATCGGGTGAAATCAAAGTGCCCAGAATCCACGCTACCGGGTGCTTTGAGCTTGCCATCTGTTCACTTTTGTTTCTTTCTCTTTGTGTCCCAGGGCTGCTCCGGCAGAATATGGCTTGAGGAATTGTATCGTAAGGACAGGTATTGGCAAATATCTTCAGATATTTGTAGGTATCTCCAGATAATTGCCGGGTGCTACCTATTGGTAAGATATCTATGATACTAGCCATATGGCACATGCCGAAATCCTGCAGGGGCCCCTAGGCACCCGCCGAGCCTGTACGTTTCGGGAGAGCCGGGCCCACGAGGCCCAGGCCAGTTTTACCTTGACCTGGCATAATCTAGTAGCTACGGTACTGCTCTCCGGAGAAATTAAATTCATTTAAGGTTACAATTGAAGCCGACCGACCTTCCTCTTTTTTGGACACCCTATGAACTTATCCCATTTTTAATACAAGTATTGGCGCTGGAAGAAGTCCGTGCAGTTGGCTGTTTTTGGTGTGAACTATTCCCCGCCCACCCACTGTTTCGACCCCACTTAGAGCAGGGAAGAGACCTATCATATTAATACCATCAGTGACATTACCGGTATAGCAATCACCCGGTTAGAGCTATCCCCCATCTTTCTCAACCAGCTATCCGATATCGTCACGTATCTTGAAGGTGTCGCTAAGCTAACCAAAACATATCCAGCACGGAATGGAGATTGGCGTTGGTGATACCTGATGTGACCCAGGGGCCTCTGAGTACAGTACCGTTACCTTTGCAAATATAAGCTCACAGTTGTGGTGTAAGTCACTAAAATGTCGAGGAATCCCGAGGGGAAGAAAGATTAATTCCGATTCCGGATAGACTACCACATTCTCTCTAGCAAGGGGATAAGACAGTGGAGAGGCATGGTTGATGGTTTACTCGAGCATAGGCTACGGGTATTACTGAATCTGTGGACTCTCAACTCAGCTTACGAATGCGGTCGATAGATATATTCGTCACGTGAGTCTGATAAGAAAATTTAGTGCACCTTTTGGCTGCGATGTGTCCTTAGATAAGGCACGTGACGAATATATTTATCGGCCGCACTCGTAATGTGGACTGAGGATAGATCCCCGCAGGAGCAAGACGCGAACCCTAACCCATGACACCTCACCATCTCATACTTTCTATCACGAGGATTTCTTACTGAAAAATCCCCCTCGTGCACTGTGCCAGTATGGTGCGGTGGGCATTCTATGTATTCCGCAGCACTTGGGCGAGACATGGAGTTAAACGTGAGTACTCGTAGGCAATTCTGTCAGTTCGGGGGCTACGTCAACATCCGCAACTCTTAAGCTAGCTTTATTTGAGCGGATCTATAGACTCGGGTGGTGAAGTTGCATCGGGGAGGTACGCTACCGCATTTTTTGGTTTAACCCGAAATCACGCTAGATGAGAAGAGTGAAATTTGACGAGCTTGCCACAAGGTGAATCCGGTAACCATAACAGAGATATGAGGTAATGTATTTTAAAATCAACCTCAAGGCTATCAGGCCATCCATCTTTCTGTAAAGTGAACAGACCGCAAAATATCCAAAATGAATACCAAAAACCCACTCAATCCAAGTGATCCTAAAGCATGAGTACGAGTTTCAGAGAGCTTGGTACAGGGCAGAGATCAAAGTGCTGTGATAGTACGAGAAGTATATGAATGAATATGAAATAAAAATGAGAAAGAACTTACAAAGAACAGCAGACAGGGAAGACATAGCCGGGACATCAACCAAAGTCAATTTTAGAAAGAGATAACTCCACGTTTGCAAAACCTAGGACCAGAAATCAGCACTCATATTCAAGGGAGTTTAAAATCATGGTTTTATGCTGGTGGACACAGCATAAAATTGAACAAAAGCAAACTGTCAAACAAATAAAATTCACAGAATAGGTAACCACTACTTGCCATTATACAATAATCAAAATTTGAACCGCATCAATGTCCTTGTATGGGATCAAATTTTATACTCGCTTAGGTTGCTGCCGTTTAATAGTCTCTCTAGGGCCTGCCACGTGTGCTAGTTTAATTTTAGCGCGATTTCGAGTTAAACCAAAGAATGCGGTATGTCAGGTGGGTGGGAATAACGGGAACCTGGGTGCGCGAGTTGCACACAGTTGAGTACGACAGATTGTCGACCAGCGGAAGGTTAGACTGCTCGTATATCACGACGTCTAACTTATCCTAGGACTCAAACGCACTCCTTGTGCGTGCCCAAGCTCCCAGCACACCCCCCGAGACAACTTTAAAACGCTATGAATGAACTCCGGGAAGGTGATCTTTTTCCGCATTTTGCCGTCCGAGTTGGGCTTCCGACTTCCCCGCATCACCACATAACTCTCGACGGGTCTAGAGTTAACGTGAGGTCTAAGGACCCGTTTACCTAATCGTCTGTGTCTAAAATTTATTTCGCGAAAGTAGACGGTCACGCCATCAGGAGAATTGCATTACAGCTGACGGCTGAAAAGTGTTCATTATACCCAATTTCTGACCGTCTCAAACTTGTCGCCAGAGACGTCGTCCCAGAGATCCAGTTTGCTGTTACCAAACACTCTTGACTGTACTCGAGATGAACACCTCCTGACGCCCTGCATGGGTACAACCGTCATGCCCGCCTTGGCGGTCGGTGCCATCTCCATCCGCTACACAGCCATCTGTATAATAGACAAATGGCCCTAAATCGAGGGAATCCCGCACACTTTGTTGCCAAGTCACTTCAACCTTTCAACCCAACAACTGAAGTCGAATACAAACCCACATCCCTCATCTCTAAAGCAGAAATGCTTCGCAACAGAAATTGCTCCGTTCATCAGGGTGTCTAGGCCCCGTCTACCTGCAACCGACGCTACAATTCAACGTCGGGGAGCTTTCACCCTGTTCCCGATGAGGTAGTCCCACCTAGCTATAATAGATTTCCTCATACGGAAAAAGTCACTATTACGAACGAAGCCTCTAGCAAATTTACCCCCTGCTCTCATGCAAAAGGGTCTCGCTTCAAGGGACCTCGTTCAAAACCTCTCCCTAACGGGCTAAAAATCTGGAACGCCGGGCACTCGGTATAGCGAGGTGCGACCGTACTCGAAGCAGAACAAGGGAGAAATACTACGAACGGCGACATTACAGAGAGATCTGTTACGTCGGTTGAGTCTTGCAGCTTCCCTCTGGAAGATAATACGCACCGGATTACCGATATGCATGTATGAAATGGACCCTAAGTTGTTATTACACGGTGATCTTCAGCATTGACAACCTTCTTAGGTGTTAGAGGTCTTAGCAGGCCAGTTCTAGAATAGGAGGCAGCCTCGGAACCGTGAAGTGACAGATAGGGGTGGCGTGGGCAGCCGTTGTGGGGGGAGGCGGTACAGTAGGTCCTCATTGGCCCTTCTAAATTGCGGAGCTAATTGACAATCTGTGATGTGTCTTTATAGCTCCTCGGATATCCATTGTTCGCAAGCGGCCAGACTGGCCCGCAGATACTCCCTAGACGCACGGTCAAGCTACGAGTAAATTACTGTACTCGAGTACAGGGAGCAAAACTTTGCTCAAATTTGCGCCAAGACGGTTGTTTTTTTGTGGAAAAAGCGGTGTCTTAGCGGAACTGGAAATTTCAACAGGATAATACTCCTGCAGAGTTGGGAATTCGGGTGGAAATTTGTATGTAGAAAATGATGCGATTACTGTTTTCACCGGTTTTATGGATAGTTTGTATTTTTGTGAATTTTCTAAAGTGGAATAATCGTGCCAAGGTTGTGACTAAGCGTCACAACCCCTGGTTGCTCGCTCGCTCGCAACCTGGACACTCCTTCAGAGTGCCTGCCAGCTCAACATGACTTTACAGCTCAACATGACCTGTGGCTCAACACAACTTTTTG
>LN890964.1:422487-434599 GCA_900010015.1 Tuber aestivum | reverse complement strand
TTGGCCGAACACCGCTCTCGTGGGCTACTAAGAATCGGCATGTGGGGGTCATTACGCTACTTCGCGCCTGTGCGTCCGTAAATCCTCGCACAACTTAACCCAACAACACAAGATCTTACCTCCCACTACCGTATGTGCCTCTCCCTCACTAGTCCCAAAGATGCTACTGGCAGTTCCACTCCCCTCCATATCCCTTCCGTGTATCTGTATGGGCAAAGCAATATTTTCGCGGTCATCGCTTTCTCTTCCTCTCTTTCTCCTTAACGTCCGGCTTACCCCTCGTCTCCGAGCTCACTACCCCCTGTGGCCGGTGTTCGAAGCCCAACCAGACTTACCTGTCTGTAAATTCACTGGTACCTGCTAATGATTGAGTCTGGGTTTATTGTTTTATATGGGTACACTTGGGCGTAGTAGTGGTGATGTACGGTTTTGTAGCTATACTGCGAGTTTTCAGACTATGTTTTAGTTTTATCCCTCTTCTTTAAAGAAATGCTGCATTCAGGTTTAGATTAGTCCTTTCTCACCGGCTACATATTGTGACTTCTCTCCACTTTTCATCATTTGTGAGCCACCCTTCCTCATGCGCGTGATACACATCTCGTAGCCCATGATGCCCTCATACCCCCTTGCTCTACCTACGATCACCAGAGAAGCAATAGTTCAATTACAACCTCGTGGTCCTTGCCGGGGCGGGGGATCGAGAGACATCTTGGCAAGGGAGCTGGAATATTGTCTATAAAACCTGACAATATTGATATCGTGGGATATCTCCGGATGAGGTTAAGTGAGGATACAACCCCGAGCGCAATTGATAGTGGTATAGAGGCCGAAATCTTCAATGGCATTGCCAAGGAAGTAACATGATCGTGGCGTATATTTTACGTTTATCACTGACACGAAAACTCATATTTTTGCTGATATTGCTAGCTATGGGTGCTATATTTGGAGAAACTACAGCCTGTGGTAAGCGGAAAACGCTCAGGAGAATAACTGATGGCTTAGATTTGACGGGTGTTTACGGTGTCACTCTGGAACGAACAAAAGAGCAATGTGGAGAGAGAACAAGGCTCGGGATAGCAGCCTTGATGTGGATTTCGCATTCGGAGCGGATACTACAACTCGATGAACTTTTACTCGCCCTCGCAGTTGAGATAGGATCTACGGAACTCAACCCTGAAAGGATCCCTCCAGTGGAAATAGTATTGAGCTCTTGCTTAGGCCTTGTCGTCGATAAGGAGGCTTCGACCGTTCGTTTGGCCCAATTCACTCTCCAGGGGTACCTTTGCATCTGCCCCGACTTTCCTTCTGCAACCCACTCGGTAATGACAGAAATTAGCTTGACACACCTCAATTTTAGTACAATCAAGGAGATTTTTCCAACCCCCATTGCTCTCCCTCACTCAAATCCCTTCCTCATGTATTACTGCATATACTGAAGGTCTTTTCAATCTGATTGAAAGCCATATATCCACTAAGTTACTTGTGCTGGATATTGTACCAAAGACCTGTAGATGCCGTTATGATATCCCCGCTAATGACCACCTAATCGGGTTTACCGGGTTCCGTTTTGCATCAGTGTTCGGCATCGTTGAAACTAGTACTGCTCTCATGGACCTGTCAAATTCCTATCTCAACACAAGGAATCTTCTGGGTACTACACCGCTCATATGGTCTGCCATATGTCGAGAATAGCGGGTCGCAGAGTTGCTATTGGAGCGGTGGGCTGTAATCCCCGACAAACCGGATAGGTGCTTTCGTCGAACAGCGCTCTCATGGGCTGCTTGGAACGGAAATGAGGGAATTGTAAGGTTGCTTCTTGGTCAGGCATCTGCCAAGCTGGACAGGGGAAGGGGCTGGTCGGGTAAGACACCCCAGGCGGTGAATATGGTCCGGGGAGGAGATATGTCAATCCCAACGGATCAGATAAATACGGCCAAGCACCAATCTTGTTTGCTGTTGAAGAGGGGCACGAGGAGGCGGTGAAGCTGTTATTGGGAAGGGAGGATGTTAAACCAGATGTGCCTGATGGATATGATTGGACACTCGTCTTCTAGGGTTCTAGTCAAGGACATGAGGAAGTAGTGAAGTTTCTATTAGACCAGGGAAGCTTCAAAATCGATAAGTTAGACAAATAAGGCCAAACATCGCTCCTATTGGCTGCTCAGGAGGAGCACGAGGGGGTGGTGGAGCTACTGTCGGGAAGGAGAGGTACCAACCCGAGCATGCGCGGCAGAGCCGGTCAGAAATCACTCTCGCTGGCTTCCCGGAAGGGACACGTTGGAGTAGTGAAGCGACTGTTGGAGCGAGAAGACATCAGCCCCGGTTTTCCACTAATGATGACCGAACACCAATCTCGTGGGCCGCCGGCAAGGGTCGTCATAGCGGTGGTGGAGCTACTTTCGGGACGGGAAGACACTAACCCTGATGGGCGGGACAATCGTGGCCGGGTACCACTCTCGTGGGCTGCCGAGAATGGGCGTGATGGTGTAGTGAAGCTACTATTGGGACGCGAAGATGTCAGCCCTGATAGCCTGAGCAATGATTGCCGAACACCGCTCTCGTAGGCTGATGGGAATGGGCGTGATAGGGTAGTGAAGCTACTATTGGGACAGGACGGCGTCAACCCCGATAGTCTAGACAATGGTGGCCAAACACCACTCCCTTTTGCTGCCGGAGGTGGGCATGACCAAGAAGTGAAGCTACAATTGGGACAGATATCAATCCCGATAGGCCCGACAACTCCGGTCAGACTCCACTCTCTCTGGCTTTCATGATGGAGCATGGCAGAGTGGTAAAGCTACTGCAAGCGCACAAGTCTGCACACCCTGACACGGTCTAACTCCAACGATATACAATCCGTTCTCATCTTCACCAATTTCCCTACCCCACTTCGTTTTCATCCCCATAGCCGCACCCATGTATACACCCTGCCCCCTCCCCTCCTCCAGATCACTTTCACCCCTGGAGTGTGCTACAACCTAGAGAGCATTGTCGTCTTTCTTTCCTTCTCTTTCCTTACATTCCGTCCTAGTCCTGCCCTGCATACACGTTTCGACGCTCTATTCTTCTAGCTATAATAGGGGTCTTCAGTCTGTGCTTTAGCTTTTATTTTTATTATTGCCTAACAATATACCATCTGCATTTCGATAAGTCTTCATTTCCTGCTTACAAATTCTGGTATTGTTAATTATTTTTCGTTGCTCCTGAACAACCCAGTTCTCCTTCGCGCGATATATGTACTTCTACCTCTACTCTGAGTATCTCTCTCATTGTTGGAAAAATGACAGCTCAACCATACCCTCATCATGTCTGCTGATGTGGGGTGGACGGAGCTCGGTATGTAATTATTGAGCACTGCCCGGGGTCCCTTGTTCACTTACCGTGCAGGACAAACCGAACACTATAACAACTCTTATTTAGCATATGGCTATGAAACCGACCGCTGTAATACATGTTACCACACTTCTATACTATCCAATTCTCCCGTCCGTCCATCTATCAGCATTTGATATCCACATTCCAACATCCGCTGGGCCTGCTAATATATCATTGTAGCAGCCGGGGACTAGATTTATAATGCACCCCCCCCCCAACCAATCAGCTGCAGCTGAACCGGGACATAAAAATGACAGGAGAGAAGCACAGCCCACTGTGTTGGTTGGGTTGGGGTGGTGTACGATATACCGCTAAGGGTAGGTTATGACTACCCGATGTGGGCCTCGAAGTTATCATGTGAATTTCGGGAAAAAACGAGTAGACACCCACAGTTGAATCCAGTGCAGCAATACTGTTAGTGATATCCCCACATCTCCGATTGCATATCATACTCGAGCGCGCCGAGACACTGAGAGATAAAGTGAGAGGGTTATAATGGAACTCTGTGACGCAGAAAAGCCTTAAAGCTGATCCGTGAATAGCCGGAAGGAGTTGCATGCTAGCAGAGAGGGTAGATCACTGCTTGGGCGCGGCTCGTAATATCTGAAAATTCCCTCTCTCCCTTTCTAGATGTTTTTTTTCTTCCGCTTCGTGCCACTTCCGACCTCTTGTAGAGGTCTGGGGAACCAGGATTCTTTGCTCTTGACGGACCATTTGCACCTGAGGAAATGATAATTGAACGAGAAGGCAAAGTGATGATAAATCATCTTTCCTTTGTATGTGCTAGTGTACACTGAAGAGCTACATATATTTAGAAAAAACTACTTTTTTTCGGCCTTTTTTTACTTTGGGGATCGATTCTACATTTACATCCTACCAGCATGATAATAGCCGAGACAAACATTCTGCAACTACGAGTGGCCGACACCGTATAGTATCATCCTCTACAAGACGGGTGTGGTGATGACACGTCGAGTAAGGTATGACCGCCAATCCCCTGACCCACCCCCACCCTCCAGTCACCAACTTTCGGTGCCGTTCCGCTGAATAGATTCTCGAAATTGTCCCGCGATTGATCATGACCGCTGGATAAGTCATGCAACTCACCACTGTGAGGGTGGGAAAACGGAAAGGGGGCCAAAAAGAGAGGGGGGGCCAAAAAGAGTGGGGGGGTGTCTGGGGAATAGCAAGTGATAGTCCACGTTTGTTGAGTTGTGTTCTCTATCACTTGGCTTATTTCCGGCGAGGCCCTGGGCACGGGACATGGGGTAGGGGCGGTTTCCGGGATATGAGGGTTTTTTGGGGGTGTCTGGCTGGAAAAGGTGAAGAAGCGATTTTGTTTGATAGTTTGTATGAGTGTCCCCAAACTACACCCTAGACCGCGCCCCAACCTACGCATAGCAGTGGGGTGCACCTGGGTTCCGGGGAAATAAAGCATCGACATTGATCCCTTTAATATATTACTCTTCCTCACCTTCCTCTTCGCAGACTGGTGATCCTACCGGCATTGGAATTGTTCACGGCTTCCAGGGCATTTAATTGTGCGTGTAATAAGGTGCTGTAGCTTGACTAGTACTGTACACAATAGTGTTCTGTTGAAGGCGATGCATGATGGCATTTATGAGTGAATTGATACAAAACCAAAGATGTATACTAACCCAGAACGCATTCCCAGTCATGGCTAACCATCATACCATAACTAAGGCCTCAACTCGTAATAATCCGTTCAACTGCCAGCTATCATGCGCGGCTAGCGAGGGAAATTTCACACCTTCCCCCTTCCATTCCCTTTTCTCAACCTCCTCATTTATTCTCTAGTATATAATTCCCTAGGTCATCACCACCTCATCCTCGGAGTTTTATTTCTTCCCAACACGAGTCTAGTTTCTCCCTGGGGCCAGTCCGGGGTAGCTCATCGGTTTAGTTTCGTTCTCCTCTGACTCATATTCCCCATTCTCTCACTTATTCTCGACCCCCACCCCTTCGCTTCCTCATTCCTCTTTCCCCTCCCACCGCCATCTTCCCCCTCGTCGTCAATACCCTCATCCCCCTCCTCACTCTCTCTATTCTCCTCTCCCCCATCTCCTCTGGCCTCCCGACTACAGTGTCTATTCTCTTTCAGATTCTCCCCAAATCGTCACCCTAATTGGGGCATTCCCAAACTGCCAGTCCCGCCACCCGAGTGATTGTATATGATTGCAACTATCCCGGGAGCTTTCAGTGGCATGTCTCATTTCCATTATCCCAGTTTACACCGAGCCGGTCTCCAACTACAGGTAGCTAACCTCCGATTAAACCCACAAAATGAATAAAATCCCTACCATGGGCAGACCCATCTCGCAGCCACTCCACTACGGTAGAAGACGAAAACAATCTAACGGGGTGCCGTGTTGGATGAACACCGCACCGCAATGGGGGATATGTTGTATCGGGGCCGATCCATCTTCAACCGCAGGCATGTCCTGTATCATATCATATGATACATACATGGACATAGGATAAACGGAGAGCTAGGGCATGGGCCAACAGTTTCTGCGTGTACATACCATGCATGACTATGGGTGAAGTATTATCTTCACGATAATTTCTTACCGGCGTTGGGATATTCGATATTTGTTATCATACTATGGGCTTCGACCGGGGTTGTAAGACTCCGCGCCCCCGGTGCAGATCTGAGGGTATACCCGGAGTTTAAATTCGTATCCTCTCTTAACTGGCTGAGTTCAAAAGGATAGACGGGGTAGTGAAAAAAAAACATGATTTGGGCTGTGGAATTATTATGATGGGGCGCTCTTTAATTCAATCAAATTTTATTATCCCAGTGCTGACGAGGCTGGAGCTTCTTGATCATGCTGAAGCGGTTGAACAAAGCCGGTTAGAGGTCAAATGATAATTATTAACGTGCATGTATGATAGCTTGTCTATTTTACAGTACATTTTAGGAATATATCGGGTGAAATCAAATTGCCCAGAGTCCACGCTACCGAGTGCATTGAGCTTGCCATCTGTTCCTCCCCTTTTTCTTAGTCCTTATGTGTCCCAAGCATGCTCCGACCGAAGTTGGCTTGAGGGATTGCATCGTAGGGGCAAGTATCGGTAAATATCTTCAGATACCCGTAGGTATCTCCAGATATTTGCCGGCTGTTACCCATTGGTAAGAATTCTACTAGCCAAACGGCACATGCCGAAAGCCTGCAGGGGCCCCTAGGCACCCGCCAAGCCTGTACGTTTCGGGAGAGCCAGGCCCGCGAAGCCCAGGCCAATTTTGCTTTGACCCGACCGGTCTGGCCGCTTGCGAACACTGGATATCCGAGGAGCCATAAAGATACATCACAGATTGTCAAATTAACTCCGCAACGTAGGAGGACTAATGAGGTGCCCACAGTACTGCCTCCCCGCACAATGGTCACCCGCGCCGCCCCTATCTGTCACTTCACGGTTCCGAGGCTGCCTCCTATTCTAGCACTAGCCGGTCTAATATCTCTAAGATCTAAGGAAATTGCCAATGCTAAAGATCGCCGTGTAATAATAACTTAGGGTCTATTTCATACATACATACCGGTAATCCGGTGCGTATTATCTTCCAGAGGGAAGATGCAGGACTCAACCGACGAAACAGATCTCTCTGTAACGTCGCCGCTCGTAGTCTCCTTCCCTTGTCCAGCCTCGAGTACAGTCCCACCTCGCTATATCGAGTGCCAAGAGTTCCAGATTTTCAGTTCGTTATGGGGAGGTTTTGAACGGGGTCCCTTATAGCGAGACCCTTTTGCATGGGAACAGGGGGTAGATTCCCAGGCTTCGTTCGTAATAATCATGTTTTCTGTATAAGGAAATCCATTATAGCTAGGTGCGAATGTACCTCATCGGGAATAGTGGTGAAAGCTCTAGGACGTTGAATTGTGGCGTCGGCTGCAGGTAGGCGACCCCTAGACACCCTGATGAACGGAATGATTTTTGTTACGAAGCATTTCTGCTTTAGAGAAGAGGAATGTGGGTTTATGTTCAACTTCGATTGTTGGGTTGAAAGGTTGAAGGGACTTCGCAGCAAAGTATGCGGGATTCCCTCGATCCAGGAGCGTTTACCTGCATACGGCCCTCTAACGGATGGAGACTGCACTGACCGTCAAGGTGGGCTTGACGGTTGTACCCATGCCGGGCGTCTGGAGGTGTTTACCTTGAGTACGGTCAAGGGTGTTTGGTAAGAGCAGCCTGTACCTCTGCGGCGAGGACGTCTCCGGCAACAAGTTTGAGACTGTCGGAAATTAGGTATGATAAATACTTTTCAGCCGTGGGCTGTAACACAATTCTCGTGATGGCGTCACCGTCTACTTTCGTGAAACAAATTTTAGACACAGACGGTTAGGTAAACAGGATCATACCTCACGTCCGTAGACTCGTCGGGAGCTAAGTGGTGATTCCTGGAAGTCGGATACGCAACTTGGGCTGCAAGATGCGCAAAGGATTACCTTCCCGGAGTTCATTCATTGGTCAACAATCTGTCGTAATCAAATGTATGCCACTCATGCGCCCAGGTTCCCATCATCCCCGCCCAAGTGACATAGCGTACTTCCCCGACGCAACTTTACCATCCGAGTCTGTAGATCTGCCCAAATAAAGCTAGCTTAAGAGCTGAGTATGCTGACGTAGCCCCGGAACTGACAGAATTCCCTAAGAGTACCGTACTCCTGTTTAACTCCGGCTTGTCCCACGCCAAGTCCTGAGGAACACAGATTGCCTATCATGCCGTATCATACTGATACAGCGCGGGAGGCAGGCTTTGCAGTAAGAAATTCGCTTGATACAGAAGTTATGAGATGGTAGATTGTCTTGGGTTAGGGTTCATGTCTACCCTCAGTACAAATTAAGCTCAGTGGAGAGTTCACAGATTCGCTAATACCGGTAGCCTACGGATAAACCATCAACTATCCTTCTCCACTATCTTATCCCACAGTACCGTAGCTGCAGGAAGAAAAGCTTTGCTCAAATTTGGGCCAAGACTGAGTTGGGAATTCCGGGGGGGGGGGAATTTGTATGCAGAAAATTATATGATTACGGTTTTTACCGGGTCTATGGATAGTTCGCATTTTCGTGAATTTTTCTACGGTGGAATATCTTGGTGCGAAATCTGAAATTTGTTAGGTAAATTGCGGGCTTCCACACACTTTCTTGACCCCACTTGTACCAACCACCATGCTACAAGTACCAGTGTCTGCCTGGAACAGCCTTGGGGTGGGTTGTATCGGCCCAAATAGCCGAGGCAGCGGGATTTTAGGTGCACAGGGACGTACTCGAGTATGCTTTAAGGATCGAACGGGAGAGGCCGCACCCAGTGGGAATAATAATATGCCCCTGATCCTCTTGATAGCTCCACCAAACACACGGCATTTGGGTCTAGTGCTAGGGGAATCCATGACTCGTGGATTATGATTTCGGTGAAACATATATTTAGCTCAACAAAAAATGAGAGGTGAAAGCAATGAAAGATTTTGTGCAGTTTAATGAAGTCAGTTGTGAGTCGGTAAGATTGAGGGAGCTGCGTAGAGCTCTTGTGAGAATTTTGAAATCTAAGTGCGGGAAAAACTTCTACAGGAAGTCCAAGCCGGAGCTCATGCTAGCCGTTGAAAACGAGAAGTTTCACAGAAGATTTAAAGGCATCATAGCACAGACCAACTATCACCCGCCTACCACGGTACTCGAGTACCCGTTACCGTTTATGGCGAAAAGCGCCGGGAAGCCAGGAAATACTGGGTCTACCCCTGGGTTTTCCGTAGAACTGAACCTAGTGAAGTTACAAACAGCAACACGGATTCTGCTGCCTATTGTCTGGCAAGGTAATGTCCTGCGGGCTGTCAAAAGGGGAAACGTTTAACCGAGAGAGGATCCTCGCTCTTGGCAGTGGTCTGCGGCAATCTGGGATTGTCAACAGCGAAAGTATGGGTTACACAAGAATCAGACCCTTCCACAAGGCGCCAGTGTCGTGATGACCCCGCGTTCCCCCCGCTCGCCCAACTTCCGCCAGCCAAGCAGCAGTTCATCCCCTGACAATATTATAGCCAGCAAGAAAATGTCGGACTCTCGCGTCAATGATGCTACCAACTCCCCCAACGGTGCCATCTGCTCAAATAACACCAACTCTTTCAACGACACCGTGTGGAACGTGAACAACTTTGGTGTGATAGACGAGAGGTCCGAGATCCTAGCATGGTTATCCCCAATCGAGCCCCGCATCCGACACCAATACATTCGAACCCGACGTGCCGAGAATGTGGGAGAATGGCTGTTGCAAACCGATGAATTTCAAAGGTGGTGTGATGGTAATGAACACGATGGATCTGAGAGTGCGACTTTATTTTGCTGTGGCAATCCGGCAGTGGGCAAGACCTACCTTAGGTGAGTGGCGATCCTCAGTGAAAAACGAAAGGATGGCGGTGTTGATGAGCAGCGATACTAGCTCCTTAGTGGTGGACAGGTTATGCGATAGAGCCAAAGAGCAAAATATTGCTGTTGCATGCTTCTATGTTGATTTCGCTGCACGGGAAGAGCAGTCACCGACAAATATGCTCGGTTCGCTACTGAAACAGATTGTCGGTGGGTTGGCGAGGATCCCGGATGAGATAAGTCAGACCTATGAAGATCACAAAAAAGTCATCGGTGGGAGGGGGCTACGAGTCGCCGAAATTGTCAAGATGCTGCAGGCGGTCACATCTTTACGGCGGACATTTATATGTGTTGATGCACTTGACGAATGCGTTGAAGGGCATCGACCTGAGGTTCTTGATTCGTTGAGACAAATCCTCGAGAAATCTCGGGACACGCGAATGTTCCTAACCGGAAGGCGACACATCAGGGGCGAGGTTGAGAGACATCTTAGCGGGAGAGCCGAAATTTTGAGCATAAAACCCAACAATGATGATATCGTGGGATATGTCCAGATGAGATTAAGCAAGGACACATGTAGAGACGCACTTGATAGTGGTCTGGAGGAAGAAATCATTAAAAGCATATCTGAGAATATCCCCGAAACGTAAGTGAACAACATGATGGAAAGATATGTTTTGCACTTGTCGCTAACAGACCCTCCTAGATTTCTACTAATTTCCCTAACCATGGACGCGATCCTTGCCGAAACCACGGCCTTTGGTAGGCGACAGAAACTCGGGGCAATGACTGATGGCTTGGATTTGAAGAGTGTTTACGGCGGGACTCTAGAGCGGATAACGGAGCTGGGTGGGGAGAAAACCAGGCTTGGGATGGCGGCTTTGATGTGGATTTCGCATTCCGAGAGGCTGTTACAGCTCGATGAACTTTTCTACGCCCTGGCATTGGAGATAAAATCTACGGAGTTCAATCCGAAAAAGGTTCCCACGGTGGACACATTGTTAGGCTGTTGCTTAGGACTTGTCGTTGTAGATAGGGAGGTCTCGACGGTTCGCTTGATCCATTTCACGCTCCAGGAGTACATATTCACCCGGCCCGACCTTTTTGGTGCATCTCACTCCATAATGGCAGAAATTTGCCTGACATACCTCAATTCTCGTGCCATTCAGCAGATTTCGCCAACTCTAATTGCTATCCCTCAGTCAGCTCCCTTCCTCAGATATTCCTCTCTATACTGGGGAGCTCATGCCCGGAGAGGGGCCACAAAGGACGTGGTATCACTCGCGCTCAAACTTTTCGATCAGATTGAGAGCCATATATCTACTAAGTTACTTTTGTTGGATATTGTACCGAGGACCGGCAGATACCATTATGATATCCCCGCCAATGACCCCCTAATCGGATTCACCGGGCTACATTTTGCGTCAGTTTTCGGCATCGTTGAAATCACCACTGCTCTCATGGACCTGCCAAATACCGATCTGAACAGAAGGGATTTTCTGGGTATTACACCGCTCATTTGGGCTGCTATATGTGGACAAGAGCGGGTCGTAGGGTTGCTGTTGGAAAGGCGGGCCGTGATTCCCGACAAACCGGATGGGTCTTTTCGCCGAACGGCGCTCTCATGGGCTGCTGGGAAAGGAAATAAGGGAATTGTGAGGTTGCTCCTTCGTCGGGCATCTGCCAAGCCGGACGGGACAGATGGCTGGTGGGGTAAGGCACCCCGGGTGGTGAATATGGCCCTGGGGAAGAGATATGTCAACCCCAACAGGCCAGATAAATATGGCCAAACACCAATCCTGTTTGCTGCTGAAGAGGGGCATGAGGAAGTAGTCAAGGTACTATTGGAAAGGAAGGATGTTAAACATGATATGGCTGATGGGTACGGCCGGACACTTCTCTTTTGGGCTTCTAGTAAAGGGCATGAGGAAGTAGTGAAGCTCCTCTTGGAACGGGGAGACGTCAAAATCGATAGGCTAGACAAATACGGCCAAACACCGCTCCAGTTAGCTGCTGAGGAGGGGCATGAGGGGGTGGTGGAACTACTATTGGGAAGGAGATATATCAACGCTAATACGGCTAGTAAGGCCGGTAAGACACCACTCTCGTTGGCTGCCGGGAAGGGGCACGTTGGAGTAGTGAAGCTGCTGCTGGAGCGTGAAGGCGCCAACCCCGATTTTCCCGATAATGGTGGCCGAACACCACTCTCGTGGGCTGCTGGCAATGGTTGTGAGAGAGTAATGGAGCTTCTGTTGGAACGGGAAGACGTCACTCCCGATAGGCCAGACGATGATGGCCGAACACCGCTCAGGTGGGCTGCCGCGAGTGGCGTGATGGTGTAGTCAAACTACTGTTGGGC
>LN890964.1:404640-416358 GCA_900010015.1 Tuber aestivum | reverse complement strand
GAATGGGCATGATATGGTAGTGAAGTTACTATTGGGTCGGGAAGATGTCAATCCCGACAGGCCAGACAATGATAGCCAAACACCCCTCCTGTTCGCTGCCGGAGGTGGGCATGATGGAGCGGTGAAGCTGCTGTTGGGACGGGGAGACGTCAGCCCCGATAGGCCGACCAAATTTGGAAGCACGCCGCTCTCGTGGGCTGCCCGGAATGGGCGCGATGGCGTAGTAAAGCTATTATTGGGACGGGAAGGCGTCAACCCCGATAGGCCAAACAATCGTGGCCGAACACCGCTCTCGTTTGCTGCCGGGAATGGGCGTGGTGGCGTAGTGAAGCTGCTGGTGGGACGAGAAGACGTCAGCCCTAATAGACCGGACAATTGTGGAAGAACACCTCTCTCCTTTGCTGCCGGGAATGGGCGTGATGGCGTAGTGAAGCTACTGCTAGAACGAGAAGGCATCAACCCCAACATTCCAGACAAGGACAGTAAAACGCCACTTTTCTGGGCTACTGAGAATCGCCATTCGGGGGTTGTTAAGCTACTACAAACCCGCGCGCCCACGAGTCCCACTGTGGCTTGACCCAATAGACTTAGGTGCCTACTAGCTACTTTATCCTCCCCCAAATCACTCCCGTGTCCCTTCCGGGACTATCAACAATCTTGCGGGCATCGCTGCCTCTCCCTCCCCCACCCATTCTCGTCCGACCTATCTCCCGCGGTTAGTGTCCAGAGCCCAATTAGACGTACCTGCCCGTGCACTCACCAGTGCCTGCTAGAGGTTGAGTCCGGCTTCATGATTTCATCCGAGCCCCCTGGGCGTACCGGTGATGGTGACGCCGTACCGTTCTGTAACTGTAATGGGAATTCTCAGTCTATACTACACAGCCTTTACCTCACTTCTTCTGTGTAACAATACCGCATTCATTTTTAGATTGGTCATTGGTCACCATTTGTATATCAAGAAAAACTTCTCACCATTTTTCAATATTTCTAGGCTACTCTCCCTCGTACGTGATACACATCTCGTAGCCCATGATACCTTCACAGCCCCTTGCCTTACCCTCGAATACCGGAGAACGAACAGTTCAGCCATAACTTCGTGATCCCCACCGAGACCGGATATGTGGAGCCCAAGCTGTCGTAGTTGCACATCTTACGATCCCCTATGTTCGTTCCCAAACCAGGGCAATCCAGACACGAAAACACCGCCTTTATTCCATCTTCCCTTAACCAACCGCTGTGATATAGGTTCTCCCTTACTACCCTTACATTCTCCGATCCTCCGCACCCCCCGCCCTGAGTCAAAATCAAATATAGCTATTACAACCAAATTCTCCGCGCACCCATCGATTCATCACCACAGCTGCAGAAGATTGGGCCATCGCAACTGAGCACACCCCTGCTAATCGGCAGAGCCGGAAGGGAGACTACCAGCAATCACAACTGCATCCGCCCCTGCCGGCAATAATGATGCTTGGAGGTGCTCAGGGGTGAACATGCACTGATACGGTGGAATGCACCGTAGTGTGTGGAGAGTGTAGAGGCGGTGGTAGAACATGCTCGGGTATGACGGCGTTATCGATAGAAGGTACCGGAGGGGAGCTTTGACTTCATATTTCTCTTCTTGCACCCATCGGGGGGTATCTGGTCTCCTTATGCTTTGATATAGATGCTTAACGTAGCTTACTTGCAGTTCCACCCCCACACCTAGACGCCGGGATTCTCAGGCGTGAGGACCAGCACCAGAGCCGATGATGGCCACTTCAGAAGCGTTGAGAACCTTTATGCTTTCCGCTGCCCCCAGCTGGCCCACGGACGGCATGATTGAAAAGGCAGAACCGTAGTTTAGCGGTGTCATAGTTGAACCACTTGTGAATCAGGTTTCGTTAATAGACCGGGGTGAACCGGATACGGAAGCAGAGCTCAAGGCATATAAGGTACGAGCTTGTGGTGATTAACTACTAAAATTTAGACCTGGGTTCTTACTTTCCTTCCATGCTCTCCAGCCCTCTGCATCCACCCGTATCGATCCGACAATAGGGTGCTATCCGCCAGTCCATCGTTTCCGCTATAAAAGAGCGGACTTCCAACACCAAACCAAATACATCCCACGGCACGGGCAGAATCGGGGCGGGATTGTGTAAGGTGACGCCTGAGGCGCGATTAGCCAACCGGGGTTGCACCGGCTATCCCGGATCGCGCAGTGCTGTACCGTGTCGTACAAAGCCCTCCACATCTCCGAATTTTCACAAAATCTCACCCGTTGAACTGGAAATGTGGGCTGTTGGAAATAGCAGTAGATGGCCGCACTTGATGCGGGATGTGCTCATACATGACGGCGTCAGTAGCATATGTCTGTACCCCTGTAAGACGCGTATGCCATGCAAACTTTCTCATCCCTGTCTTTTCTTCCCTTTTGTCTTTTCTTGCGAGTGAACATCTTCCTGTACTTTACCTCTCACCTCAAGTTCTTCATCTCAGTCATCTTTAAGCAATCAATCATGGTCTTTCTCTTCACCTGAGAGAAACCTCCTATCTCCACTTGCGTGATTCTACTCCGCTGCGTAAACCCTCACTACCGATCATTACCTCCATATCAATCATTTTTCAACATGGGCCCCAGGATTCTTACCGGATTTGAGGAAACTTACTCCGCGTCCCGATGGAGTGATAGCCCGCCGTGGCCGCTTGCGGGGGGTGACTGATAAAAAGGGAAAAGCGTAGGACTAGGTGTAGAGACGGGTGAGGAAGGGGAAAGGACGAAGGGAAGGGAAGGGAAAGGCGCATTGCAGGCGAGGAGCCAAACCGGCATGCGGGGGAGGCGGGGTATATTTCTACTGCCCTTATGTAGAGTGGATGTGGAGGACGATCGCAATATATGTGTAGCTACTCGATAAGTTACACGGCTACCGGTGCTAAGAATGGTTATAAATATCAATTAAGACCAAGCTTCCCGAAAGAATGGTGATGAACCTTCGTTGTTTTTCTTCAGATAATACTGTATGAACTCTCTCTCTCTCCCTCCGTTGTTCCGGATACCCCTGCAGTCACGGGTGGGATCCGTGAAGTTTGGCCATCCGGCGCAGGGGGTTCGGGTGTATATTGCCCCAAAAAACGCTGTAATTATCGACCACACAATTACTCAGTAACCAGCTGCGCTATAGATCACTCTAAGAACTACTAGCAATTAAGAGCCGTGCATTCCTTGAGCTTTGAATAGATAAGAACGTAAGATATCGTGAGTATGAGGATCGTAAATTAGATGCTGGTACTGCTTGTACAAGTACATTCTACTGCGCTAACTAATTAAGGTCACGTCATAACCACACCCATCGCCCTTCACACCCACGCGGGAGCCCCAAATTCGAACAGCCCTCTCATGTCCTAGAAGCAATGAGCGATCGGTCGTGACCGCCCCGGTACGACGCACGATAGCTATCCCACCAAACTTACCCCCAGGAACGGGTCCGAATAATGGCAAAGGAGGTTGAAGAAAATTTGGAAGGGATGCGTAGGAACCGGCGACGTATCAGAACGGCCACATCCCCTCCCTTTGTCCTTTGGTTTGTATCTGATAGAAGGGAAAAAAACGAGAGTCTGCGGAAGCGATCTTCAAGTTGCGGTTTTGTATGGAACCCATGGACCCGGCGTCCCACCCCGCTCACAGCAGTCGGTTGCGTATGCCTTTTGGGAAAAAATTAGACGCGAGCAATAATCTACCTGGTTTGTTGTTACTCTCCTGCCCCTTCTACAGCGTGGTAATATTATTAGCATTGAAATTGTGGGTGCGCCCATGGATACTCAAATACGTGTACACTAGTAATCACACTCCCGGTCTCCGCCTTCCCCCTAACCCCCCTACTACATCCCTGTATAGGGCCTTCCACAGCACACCACCCCTTCCTTTGCCAGTGGCCGTATCACTCGCATCCCTATTCTCATCCATATCTATATATCCCCAACATATGCCTCAATGCTCCAAAGCGCGGGGGTCCGGACGCACAGGCAGGAGGAACAAAACCGAAACCATCTGGTAGAAGCAGAGCAGCGATAAATTAGCAGTGCAAATACGTTGGAGACTGACCTCCTGGAGGTGTGCCGAGCTTTAGGGACCGCGTCGGTGGGGGCTACTATGTATAGGTTCGCGGGCTTTTTCTGGTGGAGTTGTTGGGTATTTTTCGTCGGGGAGGCGTGCAGGTATCATAGGAAGACATCGTCCATCAGGATGAGATTGTTCGGCAGCTGGATTAGGAGTCCTGCGTGGGTTAGGGGTAGGTTCGTGATCAAAATTTGTAATCAAAGCCAATTGGTGCAAAAACTGAAATTGAACCCGCCCAGCTCTTCCGCCCCATCTTGCAAACCCACGGATAAGCTCAATACCGTATTGCAGCCGAGAGGAGGGATTTCTACCAAAAATCATTTAGTGTATAGTACACACTTTTCTGTCATTTTCGTACCGGCGGTCACACCGGGTAGTCCGGATTTTATGGGATTCTGTGTACGACACCATATCTCGACAGCACAGTTTTCCCAATTGCAATTGCTCAAGCGGGCTATTAAATAGTTCAAGAATAAATAAGTATGAAATTTCTCTAGAGCCAAGGGGTTACAAATAACCACAGCTCGAGGTTTCATCAACCGATCGGCCTGTCCGAGGCCGGTCTCTGGCTTCTCAAATCTACTTACGATAGCCGATCGGCCCTGTCCTTTGCTCCACTCGAGTACGGACTCGGATAAACGCGACCCAAGTCATTCTGACAGTACCCAAAGCCCATCCGGGATTTGGGGATCGCAATTGCCATTGAGCCCCGGCCTGCGGCCTGCCCCAGCGCGAAAAAGGTGGAATCTAGGAGTAGATGGCCGGACGAACTAGCGTGGTGGGATGTCTATTCCCCGCATGGTTACAGCGGCGGAAAGGCGGTGACTGTAGAAGAGCGGGAGAAGCGAGAGAAGCAGACGAAGGGAGATGGAGAGCGGCAACGAAGGAACGGGTTGAGGAAGCTTAGGGGTTATCACTCGCGCGTAGGAACTGAGAATCGGGAACTCTTTTCGAAATACCCTCCGCGATCCATGATAATTGCATTGTTCACTCGCGTCCACAAAGCCCTGGTAACATCCGATGTATTGCCAAGTCTCCACAGCCCTCCACCAGAACAGACTATTTTACTGTAGAAGTCTTTTAAGAGTCCGGGTCACGTGAAGTATGGATAAGCGAGGCGCTGCATCCTTTTGGTTACGAAACTTCACGTGACGGATAGATCCATTGGTAGCACTCGCAATGGAGGAATAAAAGGGGAAATTCTTTATACCGGATTAAAAAAGTTCTCTGGAGGGAAAGTCGTCCATATCTTGCTATGCTGGGCCTGAGTAGAAGAAGTACCTAAGGTGTTGCGAGTGCTGCAGTGTTGAAGCCATTTCCCCCTCGTGGCCTCTAATACAGGGGTTCCCAGTGGCAACCAATTCCAGGTTACCACAAATGGTTAATCGGAGCTCATTCCAGATGGAATACTACCGGCACAAGTGCTTTACGGTACCAATGTTCGAATACCGCATTATCTGGCGATACTGGAAATTGCACTAGTACTTAGCGTGGCCATGTGGATATATTGTGAGGGTGTGGTGAGCTTATTGGATATAAAAATTTCTGACTGTGAGTTTGCTCGTATATGGCATTCATAGTGTTGCACTACCAGATGTCTACAAATTTATTCTCTATCAAAAAATTCGACTTCTTGACCACTCTCATTGGCCTGAATTATTCCATCTGACGGACTATTCAACCCATTTCTCCAATCACCAATTTGGAGATATGAAGAGTTAATATTCTTAACAGATAACTCATGGTCACAAGAACCATCTATCAGTAATGTAAGACCCAATTTCTGGAAAGTTTCAACCACAAGCTTTTGATGCCCTTTTCCAAACTCATCCCATGCTTCACCGACTGCTCTTGTAACCAGAATTCGGCGTTTGGCAATTGCTGAGGCGTTTGAGATCGGTATTTCACGAAGGTTAAGCTGATTTGTCTTCTCGTAGTCGTCTAAAAGGTGATCGAGGATATCACGTACTAGGCTTTTAAATAGTTTGTTTACCGAAACGTCGAGAGGTTGCACTAAGCCAGTTCAACCTGGTGGGATCAAGGAAGGGATGATATCGTGAGATCGAAGAGTTGTAAGAACTTCTGTGGTGCAGTGAAATTTGGCGACATCGAGGGCAAGGAGTCTTGGTCCTGGGGGTAGGGCGGGAACAAGCATTTGATTTATCCAATTAATCAATAGCTGTGAGTTTGCATAGGCATTCTCATTCCAGCATACCTCTACACGTCCATCATATCTTTTCATCTCTTCATCCCTTTTCTGCTGGTAGAAGTGACTTCCCCTTCCTTCATATTTCTCTTTCTCTTTAAAGACTATAAGAGGACGTACTTTGTTCTGCCCATTTCCGAAAACAGCAAGAACAAGTGTTGCTTGACGCTTATCCCACCCGCTATGCGATGCCTTAACCTGAACTGACTTGCTGCCTTTATCTGCGTAGGTTTGACCATCGAGATATTCGAAGGGGAGAGGGGTCTCGTCCATATTGCAAATGCTATCAAGTAGGTAGCGGCCTACCACTCGATCTTTGTCAATATCAGAAGGGCAGAGTTGTGAGTTACGGTGGTTAAAACGCATCCACGAGAGAATAACTTGGAGGTAATCGCCTGGAACCTTTTGTGACTTATTCGTGGTGAACCGAAGAGTGATATCATGCCGGCTTAAAAAACCGTTAAACCAGCCATCAGAAAAACGGAATTTTGCTAATGATGTATCAGGATAGCATTGTTGAAAAGAGTCTCGGGCCTGACTAAAAAACCAGCTTCTCCGTACAGCCTTTCGTTCCTCGCGACGTTTTTGGTACTTTCGATATAAATGTTCTTCCAGTTCTGGCAACTGGACTAATACTCGTCCGGAGGGAGGGACTTTTCTTTGCCACTTCTTGCTGGCTACAATTCGATCCTCGTTTGCGCGCCAGTTATGGAGAGTTGTAATAGGAACCTGGTACCTTGCTGCCACTTCCTTCATTAGAGGTGCTCGAAGAGAACCAGGCTCCCTCTTAGTCGGTCCTTGTGGAATTCGGTGGTTGTACCACCACTTCAGAACCATTATCTTGAACTCTTGTGAGTAGGATCTCTGAATCCGGCGCCGTTCTTGTCCAAACTGCTTTGTCGATGGTGGGCTTTCTTGGATGGCTTTCGGTGGTCTTCCAGGCTTGCCAGTATGGTTGAGGTCCTTGGCCAATTGGAATCCTCCATGGTGTGCGATGTGCTCAGGAGGCGTTAATGGATTTAGCAAAAGTTCAATATTCATAGTAAAGAGGAAATCAGCTTCGCATTCAAGTTCTGAGATAGAAATCAGAACTATCAACACTATTAATATAGTACAAGTATGTATACCTGGGCCATACTCTACTCATATCCCGTGTTTACCGATATCGATATAAACATACTGCGGTCATTGGTATGTTGCTAGCTACGACACTATGATCGAATTGGGATGGTGTGCTGGCGTGGCAACTCGCCTTTCTGTCTAGTTCGGTAATAGCTCCATTTCCAGTATCGCCAGATAATGCGGTAGTGGGAGAGAAATAAATAGCAAGATAACTGGTGGCACGAAAAAGGAAGCCACTATGTGTCCGAGTACCTTAGCTGGCTGATCTAAGCAAAAACTTATCGGGGTATACTGGTACGGTATCATACCGGCACTGTACAGCAGTGTACAGGTGCGATCGTACTCGGGTGCATGATAGACACAGTACTTAGTAAAGTGGGAGAATACCTCAAAAACCCTCACTAGTGCTCTGACTTTTTCCACTCATACCAGTACCTGGAAACGTGGCACAACAAAAGAGAAACATCTCGGCTTATTCCCAGCTCTTGCACATCATTACTTATCCTCACACAACTCCGGAGGACGGTCGTCAAACGTGGATACCACTCTATTATCTAACCTCGGATGAATCTCGCAGTAGCCTGCCCCGCTACCTTCCGGATGTCCCAACAAGCGCTCGTACCACGGTTCGAGGCCGGAAAATTCGGTGCGCGCTAATGGGGATGGTTGTGGGGATCTATGTTTGCAGTAAGTTACTAATAAGTTGTTGTGGTGTTTGATGGGAAAAGGATTATAGAAACTGCGAAAATTTAATGAGTGTGGCGCAAGGGGCTGGGAAGGGGAATTGTCTAACCCCCGGCCAGCCCCACAAGGTGGTCAACTACCGGTAGACTAAGTTACCGTATTTTGAGGTTCAAAGCCACAATGAATGCGACCCAGTACCGTATGCGGACGCAAGCCGCTTTGGGGCATCGGGGATTACACACTTCCTCCCTACCGTATTGCTTCCTGCACCCCATCATTGCTACCGCATTCGAGCGAAGTAAATAGGGGGCAAGAGGCGCTACATATACTAGTATTAGCGCATTGGTATCAACCAGGAATTTGGCATTGAGGGGAGATTAATTTTTATATACTACTCCTAATGCTTCTCCTCCCTTCCTCCTCTCGCCTTAGGGATCTAGATATCATCTCTGCTCTACTAGTGAATTAAAGTGGGAGACCAACCTGAAAATCTTACCGTTGTCGCACCAAAAAATGTCTTCGAGGGTTGTGTTGTGAAGGTAATAAATCGATTCTAGCAGTATGATAAAAGCAGTTTGAGACTTATTTGACAAGGACTATCTGAAATCTATGTGGGCAATTCCTGGAGATAATTGAAGCTATCTATGCAATGCCTTGGATTTCAAACACCCCCCGGAGGTTGAGCCCACCTAGAATACCGGGTTTTTTGGCAAGAGATTGTCGTTGTCACAATTCTCCGCACCATGTGACCGTGGTGAGACTTTATCGGCGTGGCGGCAAAACGTGGGTCGCACAAAGCTCGGGCAGGCTGAACAGACTGGTGCGCCGCCACTGGCCACAAGGCCAGGACAGTTACCGTAGCGCATGATGGCCCCACTTTCTGTCAACTCCGCTTCCGCTTGATTTCCATCGAATGGTAATTTAACTCAACTATTCACCCGCCTACGAAATCGCAACGGACGAGAAAATGTCGCACTCTCACATCACTGATACCGCCGGCGCCGTTAGAAACACCCACTACTCGAATAACACCGATTCTTTCAACTGCACCGATTCTTTCAATTGCACCGGTTCTTTCAACTCCACCCATATTCTCGGCAGCAGCGTTGTGTGGAACGTGAACAGCACAGGTAGGACGGATGAGAGGTCTGAAATTCTAGCATGGCTTTCGCCGCTTGAGCCCCGCATCCGACATCAAGACATTCGAACGCGCCGGGCCGATGACGTGGGAGAATGGCTGCTGGGAACTGACGAATTTCAAAAGTGGTGTGATGGTGGCCAAGAAGGTGGATCTGAGCATGCGATCTTATTTTGCTGCGGTGGTCCGGCAGTCGGTAAGACCTATTTTAGGTAAGAGACAATCCCTAGAGAGAGAGCTAAGGGATGGCGGTGCTGATTAGCAGCGGTATTATGAGTAGTTCACTAGTGGTAGACAGATTATGCGATAAGGCCGATGAGAAAAGCATAGCTGTTTCGTGTTTATACGTTGATTTCGCCGCACGGGAGGAGCAGTCTCCAACAAACATTTTCGGTTCACTACTAAAACAGATTGTCGGTGGATTGGAGAGGATCCCGGACGAGATATGTCGGAAATTTCAGAGTTACAAAAAGGTCATTGGTGGAAGAGGACTACGAGTGCCTGAAATTGTGGAGATGCTCCAGATTGTTACATCCTTACAGCCGACATTTATATGCCTCGATGGTCTGGACGAATGTGGCGAAGGGGATCGACCAGAGATTCTAGATTCATTGCGGCAAATCATCGAGAAGTCACCAAACACGCGAATATTCCTAACTGGGAGGCAGCACATCAAAGGCGCAGTTAAGCAATATCTTGGCAGAGTAGAGGTTCTATCCATAAAACCCAGCAATGAAGATATCGTAGGATATATCCGGATGAGATTGAGCAAGGATACATCTCCAGATGCAATGGATAGTGGACTGGAGGCCGAAATGGTCAAAAGTATTCCGGAGAAAATCCCCGAAACGTAAGCGAACATTATGGAAAAATATACTTTACATTTGTCGCTAACAGGTTCCTCTAGGTTTCTACTGATTTCGCTGACCATCGATGCTATCCTTGGGGAAACCACAGCCTATGGTCGGCGGCAAAAGCTTAGAGCAATGACCGGTGCCTTGGATTTGAAAGGTGTTTACGGTGCGACTGTGGAGCGAATAAAAGCTCAGGGTGGGGAGAGAACAAGGCTCGGGATGGCAGCCCTGATGTGGATCTCCTATTCCGAGCGGCTATTACAGCTCGATGAGCTTTTGCACGTCCTAGCGGTCGAGATGGGATCTGCCGAGCTCAACCTAGAAAGGATCCCTTCGGTGGAGACATTGTCGAGTGCTTGCTTAGGGCTTATCGTCATCGATGTGGGGGCTTCGACCGTTCGCTTAGTTCATTTCAGTCTCCAGGAGTACCTTTACACCTGCCCCGACCTTTTCGGTGCAACCCACTCTGTGATGGCAGAAACCTGCTTGACGTACCTCAATTTTCGTACAATCAAGGAGATTTCGCCAACCCTCATTGCTCTCCCCTCGTCACATCCCTTCCTCAGATATTCCTCCTTGTACTGGGGGTCCCATGCCAGGAGAGGGGCCTCAAGGGAGGTGGTATCACTCGCCCTCAAGCTTTTCAATCAAATTGAAAGCCATATATCTACTAGGTTGGTTTTATTGGATATCGTGTCGAGAACCGGTAGATATCACGGCGATATTCCCGTCAATGACCACCTGATCGGGTTTACCGGACTGCATTTTGCATCGGTTTTCGGCATTGTTGAAATCGCAGCTGTTCTCATGGACTTGCCAAACACCGATCTCAACAGAAGAGACTTTCTGGGTATTACACCGCTAGTATGGGCTGCCATATGCGGACAAGAGCGGATGGCAATGTTACTGTTGGAGCGGTGGACTGTAATTCCTGACAAACCGGATAGGTGCTTTCACCGAACAGCGCTCTCATGGGCTGCTGGGAAGGGAAATGAGGGAATTGTGAGGCTACTACTTGGTCGTGCATCTACCAAGGCCGATGGCACAGATGGCTGGTGGGGAAAGGCACCCCGCGTGGTGAATATGGCCCTGGGGAAGAGATATGTCAACCCTAACAGGCCAGATAAATATGGCCAAACACCAATCTTGTTTGCTGCTGAAGAGGGGCGCGAGGAAGTAGTGAAGCTACTATTGGGAAGGAAGGATGTTAAGCATGATATGGCTGATGGGTACGGCCGGACACTTATCTTTTCGGCTTCTAGTAAAGGGCATGAAGAAGTAGTGAAGCTCCTGTTGGAACGGGGAGACGTCAAAATCGATAGGCTAGACAAATACGGCCAAACACCTCTCCAGTTAGCCGCTGAGGAGGGGAATGAGGGGGTGGTGGAACTACTATTGGGAAGGGGAGATATCAACGCTAATACGGCTAGCAAGGCCGGTAAGACACCACTCTCTTTGGCTGCCGGGAAGGGGCACGTTGGAATAGTGAAGCTGCTGCTGGAGCGTGAAGGCGCCAACCCCGATTTTCCCGATAATGATGGCCGAACACCACTCTCGTGGGCTGCCAGGAATGGGCGCGACGGCGTAGTCAAGCTACTGTTGGAACGAGAAGACGTCA
>LN890964.1:359699-374473 GCA_900010015.1 Tuber aestivum | reverse complement strand
ACGTCAACCCTGATAAGCCAGACACTGGTGGCCGAACACCGCTGTCGTGGGCTGCCGAGAGAGGGCGTGATGGCGTAGTGAAGCTGCTGTTGGAACGGGAAGACGTCGACCCCGATAGGCGAGATAACAATGGTAAAACGCCACTATTGTTGGCTGCTAAGAATCGGTACCCGGGGGTCCTCAAGCTACTGCACACCCGTGCGTCTGGGAACCCCAGCACAACTTAACCCAACAATACAAGATCTTTCCTACCACTTTGTGCCTCTCACTCACCATCCTTATAGACACATTCAGGCGGCTACCGGCCACTCCCCTCCCCTTCAGATCGCTTCCTTATCTCCGCCTGTACTATGCTATATTCTCGCAGACATTGCTTTCTTTTCCTATCTTGACCCTTCTCATCCAACTTGCCCTTCACCCCCGAATTCAATTCCCCCTGTGGTCGGTGTTCGAACCCCAGTCAGGCATATCCATTTATATATTCATCAGCGCTTCCTAGTGCTTGAATCTGGCTTTATTTTTTCATCCGAGTCCACTCGGGCATACTAGCGCTGATGTACAATTTTGTAGTTATAATATGAACTTTTAGTCTATGTTTCAGTTTTTATACCTCTTCTCCACGGTAATACGGCATTTGTATTTAGATTGCCCGTTGCTCACCGTTCATACATTCTAAATTCTCTTCACTTTTATCCTTCGTGTGTACCGTATTAACTTAAATAAGAGCAACACATCTCGGGACGTCTGACTTGCCTATTTTGGTAGGGACGGGAGAAAATACTAGCAAAATAAAACCACGCGTTACCAAGAGGGGAAACCTAGACGTCCCGAGCGGTGTTGCTCTTATTCAAGTTCATACGGTAGTGTTCCGAACCGTCCAGTCCGTCCGTCTTGGAGCTAGGTCCGGACGGACTGCCGGTGGTAGTCCCTCTTTTTTCAAGTCTATGGACGGACTAGGGCAAATTGAGGTAGGATAGGACACCCTACCGGTCTCTGTGGAGATTTCCTGTTACATCTCTTTCGCTGGTATGCTCAGAAACTTCAAATTCATGATTTCATCTCGCACACTGTTTATGATCACTGTTAGTACCTCAAGAGTCGGAGTATCCCGCTCTGTGCGCTGGAGAGGGCACCTGCACTGTCGCTCTCAGAAAGTTGTTATAGTGGTTGCGGATATCCGGATTCTAGAGGCTCAATTGAGTCTCCTGGTAATCCCTCTGGAAAAACCCAAGGCATTGTGCTGTGTGCCAACTTCCGTTGTATCTGTTCTTTGACTTCGTTGCGATATCACCACTGTGACAATAATCAAAGAAAAAGTCTTATGTGATCATTTGAAAGAGAAAATAAGGCTCACAGTAGTGGAATGATTGCTTCAGTCTTATCTTAATGCTCTGGGCACTTGACGATCTATTTAACCTTCTTTTTTTTTACAGACATATCGTTTGCTGTGTTGGTTACAAAGCATCATCATATATCATACCACTCATAGTTTGTCCGCAGCCCTCGGCCGTTATTCCTAATACCTGCCGTTTGTGTACCCCCCCGCAGTCCTTACTTACACCCTGCAGCCCCTGCCCACACCCTGCTGTCTTCGGAGACCCTCTATAGACCCATGCAATCCCGGCCGTCCAGCCATCTCCCCTGCCGTCCCCCGAAGCAGCCGATTTCCCGTCTCCCTCACTATCGTAATAGAGGACTAGCGTGTAGGGCCTGGCGGTCTTAGCCTAGCCGGTAGTCCCCCGAGAAATTTGCCCCATAGGACCACGGCTAGCGTTCCCGTCCGGTCTCGTCCTCTTGGTATTATCACCGGCGTTCCTGTGGGGCCCCTGGACGGCTCGGAACACTGCTCGTGTGCTTCAGTACTCTTTCTCACGCGCGTGATAGACTACATGCTTCATAGCCCGTGATGCCCTCACGCCTCGTTGCTCTGCCTAAGATTACCGGAGAAGCAATAGTTCAACCACAACCTCTTGATCCTTGCCGGGACGCTATGTGTGGAGCCCAAGTTGTCGTGCTTGCATGCCAGGTGCCCGGTCCCCATTCCAAAACCAGGACAGACCCAACACGAAAACAGCACTTACATTCCATATTTCTATAATTAGCTCTGTAGTTTGAGTTCTCCCTTCCCACTCTCAGACTCTCTCACAACCTCCCCATCTACCCGAGACTCCACCAAGATGCATCGTCGCAGCTGCAGAAGACAGGGCTACCGGAGCTAAATATACCCACCCACTCATCGCCGGAGCCAAAACGGGGACTAAAGACAATAACGAATTCATCCCTCCCAGCGGGCAACCCTGGTGCTTGGAGGTGGTGAATATGCACCGATGCGGTGGAATGCACTAGAGTGCATGTGGGTGTAGAAACAGTGGCAGAAAATACTTGGGTACGACAGCGTTATTGACATCCCCGCACCTCAGGAGAATCACTGACTTTATAGGGAGATAGTCTGGGGCTCCTCATCCCTTGATATAATGATATAACCACCCCGGTCTTCCCCGACTATGTTTTGAAGTAGATGGCGGGCGAAGTTACGAGAAGCCGCTACTATTATTATTATCATACAGGGGCGGATCGTTTCATTCGGTTCACATTTTTTCCACCGTGCACTCTTGGGATCATAATGAAGGTTTCCGGCAGGAGTGGGCCGATGACCACACTAACCCCAACCATACATACAGGCGCCCAGGGTAGTTAGCCGACATACTCAATCGCAAACTTATGGTATGTGTTTGTTGGTGGGGGGGGGGGGTGCTTATTAATATGTCATCGTGCGTGGATACTTCTGTGCAGGCCTGAATGGAATATATGCGATTACTTACCTACCAGCCAAGTGACGACGGCCGGCTAGATGGTGAGTCTGCCGTTGGTGACCAACCGTACAGTACAAAGTACTGTATGTTAATTCAGCGACGTATCGTGACGCTAGGTATGTACGGAAAAGCGCATTTCGGTAGACCCGAAAGGAGCATAAATAGACCTTTGAAAAGGGGCCTGAGGGATTGTTGTTTACCAAGGGTGAAGATAAAGCTCATGAAAAGGCTCACGGTGATTGATTCTAATAGTGAGGTTATTGAATCCTTGACAAGGAGTGTTACACATGAGGTTTACACTTCTGATACTCTTGATGTGGGCCTGTTTTTGTTTTTTTGGTCCCGGGAACTTACTCTTCGGGACAAGGATTTACTATTCTATATCGCTTATAGGGAAGCGCGTAGTTTTGGGATCCGGAATTATATCTTGACATGCTTATTCGGCCACAAATGCGAGGGAGAAGAAGGGAATGCGATTTGCCTTTAATGGGTATGCCTTTCCATTTTCGGTGGTCTTAGTGGGATGCTAATTGTCTCCGGAAGCCATGGCAATGCGCCGAGTGGGCTGCCTCACGAATTGATTGTTTAAAAGAGTGGAAATCTCAATGGATGACACACTTGGAGCATCTTTCCGGAGAAGGTGGCATATTCTGGATGCCTTACGAACGAAAACCCGCCCCCACGCGTTTTCTCTCCCGCAAAGAACCGCAGATGATAGACTCCTACCCAGATTTCGACAAATCGATTGCACTTACCATTTCGACCCCAGCTGGGCTATCCCAAATAATCCCTGGATCGAAGAGCTGGTATTACGAGCAACGGTATACAGTGACGGGATTCGCGGTCTTCCACATCACAAAGGGCCTAGTAGTTACCGTCCTCTGAACTCGGTCGCCGCTACTCCAGGAGTGTCGCAAGCCAGCACTCTTTCTACATCCACTTCCGTATCTAGTATCGGTATCAAGGAAGAATTCGAGGACAGAGTGTATCACTCACTCGTGATCGAACACAGTCGTGTCCTGAAGCGCAGACCCCAAGTTGGGCTAGGAAAGGACGCCGCCATGGGTAAATTGCTGGCGGCAACAAAGTATCGATCAATGATAAGGTTGTCAAGAAGGCGAAAAATATAACCGTTCCCACAACAGGGAATGAGCCCTGGCCCTGCGTTGTCAAGGCCAGTACGACTTCCAAGGATGGGAAGATAATCGCCGAGATGGCTCCTGGGGCAAGCGAGAAGGAAATGCAGCTAGGTGAAGGAGCCAAAGCCGGCAGAATTACCTCAACCGAGCCTAAAGGTGGCGGTTTAGGCATGGGCGTGGGGTCCGGCAGAGGGTGATGAGGGGAAGGCCAGGAAACGCACCGAAAGAAAGGCGCAACAGCAGAACTAGGGTCATCCGCTGGCCCTCATCGGTACTACACGGCAAGCTGGAGGGCATCTACCCTCCGTGGAAGGCTGGCCTCCGTGAAGGCATGGCAGCAGGAAAAATGGAAGAGGGAGAAGTTGTTAAACGCAAGGAAGACAAAGAAGGAGCGAAATGCGAGGGAGAAGGGAGAGAAGAAGTGGAGCGGAACGGCTAAAGGATTAATAGTTGAACCTGTTCGCGCTTCCGAGAGGTGCTCTGACGTGCTCGATCATGATCATCCAGCAAAGCTGGCTTCTTGCGGGGCTGGAGGTGATGGGGATGGGGAGGACGTTGGTGAGCAGAAAAACCTTTCCCTGCTTGACAAACAATGGGGATGTTGTTTTGCTCAGGACAATTAAGGATCTCCACGGTATTGGAGGGTAGGCATCTTGCTTTATTTGTCTGGCTTAGTTCGTTTCACAATCTGCTGTGCTCTGTGATTTTGAGTTCATTTCGGTCTTGGATACAATCCCTTCATCAGAAATCGCTATCAGGATATAAAAGATCTATTGGGCTAGTTGATTGATAACTCGAGAGTTGCGCCATATCCCACTTGCCTTCGTCTTTGTCACAGTTTAGTTAGAATAGCATAGTGAATTATACCGGGAGCCCCCCTTGACATCCCGGTGTGCATCACATACTATCACCCGTAACAGGGGACATATTTTTTTGAATACTAGTAATAGCGGAGACGATACCCAGCCAACACAACAACGCCCCGACAACGGGCAAGCATCCAATACGGCACGAGATTAAGTTATTTTGTTGAGCCGTGATATCCTTTCATTTCCTGCAGCATGTTTGAAACCGCGCAGGTAATCGGCCATAATTCTAGGGTCACCTCTCTCATCTTACGGCTACGGACACAAATACCGAAATACTTCGATGCTCAGCTATGAATTTCGGAAAAAAAAATAAAAGCGACATTTTAGCAAAGCGGGATAGATGAATTTAACTGCTTTTAGCACAGGCTGTAATTCCCAATCCGCCAATTTCCGTTTTCCTTTACGCACCAGTAGTGAGTGTCGCCCGTGAGTTCTTGTAGAGCTCTAGTAATCTGCCCAAGATTCTCCGGCCAATAGGGACCTTTGGCATCCGAAAATATTATCATTGCACGGGATGGTAGAGTGATAGTGGTTAACCCCCTTTGTGTGCGACATTTTATATAAAGTGGAGACATACCAAGACTAAAAAAAGGAAAATATAGATCTTCCCAGAGTTTCACTTTGCGAATCCGTAATAAATTTGCATTCCACGGACAATACTGGGGGTATCCAGACACAACTACACAACAATTGTACTCATGGACTTTACAACGGAGAGCCAAATGTAACCTTTCTGGAAGCTCGAATCAGACGTGTCACACTCCCTTTTTCCCTTTGCCCCACCATCCTGCTAATTGGCAATAGGCATACTTGGAATGCTGGACGGAACTGGTAGGCAAAGGGGGGGCGACAAGCGCAGAATCAAAGTTGGCAAATCCTTGGAGGGAATATCCATAGGGTGAGCGAAGAAGTGCACAACCATATTATGGGAGGACAGCCTTGAGCTTCGGCATTAGGTGGGACAAGTATGTCAGAACCTTCGCTATCTTGTTCTCATTTCTCTCACCGCCACCTTTCTAAACTAATCTGATAGTAGAGATAGGAGTATGTGAAAAACATAATCAGAGTATTCCTGTTGAAAATCACCAGTACTCACAGGCTTCACACTCACACTTCCGGAAACAGATATGTGTCAGTGGGTTTCGTTAGTGTATTTTCTTTGTGCTTCATCTACGTTTCAGGTTGTTAGACGCTAAGTATTTCAGGGGGGGTTTCTTGTTCTGCATTGCTCGCAGATTCTCTGTATTCTTACGGCTCTTAGATTCTGCAGGCAGCAGCAGATAGAACCTCGGCTGACTTTGACCTCGGGAATGGTGTTAGCCGAAACGTCTATCGGGCATGGCAAGGGACCGGCTGAATGCCAGCGAGGGGCCGAGGACACATGATCTCTTTTGTTGATAATACTCGTTTTGTTTTTCTTATATAAAACCCCATGTACTGGAAGGATCAAGAGGAAGAGGAAATAGCGACAATACGGAATACAAATTTCATCTAACTTCCTAATTTTCATCGTACTTGACCTCCTATCAGCAGCTCATAATAATTCCGACATTCCCATTGATTACCACACCTATCCCCATACCTCCATGCCTGCCCCCTTTCCTCTATAAACATACCGGTATACTCCCTCAGTGACAAAGGAAAGACATGTCGAGATAACATGCTCCGGGAACCACTCAATCTCTGGAAAAAACCCTAACATAAATAGCTCTAACTTGGCGGGGAATACAACAGGAGGCTCCCCGTGAAACCTCACCTTTATCGCGGGATGAGCGCCATTGGGCTGCAGGCGCGAGACTAGCTAAACCCCAACCGGGACACTTCCATTACCCATGAGATCTGAAGGGGCTGCGCTAGTACCTTTGCACCGCACGATACTCACGTTGCCGGATTGAGGATTTCTTTTCTTTTCTTTAGTATCTCCTGCCCCCTTGTTCATCCACTCAGTAGCTCACAGGGCTAGCCCAAAACATAGTGCACTAGACTGGGTTACGCCGTGGAAAACCCATAGAAAGACTTGCCTCCTTTGCTCAGAAGACTTACCCATAGGCCCAAGCTATGATAGTACCGTTAGCTAAATTTTCAGCTCCAGGAACTAATAGATGACTGCTCACCGCAGAGATTTAAACAGAGTTTAAGTTACTCCTCGGATACTATCAATGTTGTAATTGTAGAGATAAGATCCGAATCGGTGGTGCGGAAGGACCACCCACTGCATGGGCGTCAACTAACGAATTGAACTATAGGGATATACGGGTAACTTGTGGTATACGCTGCACTATAGGTCTACGCCCTCAAACCCTGCCACGCTATCCTAGCGGTCTCCATTGGATCAGGGAACCAAAGCGCAGAAGAAAGGAAAAAGGGAGAAAAATTGAAGACTATTCTCCTCCCTTCCACACCATTCCGGATCCCCTTCGGAGAAGAATTACCAAACGGGCACATCACTTTATAGCCTTTGAGGAACCTCGCGACAGCATGTCAAGCGATCTCTGCAATGTTCTGACAGATAGCGCTATTGAGGGTTGGGAACGAGGGGGTGGGTGAGGGTGATGGCGGGAGTATGATAACTGTTTATGATATGGTACTATACGTTGACGTTAGGGCTCTCCGGAGTTTTAAATGGGGAAAGAATCTCAACGGGGGGATCATTACCGTACTCGAGCACATCCACCCACACTGACTCGACAACTGCAGACACCGACACTCAAAACACCCACCAATCCACCGTTTCCGCTATAAAAGACCGGACTTCCAAAATCAGATACATCCCCCTCACAGGCAGAATCCGGGCGGGGTGGTGTAACGTGCCGGTAAGGCGTGATCAGCCAACCGCCGCCGCACCCCGCAACCACGGATCGAGCGGAGCTGTGCGTGACAAAGGCCTTGAGACCTCCCAATTCTCACAAACTCTCATCCATTAACCAGAAATATACCCCCCGGGATTCTTATAGGTTTTAAGGAAACTTACCACCTACCCAGATGGAGTGATAGCGCACCGAGGTTGCTCTTAGAAAAACGGCCATACTAAAAGGGAAAAAGGCGGTACCAGGCGTAGAGACAGGTGGGGGAAGGGAAAGGATGAGGAGAAGGAAACGGAAAATGGTATTGCGGGCGGGAAGTCGAACCAGGACGTGGAGGTGGGACATACCCCCACGACTCCTGAGTGGAGTTGATTCAGGGGGGGATCGTGATGGGTTACATGGGCGGTTACTAAATAGGCGGCTGGAAGTGTTGGTGGTGCCTATGAATATTAATTAAGATCAAGTTTCCCAAAAGAATAGGGATAAACCTTTATCATTATTTTTTAGGTAATATGAACACTCTCCCCCTCTGTTCGGGATACCCAGCGGTCACGGATGGGATCCGTGAAGTTTGGTCATCCGGGAGAGATGGGCTCTGGGGTATATCACCCCCCAAAAAAACACGGTAACTGCCGACTACACATTCATTCAATAACCACCCGCACGACATATCGCTTTTATGAGCGCAGCGAATTAAGGGACAGGCATTCTTTATGCCCTTATTCAATAAGGAAGTATAGTATATCCTAAGTAGGAGGATTGTATATACTGGTACTGCATTCTATTACGCTAATTAATTGAGGTCGCACTATAACTACATCCATCGCCCTGCAAATCCCTATTCGGGAGTTCCCAAATTCGAACACCTCTCTCCTGCCCCAGGAGTAATGGGCGATTAATCACCGCCCCGATACGATGTACGATGGCTATTCCATTAAGCATAGCTTAAGAATAGTCCTGAATAATGGCGGGGGGTTGAAGAAAAATTGGAGGGGATGTGTGGAAACCGGTAGCAGATTCGAGCGACGCGAGATTGAGCAGTATCTTGACGGAGCGGTAGTTCTATCCATAAAACCCAGCCATGATGATATCGTAAGATATATCCGGATGAGATTGAGTAAGGATACATCTCCAGATGCAATGGATAGTGGTCTGGAAGCCGAAATGGTCAAAAGTATTCCGGAGAAGATTCCCGAAACGTAGGCGCACAACATGATAGAAAAATATATTCTACCTTCGCCGCTAACAATCCCCTCTAGGTTTCTGCTGGTTTCGCTAACCATAGATGCTATCCTTGGGGAAACCACAGCTTACGGTCGGTGGCAAAGGCTTAGGGCGATGACCAGTGGCTTGGATTTGAAAGATGTTTACGGTGCGACTGTGGAGCGAATAAAAGCGCAGGGTGGGGAGCGGTCAAGGCTCGGGATAGTGGTGCGAAACAACAAGTCACTGCCTGGATGACTAGCGAATCGAACTATCGTATGATACAAACATGGATATACCGGTAATTTGTGGTGTCTTCTGTACTCTATGGCTATGCCCCCAAACCCCCACATGCTATCCTAGCGGTTGCTATTCGATCCGGGAACCATGATGGCAACACTTTTCCGTAGGGAACTGAATGCGCAGAGGAACACTGACTGAATGGAAACACCGGAGGGCGGAGGATACTGACGTGGCGTTGCAGAACGCACTGGTGAGGGAAACGGCACAGAAACCATGAGGAGTGGAGATGGATTGTGGACGATCTATCTCCAGAAAGAAAACAAAGGAAAACAAACTAAGAACACCTTGTGGTAGCTCCTCACACCAAGGGCTAACCTCTATGCAAAACATGGAAATGGCAGTCCTGCTAGACAGGAGGACAAATCCACTCCAGTCAGCATGCCCTAGTACCGTATGGTACGATGGGGTTACTCCATCAAACCATAGCACAGCAAAAAAAAAAAAAAAAAAAAGGAAGAAAGCATTGAAGCTCATTTCCGCCCCCTCCGCATCATTCTGGATCACCTCCGGAGTTCAATCACCAAACAGGCACATAGCTCTATAGTCTCCGAGAAACCTCGCAACGGCATGTCAAGTGATCCCACCCAATGTTCCATTCGCGATATTGAGGGTCGTGGGGAAAAGGGGGGCGAATGAAGGTGACACCGATAGTACAGCAGTAGCTGCCTATGATACGTCACTGCAAGAACTCGAGTAATTAGGGGCCCTCAAACCTCGGATGGGTTTAGGATGAGATCAGGATCAAAATTTGTAATCCAAGTCGGTTGGCCCAAAACCTCAAATTGAGCCCATCTAAGTTCATTCACTCCGTCCAGAAAAGCTGCGGATTGGCTTGGTAGTGTGTGCCCTCACCCATGGAGATGTTCTACTCAAGTGGTTAAGTCAAATCTTAAACACTAACTTACCGGAGTGCTTGAGTAACCAGGAGTAAATCTACGCAGGCAATCCTGTTTCTGTCATACCGGGAGTTATGCCGGGTATCCCAGATTTATGGGATCCTGAGCGCGATATCTTATCCAGACAACAAAGTTTTCCCTATAAGAATCTCTCAAATGGGCTAGTGTTCAACAATAAACAAGCCTAAAATTTCGGTACAGCCAAGGGGTTAAAATAATCGTAACTCGTGGTTTTCATCTTAAACTAGTCGGCCTATCTAGAACTAATTTTTGGATCCCCGAACTTCATTGCGCTCTTCGGTTAAATGAGACCAAAGTTGTCCCGAACCCACCCAAAGCCCTTCCGGGGTTTGAAGACTCTTATTGCGATCGGGTCCTAGGGTGACCTAGTGGGGTGAAGATGGTGCGCTGCCTATTCCACCGATGGCTATAGTGACGGAAAGGTGGTGCAGCTGTAGCAGAGCGGGAAAAGTGAGAGTAACGCACGGAGGGAGTTAGAGAGTACACGAGCTCACTAAGCAACGGAGCAGTGAGTTGACGAAGCTAAGAGTCCATCAACCTTACTCGTACCACCGTACGAAGAATCGGGAACTCTCCTTGAAATACCCTTAGAGATCCCTAACCAGCGGCGGCCCCCCACAGAGTTCCCCGGTGTCAACCAGAGCCCAGGTTCTGGATGAAATGCTACCTGTACTGATGTCGGAATCGTGGGAGAAAAAAAATAAGAAGATGACTGGCGGTGCAAAAAGAGGAGCCATTTTGTGAACGCTAGTTGGCCGGTCTAAGCAAAACTTATAGAGATACACCTGTGCTGGTGCTGGTACTGTACTTGAGTATATGATTAATACCGTGGCAGAATGCCTCGAAACCCCTCCCGGATGTGCGGACGGTTGCTACTCATACCGGTACCGAGAAACATGAAGCAACAAAAGAGAAGCATCTCGGGTTATTACCTGCGTTTGCACACCATTCCGATCCTCGCACAACTCCGGAGAACAGCCGTCAAACATGGATGCCACTCTATTTTCTCACCTCAGATGAATCTCGCAACAGCTTGCCCCGCAACCTTCCGTGTATTCCAGCGAGCACCGGCACCAGCCACACGACTCCTAAGGGCCCGGCAATACGGCGTGCGCTAATAGGGTGGTGGTGGGGATCGATTTTTACGGTAGATTACCAGTAAGTCCCCGTGGTGTTTTAAGGGAAAAGGATTTTATAGAAACAGAGAAATGAGTGCACCACTAGATGTTGAGGTTCAGAGCCACAATGAAACGCGATCCGGTGTTCTGAGGCAAGCCACTCTGTGGCAGGAGAGGTTACACAACTCCCCTACCACACCCTACGATATCGCTGTTGCCGTCCTGAAACTTTTTTGCTGGCCTAGTAGTAAAACGTTGGTCGCACGAGGTTCAAGTAAATTGATCACACTGGTTGTTCACCCACAAGGCGCAGATACCTGTACTTGTAGCATGGTGACCCCGCTTTTCATAAGCTTCGCCTCGCCTCGGTTTCCATCAACCCGTAACTCGACTATTCGCCCACCTACTATAGCAACCTGCGAGAAAATGTCGCACTCTCACATCACTGATACCCCCGATGCCCTTAGCAATACCCACTACTCAAATAACATCAATTATTTCAACTGCACCCATATTCTCGGCAACAACGTTGTGTGGAACCCGGACGTGACGGGCGAAAAGTCTGACATTCTTGCCTGGCTCTCGCCACTTGAGCCCCGCATCCGACATCAAGACATTCGAACGCGCCGGGCCGATAGCGTGGGAGAATGGCTGCTGGAAACTGACGAATTTCAAAAGTGGTGTGATGGTGGCCAAGATGGATCTGAGCATGCGACTTTGTTTTGCTGCGGTGGTCCGGCGGTCGGTAAGACCTATTTCAGGTAAGAAACAAGTCCTGGGGGAGGGCTAAAGGATGGCGGTGCTGATCAGCAGTTGTACTATGAGTAGCTCATTGGTGGTGGACAGGTTATGCGATATGGCCGATGAGAAAAGCATAGCCGTTGCGTTTTTCTACGTTGATTTCGCCGCGCGGGGGGAGCAGTCCCCGGCAAACATTCTCGGTTCACTACTAAAACAGATTGTCGGTGGATTGGAGAGGATCCCCGACGAGATAAGTCGGACCTTTCAAAATTACAGGGAGGTCATTGGTGGAAGAGGACCACCAGTGCCTAAAATTGTGAAGATGCTTCAGACTGTTACATCTCTGCAGCCGACATTTATATGCCTCGATGGTCTGGACGAATGTGGTGAACGGGATCGACCTGAGGTTCTAGATTCGTTGCGGCAAATCATCGACAAGTCACCGAACACACGAATATTCCTAACCGGGAGGTGGCACATCAAGGGCGAGGTTCTGCGGCATTTTGGCGGGGCGGCATTTTTATCCATAAAACCCAGCAATGATGATATCATAGGATATATCCGGATGAGGTTGAGTAAGGATAAATCTTTAGATGCAATGGATAGTAGTCTAGAAGCCGAAATAGTTAAAAGTATCGCCGAGAAAATTCCTGAAACGTAAGCGAACATAATGGAAAAATATATTCTACCTTTGTCGCTAATAGGCCCCTCTAGGTTTCTGCTGGTTTCGCTAACGATAGGTGCCATCCTTGGAGAAACCACAGCCTATGGTCGGCGGCAAAAACTCAGGGAAATGACCAATGGCTTGGGTTTGAAGGATGTTTACGGCGCGACTCTGGGGCGAATAAAAGCGCAAGGCGGGGAGAGAGCAAGGCTCGGGATGGCAGCCCTGATGTGGATCTCGCATTCCGAGCGGCTATTACAGCCCGATGAGCTTTTGCACGCTCTTGCGATAGAGATAGGATCTACCGAACTCAACCTGGAAAAGATCCCTTCGATGGAGACATTGTCGAGTGCTTGCTTGGGGCTTATTGTTGTTGATACGGCGGCTTCGACCGTTCGCTTGGTCCATTTCAGTCTCCAGGAGTACCTTTACACCTACCCCGACCTTTTTGGCGCAACCCACTCTGTAATGGCAGAAACCTGCCTGACATACCTCAATTTTCGTGCCGTTAAGGAAATTTCGTCAACCCTCCTTGATATTCCCTCGTCAACTCCCTTCCTTAGATATTCCTCCTTGTACTGGGGGTCTCATGCCAGGAGAGGGGCCTCAAGGGACGTAGTATCACTCGCCCTCAAGCTTTTCAATCAAATTGAAAGCCATGTATCTACTAGGTTGGCTTTACTGGATATTGTGTCGAGAACCGGTAGATATCACCGTGATATTACTATCAATGACCACCCGCTCGGGTTTACCGGACTGCATTTCGCATCAGTTTTCGGCATCGTTGAAATCGCTACTGCCCTGATTGGCCTGCCAAATACCGATCCCAACGGAAGAGATTTTCTGGGGATTACACCACTCATATGGGCTGCTATATCTGGGCAAGAGCGCGTGGCAATGCTACTGTTGGAGCGGCGGACTGTAATTCCTGACAAACCGGATAAGTTTTTCCGTCGAACAGCGCTGTCCTGGGCTGCTGGGATGGGAAATAAGGGAATGGTGAGGTTGCTTCTTGGCCGGACATCCACCAAGCCCGATGCGGCCGATGGCTGGTGGGCTAAGACACCCCGAGTGATGGATATGGTCCTGAGGAGGAGATACGTCAACCCCAACAGGCCAGATAAACACGGCCAAACACCAATCTTGTTTGCTGGTGAACAGGGGCACGAGGAGGTGGTAAAGGTGCTATTGGGAAGGAAGGATGTTAGACCCGATATAGCTGATGAGCACGGCCGGAAACTCCTCTTCTGGGCTTCTAGTAAAGGGTGTGAGGGAGCAGTGAAGCTGCTGTTACAACGGGGAGACCTTAAAATCCATAGGCTCGACAAATACGGCCAAACACCACTCCAGTTAGCTTCAGAGGAGGGGCAGGAGGGGGTGGTAGAGTTGCTGTTGGGAAGGAGAGATATCAACCCTAATACCCCTAGCAAGGCCGGTAAGACACCACTGGCATTAGCTTCCGAAAGGGGGCATGATGGAGTAGTGGAGCTACTGTTGGGGCGGGGAGACGTCAGCCCTGATAGGCCAGACATTGGTGGCCGAACCCCACTATCATGGGCTGCCGAGAGTAGGCGTCTTGGTGTAGTGAAGCTACTGCTAGGACACAAAGGCGTCAACCCCAATACTCCAGACGATGGTGGTCGAACACCGCTCTCGTTTGCTGCCCAGCATGGGTGCGCTGGCGAAGTGAAGCTATTGTTGGAACGAGAAGATGTCAACCCTGATAAACCAGACATTGGTGGCCGAACACCACTATCGCGGGCTGCTGGGAATGGGCGTACTGGCGTGGTGGAGCTACTGTTGGGACGGGGAGGTGTCAACCCCGATAAGCCAGACAATGGTGGCCTAACACCGATCTCGTGGGCTGCCGAGAAAGGATGTGATGGCGTAGTGAAGCTACTGTTGGGGCGGAGAGACGTCAGCCCCGATAGGCCAGACACTGGTGGCCGGACATCTCTATCACGGGCTGCCGGAAATGGGCGTGATGACGTAGTGAAGCTACTGTTGGAACGGGAAGACGTCAACCCCGATTTCCAGACAATGGTGGCCAAACACCGCTCTTGTGGGCTTCCAGGAATGGGTGTGATGGCGTTGTGGGGCTACTGTTGGAACGAGAAGACGTCAACCCCGATTTCCTAGATAATGGTGGCCAAACACCGCTCTTGTGGGCTGTCAGGAATGGGCGTGATGCCGTCGTGAGGCT
>LN890964.1:345097-359103 GCA_900010015.1 Tuber aestivum | reverse complement strand
TGGGCTGCCGAGAAGGGCGTGATGGCGTAGTGAAGCTACTGTTGGAGCGGGAGACGTCCACCCCGATAGGCCAGACATTAGTGGCCGCACACCCCTATCACGGGCTGCCAGAAATGGGCGTGATACTGTAGTGGAGCTACTATTGGGACAGAGAGGCGTCAGCCCCGATTTTCCAGACAATGTCGGCTTAACACCGCTCTCGTGGGCTGCCGAGAAAGGGCAGGATGGCGTAGTGAAGCTACTGTTGGAACGTGGAGACGTCAACCCCGATAGGCCAGACATTAGTGGTCGAACACCCCTATCGCGGGCTGCCGGAAATGGGCACGATGGCGTAGTGAAGCTACTGTTGGGACGAAGAGGCGTCAACCCCGATAGGCCGGACAAAGCTGGTAGAACACCACTCTTGTGGGCTGCCGACCATCCGCACCCGCGGGCCCTTAAGCTACTACAAACCCGTGCACGCGTAAACCCCAGGACAAATTGACCCAACAATACAAAGATCTTTCCTACCACAACGTGCCTCTCCCTCTCCATCCCCTTAGATACATTCCCGCAACTACCGATCGTTCTACTCTCCTCCAAATTGCCCCCGTGTCTCTCCTTGGACACTGCCATATTCCCGCGGACACTGATTTCTCCCTCTCCTGACCCTCCTCATCCAAACTACCCCCGACCCCCTGTGGTTGGCGTTCGATGCCCAATTGGGCAAACCCGACTGTACATCCACCGTCACTTGCAAGTGGTTGAGTCTGGCTTCCTGGTTTCATAGGAGTACACCACCGGCTGGAGTGCCTATCGCACATGCAGGATGGCAGTTAGACGGAGATGATTTGCGCTTCTGTGGCTTAGGCGTTAGGTTTCATGTTCACGTTGTTGCTATAGGGCATTGGTTTCTTTCATGCTTCTAGGCATTTGGTTCTTTGCTGGAGGTTCATGAGAGTTCTGGTTGGGAGCATGGAGGGTCATGGTTCGTTAGGATGGTGTGGTTCTTTTGTGATCGCTGTCTTTCGTTGGAGTTCTAGAGTTTTTGTTGCTTAGGAGATATATATCTCGCATTCTGTCGTTAGCTAGATCATCATCATCGATCACCAGTTTTCTCCTCATCCTTCCTCACTTTCTCGCATCTTGAGTTCATCGTCCTTGCACTTGTGTTGCTTCCCTCGTCCCTCGTCGGTATCCTCCATCCCTCTTCAGCAGCACCCGCCAATTCACCACCGCAGCTACAGTGGATAGGGCTACCGGAACTAAATATACCCCCACTCATCGGTGGCACCAAACCGGGGACCAAAACAATAACGAATGCATCCGTCACCGTTTGCAATCTTGATGCTCGGATGTGCGGAAAATGCACCAATGCGGTGGAATGCACTGGAGCGCGTTGCAAGTGTAGAAACGGTGGTAGAAAGTGCTTGGGTATGATAGCGTTATCGGTAGCAAGCCACGACTTTATAAGGAGATGGTCAGGTCCTCAGGCTTTGATATAACCACCCTCGCCCTCCGCGGCTATGTTTTAGGGTGGATAGCGGGCGAAATTACGAGAAACCGCTACTATTGCTACTGCACTATCCGGGAAGACCATTTCATGCAGTTCACATCCTATGCGTTGTGCTCTTGGGAAGCCTAGTGAAGGCTATTAACAGGGTTCAATGGATAATTCGACTAGCCCTAACCCTACCTATCATCGCCTAGCGTAATTTGCCGATATACCCAATCGCAAACTTATAGCATCGGTTTGTTGTAGAGGAATGGGCTTATGAATATGCCTTCATCAGCGGGCACCCCCATGCAGGCCTGAAAAGAATATATGATATTACTTTACCGCTTAAGTCACGGTGGCTTACTAGGTGGTGAGTCTGCTGCTGGCGACCAACTATATTGTACTATCCGGGTTTCCGGAAAGGCGAGACAGTAGGAAAAGTGGTGGAGGGAGACGCGGTTGAGCAGAGAAAGATAGAAAGGGAAGCGTGAGGGAGAAAAGAGAGAAGGGATGGAGGAGGATGGCTAAAGGGCTGATGGTTGAAGCTGCCCACGGCCTCGAGGAGTGCCCGATCAGGAAGACCCGCCAAAGCTGGCCTGTTACAAAGCTGGGGGCGTCGGCGAAAGAGAAGACCCCGATGAGTGGATGAATCTCCCATTGCTTGGGAAACAATGGGACCATCGCTCCGTTTCGGATAGTGAAGAACCTCGGTGGGTCATCCTACTTGATTTTTTTTTGGCTTATTTAGTTCCACAATCTACTATACCCTATAGTTCTTTATTTCGGTATTGGATTCTGAGACGTTCATGGGGGGTTTCTGCCACGATATGTAGGATCCGTTTGAATACTTGGCTGGTGACTTGAGAGTTGCGGCACACCCCACATGGCCTCGTGTTTGTCCAGATTAAGCTAGCATGTATAGTAGAGTGTTTCGGGGACCCTCAAGAGTTACCATTGTATCATAAACTATCACTCGTAAACGATGAATGTAAATTTTTGAGGGCCGGTGGGTAATATTTGAGACGAAAAAACTCGATAGCGCATAACTCTTGAAACATATGTCTGGATATGGCGTTTTGGCGCTGTCAACATAATCAATTGATGTTTGGAGAAATCATATGTTTACTATATCTCATAGAATAGTATTCTGTCGCAGGCGCGGATACCGCACCGGTTATGGGGTAGCGCGGCTAGATGGGATAGAATTAGGGACGGATTTGTTAGGTATTTTTTAAGCATGACGGTAGAGCACCAAATCTGAATTGCGATTGTTGTGGGAAACCGTTAGATTGGGTATTTCAGGTGGAAATATGGCATCATACTTGCGATGGTGACTGGGGTTTAGGGATTTGGAAAGATTTATGTCCAGGGAAGTTATGATAGAGCTGGGTAAACGAGAGACTAAAACTGCTTGTTTTACCGAATTGTGGTGATCAGCAGCCGAAATTTACACCAAGTTATTATACCGCTCTCCTAGGCTTTTCAAACTTCTCTATCCATACATCAGAATTCAATAATTACATAAAACATCACTTGCACCCAGCGAATCCATCAGTCATCCCCGCAGCTGAAGATCAGATTTCCAAAATCAAATACCGTAAACCCCTCCAACTCATCCCCGGAGGGCAGTGCTGGGATTAGCGCAACAACAGAGAAAATCCCTGTCCACCCGGTTAAGTCTGGTTGGGACGGTCCATCGTGCGATATTATACCAAAGGTAAGGGCACGACTATCGGGCGGGGGGTTTGAATTTAAAAGCGATGATTGCCCCGTGGCGAGTAAGCAACCAATCTGGGATCGGATGCGGTATTCTGTTCAGCGATAATAACATCCTCACATTTTGCGTTGAAGTGTTTGAGAGAAACGAAGGTAATCAGGATCATAATGGGTAGATTATCGTTCATCTTACAGTCACAGGTTCTAAAACATTCCTAATGTCTATCAATGAATTGCCAGGGACAAGTGAGATTTTAGTAGGGAAGATAAATAATTGCTTTCAGAACAGCGCTGTACAGTTTGTAATCGTCTTTTTGCTTCCGAGTAGTGAGCGCTGCTTGTGAATTTTTGTAGGATTAGACCTCAAGCAATTGAGCCGGGGTTCGCTGGTCTTTGTCGGCCGTTCGCACCTGAGAAAACTATCAAGGCCTGGGAAGGCAGAGTGGTGGCGGTCAACACTTTTGTGTATGTACTGTGCTCCAGTTTACACGAACCAGCTACCGATGTAGATTAACAGGAGATATAGGCTTTCCGGCGGTTCAGTTTTGAACAACCCCTGCTGAATTTGCATCCCACCGGCAACAATGGAAGGATCCAGGCCCAACCCCGCTAAATCTGCAGGGGTTACACGCCGTATCGCGCCCTAAAAAAGCACAGATACCGATACCGCATTCCTGCACCCTGGAGGGACATGACCGAAATCCCCCAGTACATCCACACTCTCCAGCTCCTAAATTCCAACAAATTTCCACTGTCTCTAGTCTCTAAACTGTCGAGTGAGTGATTGTGGCGGACGGAGGATAAGTCAAACCCTATCCCCTTCAATCAGCCCCAACAAGGGGGGAAAAAGTGAAGGATGTTGAGAATCGGAAGCGATTTGTGGCAAAATGAAAGTGGCGGTTTGCCCCCGTTGTATTGTGTTTTGTGTCCTTTGGCTTGTTTCTAGTAGGGGGTAGGGCGCCGGGGCCACAATAGGGAGTTCAGGAACTGAAAACCATTTTTAGGGGATGTTGGTTTGGAAAGTATAAGGGAGAGATTTGTAGCTTTGTATGGGTGTTTCTGGGTTACACACCCCAGACCATGTGCCACAGGTGGATGTGATTGGGTTTGGAAGGCAAGTAAGGTGTGGCATAAATTTAGATCTACTCAGTCTCTTACTATTTCTCTCTTTCCCCTGCTCCGCGAGATAATCCTACCAGCATCGAAATTGTTAGCGACTACTCGGGTATTTAGACACGCGTATAGTAGCCTGACTCAACCTATACTCAATATTTTCACTCAAGGCAAACCAGGATGGCTTTAACTAACGGGTTGATATAAAAAATAGTACATGTACAGTATATTCTAAATCGCAGCTTACTGCTATAGTAAAACCGACAGTATTAGATCATTTCGAAGTCACGATAACCTCAGGATTCTCAACAACCTTTCAACCACACCTCCCACCAGTCTCTCCCTCAAGGACCTTAGTAACCACCCTCCCAGTCTTCTCCACAGCTTTGCAACGAAGGTCTCGACCTCACCCCTAGAAATTAAATGTATCTTCCTCGCTCTCAGTGATTCTCTTCCCCTTACTTAGCCCAGACCACTCACATCGCCACTCTCAGCCATACCCATATCCACATCCTTCCCACGCATCTCCTAGTACTTCCAAATGCCACGCATCATGCAAATGAGTAGGAGACATAAATTACAAAGTATTAGCTAGGTTACGGAGCAAAGATAGACCTCGATAGCGGTGTGAATGCTGTATAGAATCTGCTATTTCAATCTCAGGTATCTTCCTGAAGAAGATTCGAGTTTATAGGAGGATCCGGCTTCAGCGGGCAGTATAAAATTTTAAGGATCTCGCCGGTGAAGACCCTTGAAGGCCCAGGGGGAGTCCTTGCTAGATATATTTAGTATCTTTCGTGTAAAATACAGTTCGGATGAGATTGTCTGACCGTGAGGCTGCCAAAAAGTCCGAGATAGTCCAGTGAGGTAGTTGAGTTGGATATAAGGAGGGAGGTGGGGGTGTGGTAGCGGAGTCTCTACTCCGCATATAGTTTGGCGGTTGGGGGGTGGCGCACGGGTGGTGGCCGAGGCAGGGTAGCGGAGGTACCGGAAGATCGGGGGTTGTTGGGAAGGGGGCCACCAGGCAGCAGGTTTGACGACGCTTAGTGAGTGTACTATGCTCACCCGGGTTTGCATGTCAGTGTAGGGCCTCGAGAATGGAGAGGGGTGGACCACAAATCGATGATTCCGGGGAAATTGAAGAGGGTGGTGATTATCCGGGATCTGGCCTGAGGGCCTCAAGGTGAAGCATGAAAGAGCACAATAGTGTTCTATCCAGAACAACGCACCTTATACTGGGCCCTCACCCCCCACGGAGCCGTTCCGGCTTGTGGGCCAGACGTAGGGTTGGTAACGGAAAGGATGGGAGAATAGGAGTTGGTGGATACACGCTGGGGAAGGAGTTAGAATAAAAAAGGAAACCAATGAAAACAAAAGTAACTGGCTTGCGTTGTTGCTTCCCGGTACGAGAGCGATGGGGTGGCGGAGCAATTGGTGAGACGAGGAGTCCTCAGTTCCAACAGGCTCGACAACCGGGCACAAACGCGTCCTTCGCTATCTACCGGGGGTAGGGCTGGTGGAGTAGTGAAGCTACTCTGGGTCCGCGAGCACCTGACTATCGGCACTCTTTAAGGGTTCGTGGATGTGATCTCGTTCGCAGTCTTCGAGCCTGGCCCGTCCGACGCCAGAAGACATTTTATGACTGTCCTTTCTATCCTCTCCTCCGACTCTAGTTGCGCCTCTCAGAGCGATGGAATTGCCCATAGATGGCCTGGTTTACTGGCCTCGGAAATGCTAGGTGTCACTCTGTGGGGCTCATTCCATCTGACCGAGATACAGGCACTCGAGTATATGGGCATATTAGTTCCTCCGGCCCCACTTTTCCCCTTTCTAGTATTTCTAGGGTTAGAAGTTCTCCCAAACAAGTAGCGCCTTCCACTCTTGAATTTCTCTGTTACTTTGTTCAATAATGGCGCCGGCTCAGGCCGAGTGTAGCTATTGGGCAACCTTGCGACAGCATGTTTAGCGATCTCCAAAAAATAGCGCTATTGGGGGTCGGGCAATATGGGGCGGATGGGGGCGGTGGTGGAAGTCACTATTTACGATACCGTAAGTTGGCGGTACGGCTTGGCGGTGCTTTTAATAGGGAAAGGGACTTGACGGGAATAAGATTGCCGTACCACTAGGATAACAATGCCATTCAATGAAGATCTGTGGCACAAGATGGCGTGGTCTGGGTTGCATGAAGTTAGGATGGGTGGGTAGGAAAGGTTATATTGGCCGCAAGGCGCCGAAACCAGGTGTGACTACCCTCCATCAAACGAACCCAGTAACTCAAAAATCCATCCCCCTACGGTACTGCAGCTAGCGAGAAAATGTCAGACTTTCACATCACTGATTTGTCAATTCTACCAACAACACCTACTACTCAAATAATACGCATTCTTTCAATACTTTTGTGCAACCTGAATAGCACTGGTGTGACAGACTAGAGGTCAGAGATTCTAGCATGGCTCTCTCCCCTTGAGCCGGGTACCCGGCATCGAGGCATTCAAACGCGCGGGGTCGACAGCGTGGGGGAATGACTGCTGCACACTGAGGACCTTCAAAAGTGGCGCGATGATACCCATGAAGGTTCATCCGAACCTAGGACTTTGTTTTGCTGCAGCGATCCGGCGGTCGGCAAGAACTATTTCATGTGAGAGAAAATCCCCACTGAAAAACCAAAGATGGTGGCTCTAACAAGCCGCGATGCTAGTTCGTTAGCGGTAGACAGGTTACGCGATAAGGCGGATGAGGAAGACATAGCTGTTTCGTGTTTCTAAATCGATTTTGCTGCACGGGAGGAGCAGTCTCCAACAAACATTCTCGGTTCACTACTGAAACATATTGTCGGCAGATTGGAAGGGATCCCGGACGAGATAAGCCGACCCTTTCGGAGCTGCAAGAAGGTCATTGGTGGAAGGGGACTACGGGTTCCCGAAATCGTGAAGATGCTGCAGGCTGTCACATCTTTGAGGCAGACGTTTATATGTTTTGATGGGCTGGACGAATGTGATGAAGGCAATCGATCTGAGGTTCTAGGTTCATTGAATCAAATCCTCGAGCAGTCACCGAGCACGCGAATATTCCTAACCGGGAGGCGGCACATCAGGAGCGAGGTTGAGCAGCATCTTGGCAGGGCGGTAATTTTATCTATAAAACTAAAAAATATGGTGATATCGCAAGATATATCTACAACTCTGGATGCAATGGATAGTGGTCTGGAAGCCGGGATCGTCAGGAGCATTCCGGAGAAAATTCCTGAAACGTAAGCGAACAACGTGGTGGAAGGCTGTATTATAGCTTTGTCACTAACAGACACCTCTGGATCTCTGCTGATTTCCCTAGCCATAGATGCGATCCTTGGGGAAATGATCCTTGGGGAAATCACGGTTTATGGCGGCAGAAGCTCAGGGCGGTGACCAATGGCTTGGATTTGAAGGGTGTTTATGGTGCGACTCTGGAACGAATAAAATCCTAGGGTGGGAAGAGAGCGGAGCTCGGGATAGCAGCGTTGATGTGGATCTCGCATTCCGAGAGGCCATTGCAACTCGATGACATTTTGCACGCCCTTGCAGTCGAAATAGGATTTTCAGAACTCAACCCTAAAAGTATCCCTCTGGTGGAGACAGTATTGAGCTCTTGCTTATGCCTTATCGTCGCTGATAGGGAGGCTTCAACCGTTCACTTGATCCATTTTACCCTCCACGGGTACCTCTACATCTGCCCCGACTTCTTGGGTGTGACCCACTCGATAATGGCTGAAATCTGCCTTGCATACCTTAATTTTCGCACCGTTAAGGAGATATCGCCCACATCTGTTGCTCTTCCCTAGTCAACTCCCTTCCTTAGATATTCCTCTTTATCCTAGGGGGCTCATGTCAGGAGAGGGGCCTCAAAAGGTGTGGTATCACTAGCCCTCAAAATTTTTAGTCAAATCGAAAGCCATATATCTACCAAGTTACTGTTGCTCTACACCGTGTCCAGGACCGGTAGATATCATCGTGATATTCTGATTGATGGTTGTTTGATCGGATTTACGGCATCAATTTTTGGCATCGTTGAAACCGCAACTATTCTTATAGACCTACCAGGCTACGATCTCAGTAGAAGAGATTTCCTGGGTATTACTCCACCTATATGGGCTGCCATATGTGGGCAAGAGCGGGTGGCTAGGCTGCTGTTAGAGCGGTTAGCTGTAATCCCCGACAAACCGGATGGGTGCTTTGGTCGAGCAGCTCTCTCATGGTCTGCTAGAAAGGGAAATGAGGAAATTGTGAGGATGCTTCTTGCCCGGGCATCTACCAGGTCTGGTGGAACAGATGTCTGGTGGGGTAAGGTACCCCAAGTGATGAATATGGTTTTGGGAAGAAGATATGTCAACCCCAATAGACCAGATAAATACGGAAAAACGCCAATCTTGTTTGCTGCTGAAGAGGGGTGCGAGGAGATGGTAAAATTATTATTGGGAAGGAAGGATGTCAACCCTGATGTCGCCGATGGATATGGCCGGACACTTCTTTTCTGGGGTTCTAGTAATGGGTACGAGGAAGTAGTGAAGCTGCTGCTACAACAGGGAGACGTCAAAATCGATAGGCGAGACCAATACGGTCGAACACCGCTCCTGTTGGCTGCTGAAGAGGAGCACGCGGGGGTAGTGGAGCTATTATTGGCAAGGAAAGATATCAACCCTAACACCCCTACCAAAACTGGTAAGACACCACTCGCGTTAGCTTCCGAAAGGGGGAATGATGGAGCAGTGAAGTTATTGTTGGGGCGCGAAGACGTCAACCCCAATAGGCCAGACAATTTTGGCCAAACGCCACTCTCGAGGGGTGCCAGGAATCAACATGCAGGGGCCGTAAGGCTACTTCAAGCCCGCATATCTACAAGCCCCCTAACAACTTAACCCCAACAATATAACTCATTCTCAGCTCCCCCAAAAAGTACCATGTGCCTCCCCTTCGCCATCCTGTTGATACGCCTAGGCGCCTACCGGCCGCTCCATCCTCCCCCAAATCGCTTCCGTGTCCCGCCCGGAAATTAGTAACAATCCCGTGGGCATCGCTGTTTCCCCCTCCCCCGCTCCTTCTCATCCAACCTGCCCAAACCCCCTGAAGTCACTACCCTCTGCGATCTTTGCCGGGCACCTAATTGTACATACCTCTTTGTACATTCATCGGTGCTCGCTGGTGGTTGAGTCAAGACCCTTGACTTCAACCGCGTACGGTTCGGCATGCTGATAAGTAGTTACTGCCCCGCAGCCGCAATGGGAATTCAGTCTGCGTTTTAGCTTTTATCTTACTTCTGTGTAACATTACCATATCCAGGTTTAGATTGGCCATTTCTCTTCCTGATATAATCCGACTTCACTCTATTTTTCATTTTTCATAAACTTACTCCATCCCCCGGGTGATACATGTCCCGTAGCCTGTGATGCCTTCAAAAAAAAACTCTTGCCCTACCCGCGATCAGTGGAGAAGCGGGAGCTCTACCACAGCCTCCCGATCCATAATGAGACCGGGTGTGCAGATCGAGGTGCTACTCAGGTGCCATGGTTGGGCGTCTTATGATGCCCTTCATTCATTCCCAAACCAGGGCAACCGGACACTAATTCGGCGCTTGTGTTCTCTTTCAATTGTTGGTCGCTTTCATTTGAGTTGTTCCTCCTCTCCCCATCACCCTGTGAGTCCATCTAGACTCGTCTCTCAAGAAAAAAAAATTGTCGACCTCCCCGCCAGTTCACCACCGCATTTGCGTAAGGCAGGGCTACCGGAGCTGGGTGCGCCCTCTGGCGCCCAGGAAATAGAACTGAGACCAACTGTTTCCAACTTGCTAGGCCTTGTTAAGAATGTTGATGAGCGAAGGCTTTCATGCCTAATATGCACCATGGGGTGGGATGCAATGGGGTGGGTAGTAGGTGCGGAGAGGGTGGTAAAACATTCTTGGGGGTAACGGTGTTGTCGATATAAAGCACCTGAGACCGAGCCTCAACATTAACTTTCTTGTACGACAAGAAACCGGGAGAAGGCCCCTGGGGTTTCCTGTGCTTCAATGCCGTATGAATGGCTTTGGGCTTCGCTAGATATGTTTTGTGGGATTGAGGGAGAAGTTACAAGCGACCCCTATATATTACTTTCACTATTCCACCCGAGCGGGTTAGCTCACTTTTATCTCGGTCCTGTCCTCCGCGTACCGGGTGAGTGCGGTGCTGGGGGGACCTGTGCCGCCGGGACGAATTTTTGGTTCCAGCTAACCCTAACCCTATATAACAACAACTGTGATTGATCAACCTATGATATGCATACCCTGCTATGTTAGCTAGTGGTGGCAGTTGATAAGCTACCCCCAGAGCTTAATCGAGTTGATTGTACTCATCCTTCCAGCCCTAGCTGAACCCTTCTCACTAATAGCTGGATCCAAGCAAGCAGGACCCACAACTCATTAAAGTTAGTAGTGATCAGAAGCCAGCGCCATCATAAAAGGTCCCACAACTCCGGCCCTCCCCCGATTTAGCCACCACTACTACCGCGCTCTCATATGACAGTACTCCCTCAGCGTCCACTTCCCTGTCCAAAAAGGAGGGACAGAGTCAATCCCTTGCTCATGATCGAACCGAGCCCATCCTAAAGCGTAAATGCAGAACTCGAGCGAGATCCAAGGTAGATAGTTATCTTCAATATCTCTGGGGAGAAGAACCAGTAGACACCCGCCAGAGACAAGGTTATCAAAGGAGAGGAAACATAATGGGAAAAAGTTCTTGCAAATCCAGATGAGCTACGACTTTGCGCCGGCCAGGACTGCAGCAGAGCCAGGAGGCGAGGAGGCCATCACCCAAATTTCTGCACGACCATAGAACAAAAGAGCTCCCTGGAAAGTCCAAGGATGGCGGAGTCACCCCTGCCGAGTGCGCCGGGGAGTGGATGTCCGGAGGTGCTGCGAAAAAGGAAGGCGGAAAAAGCAGCAGAAGCGACACCGGCGCAGAATGTGAGAATGGCCCCAAAAGAGTTGAGAAGACGAGGTTAAGAAAACGGGGAAAGAGAGAAAAGAGAGGTAGAGAATAATAGCTCCGGCGAACCAAGTTACACGGATGCCGTCGCGTATCCTTGCATACCCATTAGTGCGTAGGATCAGGCGACGACTGTTTCAGTTGCTGATGCTATCTAGGAGGATTTGGCAACGGATACCACTGGCAAAGTAGAGGATCATGATTAGAGTGCCCTTTGCCCTAGCTAGATTACCTCCACGATTTTCCCTACTCGAGCCTGTATAAGTTAAAACCTAATTATCGGGCCTCAACTACAAAACATTTATCTTTGCTTAACTACTTAGCTAGTTATGTAAAGTAGGTATATAGTAGCTCAGAAAATATTTTAGAACTTCAGATGACCTCTGTAGCATGTTTTATGTCCAAAAAACTGAAAATTTCATAAATATACAACACATTTTCTTGCACTTTTCAAAAAAGTCTAATAATCAGGTTTTTAACTTATACAGCCTCATTTAATTTTTTTCCGATCACTTCGGCTCTAGGTTACGATACCATCGATGAATAGCCGTCATGCTATTTAAGATACAATATTATTCACCTAGCGAGTTTTTTGCAAGCCGATACTCGGGAAAAAACTCCCCCTTATTTGAGCATTACAACGTATCCTAACCACAACTTGGCCCGTACAGTACCCTACGGTGGAGGACTTAGGCACCGGCACTGGCTAACCGTTTAGTATCATGAAATATCACTCGTATTCCCCCGAAATGTGTGTCGGAAGTGTTACCCTAATATGATAAGTGGTACGGATATGTTGGGCCGGCCGTTGGGCCACTTGGGACATGTGGAACTAGGAAATGACTGGAGTCATATTGATGTATATTCATACTACAAACTGCAATAAGTCTGGCAGTCTGGGGTGAATCTGTAGAATACCAAGCAAGAACAACCTTCTTTTTCTCTTTCTCTTATTTTGATTAGTTCCATTACTTTGTACTTCAGGTTCGACCTCTTCTGTATGACCTCCAACAATGTAGCTGAGCAGGGACGGAGAAGCCCCATTGCGTACAGCAAGGTTCAAATGCATCTAGCTAGCCTACCGATGTCACAAAAGAAGGAAAGGGGGGGGGGGCAGGGAACACACAACTATTTAAACGCACAAAATCCTTCCTGCTTCCACCGGACACCCCCGCGACTTCCCCTAACCTCAATCTCAAGGGGGCACTTCTAATGCTTTGCACAGAAGCCACCACACTCTATCTACATACAGCTACAAGTTCCCGCACTTGGATCGAAAAACCGAGACCTGAATCTGGACATGTCCCCGACAATTAGTACCCGAAAACTGTGTGGGGCATATCCATGTATCTGCACACGGAGACCCATATATTTCTCTAAGCCCTATTTTCTGGCGCTTCTAGCCTGGGGTAAGTATGGTGCTCACACACTCACCTTACCCACCAGCCGGCACAACACATCCCCCAGATCTAACTTACGCTCATGCTGCCCCGGAACGGGTATCTTCTTGCTTGCTTGCTTTTGTTTGCTCACGCCACAGCACTTAGTATCGAAGCACCAAAGCTTCTACAGTTGTACTCGTATACTAGTTTCTAGTTATAATAGGAACTTCCGGTCTAATTTTTAGTTTTTGCTTCTTCTGCTTGCCAATACCGCATTTAGACTTATATTGGTCATTATATACTGCTTATATAAGTATAGACAGGCTTCTAGCCACCTTTTATTTTTCATGAGCTACCCCCCCCCCCCCACGAGTGTTATCGGTATGTCCTGTCGCCTACATCCAGAGCCCCTTTCCGTGATTGCCGAAGAAAGCGGAAATTAGCCACACCCTCTTGGCACTGTCACCTACCGGTACTGTACTGCGCTCGGATGTGCGGAGCCAAAGTTCCCCCAGCGAAACGTCCTAAGGGGCTCAGTCTCATTCCGGAGCCGGGGTAAAAGACATGAAAACATAACCTTTTCACTATCTCTATAACAAACCACCGTAACTCAAGTCGCTTCTAGAAACCACTGTGCTCCCCAGCCCCGCACCATCTATGTATGGGCCCATCTAGACCCTACAATTACAAACCAAAAACTGCACGCATCCGCCAACTCACCGGCATGTCTGTGGAGGACTGGGCCTAAGGGGCAGTGTACTCGTACATTCCTGCTTATCGGCATCATTAGAGCAGAGACTAGCGGAAACGACGCGCGTATCGAGAATTTCGATGCTCGAAAGTCCTCGATGGTAGCATGCATGGATGCGGAGGGATGCACGGTTTTTTTTTTGTACGTGAGGGTGTGTAACTCATGGTGGGGCATGCTGGTGAGTGGAAAGCCTTGGCGTTCCCCGTTGCGGGGTTGCTGGGGGTATTCTCCGTGATACTTTCCTTTGCTTTTCACCCGAGCGCTACGAAAAAGTAGAGATTCCTGTGGGGAATGATAGACACCCTTGGAATTTTTTATCTCCACTCTGTCTTTTTTCAACCCTTTGATTGTTTAAAGGACAGAATAGCCATATTCGACCGGTAGATCATGGCATTGATCATGGCATTGAACCTCGAAGCGCAAGCATCCCACCCAGTGCTTCCAGTCGTCCAGTCCGTCCAAGACGGGGTGAGGACGACGAAGGACGAGACTGTCTCGTCTTTGGACGGGACGGACTGCCTTGGTGCCGTCCTGGACGGGGTGGACGGCCGTCGACTACGGACACATAAAGTTGCG
>LN890964.1:312782-345077 GCA_900010015.1 Tuber aestivum | reverse complement strand
ATCCCACCACCGCCCGGACTCCCCCAATCCTAAATTTCCAATCCCTGTGAATACGTTTCTTATGTGTTGATGTCCTATAATTATTTCTGACCCCTTTAGAGTATTTTTTTTGTAGTAGATGGCGAGAGAAGTTACAAGTGTCCGCGATTCTGCTCCCTGCGTTCCGTGAGTAAAGATGGTTCACATTTGGCCACTATGCGGCCTGGGGATTGTGGTGCGGAAGTTCTGTATCCCCGGACTCACTCATCATATCATACTGGAATTGTTCCACCAACCCTAACCCTATGAAACCATTGGGGGTAATTAATTAACAAACCTTACCGTAAAACCTATGGGCACCAACATGAATACTCCTATGTTAGACCCGAATGGGATCACTTTTTGATCCACTAATATCGGCTTACTCGATAAATGGTGAGTTTATGTCGACGGCCAACTACTGTATCGTAGTGCAAATCACTTAAAAGTTGATCCAGAGTGAAACGGAATCCGCGCTACCCACTCCCTCTTTCACCACACCTGCTTTCCAAGTACTGGTACGTTACCGAGCACTTTCACCTGGTATCCTGTGCTGAAAAGATCTGGGAAATTGTTTCACGGTTATCTAAAATCTTGCATGTACGGGTACATCCAATGAACACTCTGAATCTTCATTTCTTGGAAAAAAATAAAACCCCTAGTGCCTAGAATTCGACCCCCCTATTTTATAGCAGTTCGATGTCCTAAAACCCCGGGTTTGGAGGCACCGATCCGATTCTGGGTTTAGGTCTTTTGGGGTAGTTTCTAAGAGATTTGCACTGGGCCGTAAACCCCAGGACTGCCACGGCACGGTGTGATGCTCAAAAGCGCGGTTTAGAAGAAAGCAAAGGACAAGAGCAAGACTTGCTTGTCATTGCGGGAGCAGGGATCATCTAAGGCTCACTGCGGCTACGGCAGGACAGAGGGCGCTGGATCTGGCAGGATGTTGCTACTTTCTTGTGCTCTGCACAATATTAACAGATAGAGGATGATACCGTAGCAGACTAGCAAAAATAGTGGTGAGGTTGATGAATACTTGACCGGGGGTGCCGCAAGGAGAACCTATACTTGTGGTATGCTCGATAAGGATAGCTTCTGGAAGGAAGCACTTGCTCCCACAAATAACGATTTCTGGATGGATTGGGGGTGGTGTGGAGGGTGGGCTACTTCTTGTACTCGAGTACTGGTACTCTACACATAGTAAATTCGAACGGCTCTTAACCCGTAGCGAATCACCCACAGTGCTATAGTCCCGGTGGAGATTGTAATACCACGCTTTACATTGGTAAAATCAGCAGTGGTTATAATTCTACACGGGTGGCTACCTGCTGTATATCTGAGGAATATATATTGCGGGTAGAGACACGGTGCTAGCTATGGTAGGAACGAGCGGGGTTAGAAATCCGGGAAATTTTGTGCTCAGGGATTGAATCCATCATCACTTTGACCTCTCCTATTCGCTTCCTGAGCTTTTTCTGTTTTTTGCCCTCTAGCGAGTGCTGTACTCGAGTCGGTAGACCCCCTGTATCGCGTCGATTCCCGGTCATAGACTGCTCCAACTTGTAATCACAGATGTGTAAAGTAATTGTACAGTATCTGACTCTTGGGACTGAGGTAGCTTCTAGCCGGCCGTCCCGGGTAGGTCCCTCAACACCCGCCCCACTGTTAAGAATAATCAGAGCCTCTTGGAGTGCTTTCCAAGGGCTAGGATTTGAATAAAGTGAAAAAATGAGGTTGGGTGGGATTTGGGAGTAAACTGTCGGACGCATCACCGAGGTATGGGGGTTCGTTGGGCGGACAATGGAAGATCGCCAGATACGCTGAGAACCCGAAAATAGGTTATGCAACGGAATCCTCCGTGTTCGTGTTCGTGACGTGACTTCTCTGGTTTCCATTTTGTTAGGAAAATTCCTAGCGATAGGCTGCGTATTCCCGATCTACCGGGAGTACGGTAGCTGCCGTTCCGTCATGCCCAGTCAACGGCTGTACGTGTACAGGTCAATTCGATACAACCAATACTCTCGATTATCTTGGGTTTATTAGCAGCACATTTTATGAAAATGCTATTTACTTTTTTTTTTCCAATCATCTTTTACAAGTAAAATTGTGGGTGCCAGAATCACACTGCCGAGGAAATTGTCGGTATTAAGGCCTCGTGTCCCGTTCAAGGTGTGTCTTGGAAAGGGCTCCCTTTCACTTCACTAAGACTTTTATTTCACTTAAATTATATACTGGCATGGTGGGTGGAAGGCATAGCCCCCCCGTCAATTCTAGGATGCTGCAGTTGCCTCTCTTACTAAGGTCTATCATGATTTTCTTTTCCGTATAGTACCGGTACCTGGTATTTGTCTCGGCTGAGGACTACAAGAGAATCCCCCAGCCACGTTTTCTCCCCTCAACCTAGAGGGGGGAATTCTGAACGTCCTAGCCCCATTTCCAATTATTCCAGTTTCCCCGGAATTCAGCGAGTAAAAATCCCGCTACCCGAGTACCGGTACTTACTACCGGTAGTACAATGTCACGTTCTTCGCCAGGAGTAACTTAGATACCGAGGCATACGGCTTTGCCGGCCGGCAGGCAGGATTCTCGATCCATCGCATGGCCTTGTGCCGACCAATAGGGAGCCAGGGAGTTAGCCCAGCCTGCTAGACGGGTCAGATCTCGTTAACTAATACTGTACTTGTAACTTACCCACATCCCTCTAACCTATCAGCCTCAACGTATCTTGGTCTTCCGGGCTGTTCTCGGCTGATATTCTACAGTACCTTGTAATCTAACGGTCGGTTCCGAGGGCGCTTCCGGTACTGTATCATACCACTGTACTCGTACAAGTTCAAGTACCCGTGTATTTGATCCCTGATTTCTTCATTGGGTTAATTCCCCAAAATGGAAACGATTGCAAAATAGGTTGTCAGCAACAGGCCACATCTCCCCCGCTTTTCTTCCACCCAGCTGACCGAGTGCTTATAACCTCCCCTGATACCCTACAGATTGCTGTCCTATTTCTACACTCAACCCACACTTCGGACGGAATATCGTGGCCCAGCGTACGCCCGACGGTCCCTAGGTCCGACGAGGACGCGCGGGCCATGCATTGGCTCTCTCCACCGACACCCAAGCGTGAGTGCCGACCGATTGGTGCCGGGGCTTGGCTATCAGAAAAAAGCGAGTTTCGGGAATGGAGGGGCACCGTACTTGCGGTGGGGGTGGAGTCGATAACCCTGTCTTGTTTTGCTACGAGAATCCGAGAGTGGAAAGACATATCTAAGGTAAGTGTCGGGATTCTTCGAAACGAGAGGTTGTGGTTAACGGCCTGGAATACTAGTTCCTTGGTGATCGATAGGCTGTGCGATCAGGAAAGGAAAGAAGATATCGCCGTTGCAGGCTTGTACCTCGACTCCCTTGCCCATCAAGAGCAGACTATCACCAACATGGTGGGAGCTATCCTAAAGCAGCTAGTGGGCAGAGGGGGCGTCACAAATTACCTACGCGATGCGTTTCAAGAACGGAACGGGGAGTTTGGCGGGAGAGTGCTGCGACTTTAGGATCTACTAAGAACGTTGAGGATCGCTATTGCTTCGCTATCCCAAGTTTTCATCTGTATCGATGCTCTGGACAAATGCTTACCGAAGTATCTGCCTAAGGGCTCGGTCGCCGAGAGATATTGTTCGCAATCCCCGAGGGTGCGGATATTCCTCACCGGGAGGCCCTATACCAGGGAAGATATCCAAAGATATTTTCCACCGGGGCGCGGCTGGGTACCTATTAGCCCAAACACGGACGATACCGGGGGTTATCTGGAGATGAGGTTATACAGGGATTCTGAGTAGTGGCGATGAACGATGATTTACGGGCGGATATTTTCAGAATTATCCTGGAAAGGATATCAGATTGTGCGTAGGAGCATCCAACATGCCGATTATATCAATGGTATACGATATACTTACCAACTTTTGTGCTTAGATTCCTACTTGTTTCGCTAAACATCGACGCTATCGCGGGAGATGTGACAATTCGTCGAACCTACTTAAGCAAATGGCACAAGGCAATGGACGGAGCGGTGGCCACGCGTCAACTCTAGTGTGGGTGTTGTATTCGGAATGGCCGTGACAAGCCGAGGGGTTCTGTCATGCCTTGGGAGTGGAAATGGGATCTACAGATATGAATATTGGGAACGTTCTTGCGTTACGGACGCTCTTAGCGGCATCTTGGCCCACCGTCCGATTGGTGCTCTTTACCCTACAAGAGCATCTCCCACGTTTATAGAATTTGCGACGGGTCGAAGACCCGAGGGCGAAGGAGTTGATTAAGTGGAAGGTGGAGTGTGAATGGCGTTGAACTTGGGTGTGAGGGATGTGGCGGGGCGCTCGGGAGAGTAGCATAGATCGAGTAATAAATTTTAAAAATTTACCTAGGGTTGTTGGACTAAATCCAGATCCTCGGCCAAGAGGCCACAATGAGTAATTTTAGACAGTTTTACCAACCTCATTCCCCCGGAAACCCTTATTCAGTGGCCTGGGTCGCATCCGCCTCTGCCCCGAAAACCCCTCTGCCGTTAGTACCCTCACGACCACCGGCATCAGTGGCGCCCCACGGAAGGATGGTGAGTTGCCGAGTTGGCGAGAGACCAGGGACCAGCTACAAGAACAGAACCATCAGACTAAGAGTAATATGCACTAGTAACGGATAATCTGAAAAAAGGAAAAAAGCTTATAAGAGTATCTAAGGACCGCAGGGCAACTTAGCCATACCGAGCGCAGTAGACAGCGAGATTAGACCGCTCAGAAGTGGGGATCTCATGCCGCCCGCGAACTCCTCTGCACGCCTTGCTTGCCGCCGAGTCCCTCGGTTTCAAATACTTGCAACGTAAGTTACTGTGCATCTGGCAGTTGGATAAGCAACTGCGAGCAAGAGAACTCTTTTCTATCCCCCTCAGTTTTCCACTTCATTCCATAACGTTCCTTTCCAGCCTCCACAAGCTCCAGGAAAGGACAGAATACCGGGAACGATGAATGATCCGAACGACCCAAAAAAGTGACCAACCTTCTCAAAGGTACGGTACCGGTAAGTGGAGAGGGTGACCTTTTCACAAACAAACACCGGCAACTATGCTTGCCGGTGCAATTGGTGTCCCGCGGTTGGGTAGTGAGCCACAGCGATTCGACAAAAGTCTTTGTGAAAAATATCTCATATTTTTCATGACTCACCGATAGGAAATTTTGTGAACCCTGAGTTGATTGTGCTTTTTTGTTTTGTTTTTTTTTCCTCAGAAAACTGATACGATCCCTGTGAAAACTAGAACAGGGTACTATCACCGCGGCATTGATAATGCCGAGTGACGCTAAAGCTGAGATGGTCAGATTGGTGGTTTTTTCTACTCTAATTGGCAGCATCAACCTCGCAGACCAGTAATGCTACCATGTAACTAGGTTTTTAGCACATATCGACAGATGAATTGCCTCACTATTGGTGATCTTGGAATAAAAATACAAACCTTTCAATTTGAAGACCGCTAAGATACGTGGTTAAATTACGGCAAGTCCCGAGCCGCGTCCATGCTGCCATCAATTATTCGAACATACAAAGGAAGGGGAGGTTTCCACGTTAGACTCGCCGCACTGAAGGGGGAAGGGTATGCGACTTAGCCTAAAAGCATTTTATCACTTGAATATCCCCTTCGGAATAGCCCAAGACTAATTGCACTAGTTTAAACTTTAGCGTGATATAGGGGAACTCGGGAGCCCTGGCACTACTGGTATCAACACTGTAATTTAGGGGATAACGCCCGTGTTGATAGGATGCCAGAAATGGGTGTTTTAAACAGGCTAATCCCGTACCGTACAGTACCCGTCCGGGTATGATATTTCGGTGAGCGTAGGCTATGTGTTGAGGGGTTTTATCCTATCGAGTTTATCCCCTTCTACTCAAGTCTATGATGGTATTCTATCGCCGGGAGATAATGCTCTTAAATTCAGACAACAGTACTTTTGAAATTTCTCGCGGTTCTATTTAATGGGTACAGACAGGCTTGACACAATTGTGGTCGGGCTGAGGCGACGGTATCATAGTAACTTTGACTACCGGTGTGGCCGAAAGTAGGTTTTGGGGGTTTCTAGTCATGTATGGGGGTTTTTAACCAATAGAATTTTCTGTTTGGGAGGAGGCTCAGCTAGTGGAAAATTTTCACCCGGAGGCATCGCCTTGCGTTCCTCTGTGCAAGAGGGGGAACGGAGACGCAAACAACCCACCTGTACGAGCAACAACACCCTTTTCTTTTTTGTTGAATTCGAATTCTGTTGTTCCACCTTCTTCAACCACCTTCCTTCCAGTGTTATTGACTGTCAACCCTCCCAGCATAATTTCAGCCCCTCGTCCGATAGCATATCACGTCATTACGGTCAACTCTTCCGCACAGGTGCCAGCTCGGTCAATCACACCATCCAATTCCGGAAGTCATCAGAAACATTTCCAACCGGTACCTTGTTTGCTCCGACGATCCACTATCGATAAACAGCCGAGATAAATTGCGATAGGCCCGACTTAGCTAGTTGGCGGTATATGGGATACCGGTTAATGGCATCTACAAGTTTCGGTTTCTCGGACTATACCGCCTTAGATAGCGGTGTTCTTCCTAGAGATTTTTACCTCGGACTACGGATGTTGGAGGCTGCCGGGAAAGAAAGAGGATTGTGTGAGTAAATAAATATGATAAGCTACAGTATCCTTATCGCTAGAGCAACAATACCTTTTCTAAATGTGTACTAGTGTTCTACTGTACGAGTACAATTTCAGATAATCAAAACCTGCCCTCATAGCCAACCTAATCCAAAATTTTAAATTAGGAATAACCTCTCCCTAAGAAGGTATATTGCAAATTCCTCCGGTACGTTGTCTAAATAATGAATTAGAATTGACATACGGCTCTTGTTTTCATCCAAGGCCACCCATGAAGGTGTTGTGGTGGGTTGAGCTTGAGTTGAAGATACCGGACACCCCCATTAAATAACCCCCTGCAACATGATTCCACCCATTAATCTTGAATGCATTGATAAGGTAAATTTGATAATATAGCAATCATTAGATGTTTTTAAGAGGGTTCCTTTACAAATTCCCCGTAGGAATTATTATTAAAGGTTTTCCCTCGAATGTTAATAATTAAATAATATGTCCAGTTTGTCCAAGAACTATGGGCGGCGAGTGGGTTTTGGTTGTCCGGCACTAGATGACTTGGCTCTTCAAGAATCTGTATCACAGAACTAACACTGTTCACGGTGTCACGGGGGAGAGGTACTGTAACTTAGTTGGATGAGTAGCAAACGGCGCAGCGGTATGTGACCGGAGTAGGTAGGACTGCCGTAGCAGGCGTGTGAGAAAGGTATGACCAGAAACAGCATTGTCTTGTCCGCCCCCTCTCTCTCTAAACCAACGGTAGAGAAAGATGTATATGTAAAACAGAAACAGATTCATCCTATCCCTCCGTAGGTCTCCACACTCATTTTCCTTCGTCCAGGCGGGTCCGTATTCCAACGTCCGCTCCTGGGATAACAAAAGAAGGACATGCCTAAAGAATCCACAGCTTGCTAACCCTCCATAATAGATCACATCACTCCCAAACAATCCACCGTGTGCCCATCACTTCTATAATCATCTACGGCACCCTAAAAATACGATACCTTACCAAATCTGCAGAAAGTTTTGCGAAGATTTCTCAGCCCCATGCCTTACCCGGCGTTGGACCTGAGATCCTTGACTGCCGTAGCGACCACCCTTTGAAGGACTAGGAGGAACTACGGTACCGGCACTGGTAATGGTATGTAACCAGGAGGGATAAATACCGGTAGAAGTGTCACCCATGCAGGCGCCGACTATACCGGTATCTCGCCACTGTACGGAGCCGCGCAACTTATAGTTGCCACGATCACTGCTACTCCGGATCCCCTAGCGGTAGATTTAATAACCTGTTTACGACACCCCAGTCGATGGCGAGTGTAGGAGCGAAGAGTGTGCTAATTGTCCTTGATACCGGGAAACGGGGTTACCTTGCCGTCACAGGAAATCACTCGCTTTATATTTTATCGGGGACACCCTTATTTCTTCCCCCCCCCCCCTCGAATCTACGCCACATGGAAACTTTGAGTTCTAGAGCGATCTCCAATTTACCTAGGTGGTGCACTATGGCCCGGATCGTGGTCCATCCGGCCCCAGGGTGTATATTTCTTTAGGTAGAAGGACCGGAGACTGGGGGCCCCACAACGGGCACCTTAAATTCCCTAAAATGTGAGGCAGCATGAGCTGCGTATAGCTAACGGGTAAGGCTTGTTACCCCTGTTTGCTACTCCTTTTGTGTACTGCCATCAAATTCTGTAATTGTGAATATTCACCAGCAGGTGATGTCTCGCGATATTGACCTGTGATCGTGTAGCATGGCGCAAGGCACGGCTCTTAAACAAAAACAAGCCAAACCCAAAAACGCCGCCAAGCTAGGAAGCAAGGAATATAAAGGAGACTGGAAAGAAGAGAAAGAAAATTCCGGCAACCTCAAGTTCTACCTCACATCTATAACGGGCTGGTTCCTACCATACCACCGCAACGAGAGCTGCAAAATGATATCACAGCTTGCTGGCGATGGTTCTCGCAAAATCCTACCGCCCCCAGGATTGGCGGGGCCAAATGAACCGCAAGTCGCCGTTTTGTCCGGTTCGGTAGTCTCGGCGGTTCCCCCGCAGGACCACCGAACCGGACAAGACACTTTTGAACGCTGCATAAACCGGGACTACTCACTCTTGCCTGTACCACTGAAAAACCAGCCTATAATTGAAAAAAAGGCCTTTTCTTTTCAATTATCCTCCTGCTTCTCCCCAGCCCGAAGCTTTCTACTTGTTCTGGTTCCCCGGCAACCAGCAATCAGTCCGCACCCTGAATCATGGGTATCTTGACTCAGCTCGTTGATCACTCTGAATACAAGGTTCTTTATGACTACTCTCTTCTCTGCACCACTATTGCAGTGCTTTTTTTAGGCGTTTTCCTTCTCTGGATGAAGGAGTGGTCAATTCATGCTCCTACAAAACTTCCAATTGTCGGAATTGAATCCTCAGGATACTTTGCACTGATCAAGGCAAGACGGAAGTTTGTTTCTGATGGGTTCCATATGGTGAAGGATGCTTATTAAAAGGTTGGTCTACAGATAGATTTCTCAATTGCTAGAGGCCATCTAGCTTAAAATAAGCCAAGTACTATGGGGAAACAAGATTCTAACAATATATAATCATTCTAGTACCGTGGAAAAGGTTTTGTTATTACAACAAACAGCTACTACAAGGTGGTTCTTACGCACGACCAAGTAAAGGAGCTCTCTAACGCACCGGAAGACACTGTGAGCTTTATTCATGCTTCCGCCGAGGTAGGCATCCCATTGCTCTGACTATTACCCCGTAATATTATTAGTACTAATTGTGCGCCTTGATAAAGACCATGATGGCGGAATATACCGGCTTGCGTCAATTCTCGGTAGACCAGTATATTCCGGATGTGTTGAGAGCCAAACTCACCCAAAATCTAGGTAATGAACTCCTTAAAAAATTTGAATGAGAAAGCATTCCCATAGCTATACAAAGGCATCGAAAACATTTTCCGCCAGCTATAGCATCCAATATAGGAGGGAGGAGGGAACTAGGTCCCTGCTCGTATTCTCCTCTAACCACAAGCTTTTCAGCTGGTATTTTAAGTTCAGATGGGCTAATGGAAATTCAATCGACAGGAAACATGAAAGAGGCACTACTAGACGAAACAGGATTCGCTCTGAACAGTGAGATACCAGGATCAGCTATTGATGATGGTCAGGATTTCCATCGAACCTATTTTGGCGTTTCTATAGTAGGTGCTAATAAAGTTAATTCCAACAGAATGGGTACCAGTTAACGTTTTCACAACAATCCTGAGGATAATCGGTCGCATCAATGGCAGGGTTTTCATCGGCCTTCCTTTATGCCGAAATGAGGATTGGTTGACCATCTCGATCACCTTCACCGGAATTGTTTTCAGGGCGATAGAGAAGCTCGCCGGTGTGCCGAAATTGATTCGACCGCTCTATTCCTATACGAGGAATTTGGTAAAGGATATCAACTTGCATAAGAGAAAGGCACGGTCCCTCCTGTCTCCGGTTATCCAGAAGCGTCTTGATGAAGAGACCCTTGCGAAAAAGAACGGAAGAGCCTATGAGAAACACAATGACATTCTTCAATGGTTCACAGATCGCGTTAACCCGGAACATAAGACCGTTGAAGCCCTGACCGAAACACAGCTGCATCTTAATATGGCATCGGTTCATACAACAGCCATTTACTTCCTCAACGCGATTTTGGACCTCGCCGAGCATCAGGAGTGCATGCAACCAATCCGTGAGGAGATGGAGGCTGTAATTTCTGCGAACGGGGGAGAGTTGGACAGGACTACTTTGCGCAATATGAGAAAAACAGATAGCTTTTTCAGAGAAGCTATGAGGGGAAAGTTTGCCCTCTGTAAGCACATCAATACCCTCCGGCTTAAGCACTGTTCCTAATTCTTCGTCAAGTCACGTTCAATCGTAAGGTTATGAAAAACCTTACTCTATCCGATGGTACCTACTTCCCGAAAGGCACCCTGCTTGCCGCTCCATCCGCAATGTTCTCCACCAACCCAGAGTTTATTGAGAACCCCGACACATTCGATGGGTTCCGTTGGTACAAAAAGTCTCTTGAAGCCGAGGATAGAGGTGCCGATAACAAGAACAACTAGGGGACTACCGCTTCTTACGACCTCACCTTCAGTCACAGGAAGCACGCGTGCCCTGGCCGCTACTACGCTATCGAGGAGATGAAGCTCATGCTTACTTTCATCCTCTTGCAGTACGATATCAAGTACCCTGAGGGCCAATCTCGCCCTGTAAACTTTGACAGGGGGGAGTATTCTTATCCTAACAGGGCCCAGGAACTGCTTTTCAAGAAGCTTCCGGGCCCGAAGAAATTTTCCTTTTTGTGATAACTGGGTTATTGGTATGGGCTTGCTTTATTTTCCTCTCATGTTTCTAAATTATATTCCCGCATTCATCTGTATCCATTTGCTCCTCGGAGCACCCAAGAAATCGGTAGAATAGATCTTGGTTTAAAGGTGTAGGGATTTATTTCAAGTTAGAGAAGGATATTTTCCAGATCTCGTTATTTAACAATATCTCCGGGTGCGGTAAATGACGTGCTACGCAATTGCTAACAGAATGAAATGAATTTCCGGTACACAAAACCAGTGCCCCCCCCCGAAGTGACAACCAGCATTGGTGCGTGTAGGCAAAGAAATTTACTGTCCGCACGGCGCTTGCGATCTATCCAGGAACTAGGAGGAACTAAAGTGGGCACATAGATTTTAACTTCAAGCTCTATCAACATTCCACAACGACCACATCCTATAAACAGCACCCAAGGGAACAGGGCTCTCAGCAGGTTTTTTCTGGAATAGAGTCCAATGACTATAACTTGCAGGCCTGAATCGGGAAAGCGGGTCAGACGGAGAAGTATGTCAACTAAACCGCACAAAAATTTCAAAAATGTGGAAATCGCAATCGACTTCCAACAGTAGGGGGAGGGAGTTCAGGAGAGTAGGAGATATTCCTGATACTCTACCGCAGTACGCCAGATATCCCATTTTCCGTGCTTTTTGGCTGTATTCTGCAATCAGGGTTTGAGTGCACTTTTCCATCCAAATCTCTCTTCCGTTGAAAGGATTAGCGTATCAGACGGGAAGAGGGTTGGACCAAGAGATGGATGAGCTAAAATGCGGGGTGAATTAAGGAGTTTAGAAATCACAATGCATGCCCATCACTGTGAAGAGGAAATTCAGAAACGCAGGAGACATTCCCGATAGCACGGTTTGTCATATATCCCTTCTTTAGTGCTGAATCTGGAGGATTGATTTCGGCAAAGTTTTTTCTGGTGGTGGTTCAAACGAAATTCACATACGGGATGTTTCACTTCTGCGTCCGACCCTCTTTCTGGCTAGACACATTACAAGGTCTGAGTCAATACTCTGGACTTGTGCCTGGAATTGGAATAAATTGGGGTCGAAATAAATGTTCTTTGATTTCTATGTTTTAGAAAAATATTGATAGACTTGTATAACTTAAAGCTCTGGATGATTTGGTATTTGATACTTGGTAAGAGGTGAGAGATACAATTGGGGATCTCATCACCCAGCAGTATAGTTCCATAACAAATGCTACAAGAGATAGTGTTGCTCTGTTTGAAAAAATAAAGATAAAATAAAAAATACAGGTTACGGGGCAGCCACCCGATTTACCTTAAGCTGATATCAATCCAATTGAGTATAGCAGGAAGGCGGTGGAGGGGAAGATATATCAGTTCTTGCCTGACGTTTGTATAGACCAATGGGAGTCGCAATGCTATTAGAAAACATCTAGCAGAAACTCTCAATGGGGGGACTCAGGATATTGAAGAATATTCCCTGAAAAAGCTACAGGAGCCAATACCGAGGAGGGTCGGTGCGTTTTGTATGAAATCCAATAGTATCAAAAGCATCTATATCCCTACCCCATAGCTCAATATAAGGATTTTTCCATATTTATTCATTGATCATTTCAAATCCCATGAGTTTCTGAACAGTTGATATTGTATATGTAGTAAATTCATAATGCCAGTAATATTTACATTGGGAGCCCTTCAAAACTTTTGGACGGGTGTCATACTTTATACTATTTCTTTCGGCAAAGCCTCTCCCATCCGTTTCCTCAATCGAGCCCAGCAGTTTATTGCGCTAACCGGCGACACGGTATAATTAGATTTGGGTGGGTTAAGTTGGGTGGGTACCCCATACCTTTGTCTGTAATTGCAGTTTTGAAGCCCCCAGAACACCCGGGGATCATGAGTGATTAAAATGTTGAAATTGGCTAGATATCATCCGCTAGTTCGAGTACATGTGGTAAATTTACTACGCGCATGGCCTTGGCTGCGTAGCGAGTTCGGCGGGCCTCCCATAGGGTATCATACTGGAGTGTGCCAGAAAACACAGGCACGATAAAATGGACGGGGGCTCAACGAACAGGGGGGTTCAGCGAGCAATACACTAAAAAGGTCTTGGCGAACGGTGGTTTTGTTTGGTCTGTTCGTTGAGCCCCTCTGTTCGTTGACCCCCCCGCCTACGGAAGTTACATGACGAATCCCTGTTCCCCACCACCCTGTTTCCGTTACGCCCCGTTGGAATTGCTAGAAGCAGTCCGTTCTCTGATAACTATGTCGACCGTCATTCGAGGCCGACAACCAGCGCCTAAGGAGAACGGAGAAACATTACAACATCCTCTTTTTTTGCTCTCTCCTCAAGGGTGTTTTTCTAACGTACTTGATCAATTTCCGCAGAGGCCGACTAACCACAGCGCAAATTTCGCCTTTACTTTACGCTCCAGTTGTGGCATCCGTCCAGTCTCCGCAAGTTCTCGTAGTGCGAAAGAATACCCTGGACAATACAAGATCCAGACAACCGCAACGGGTTAACAGGACATTTCTCTTAAAGGTAAGGATACCTATTGGAGAGAGGCACCTCTCCTAAATGAATACGTCTACTATGCCTGGCGGTCCAATTGGCGTCCCGCAATTGGGTAGAGTTAACAGGGTGGCAAGGGGCACTAAACGACGAACTCTGGACAAAGTCGGAGTACTGTACCGGTACTGTGCAGTTGGGCCCTCAACCGGCCACGGGGCAGATTTCAATATAAGCTAGAATGATTTGATCTCACTCTATGGTATTGGGGTTGCGAGTACTGCACCTCTCCTAGTAACCCCGGTTGTGCTCCCTTTTTTACTGGTATTTGTCTCTGGTGGCCTGGGACGGATGACAGCTTTTCCGTTCTATCTCCCTCTATAATCCTAGAGAGGAGATTCTGGGCGTCCTAGCGCGAAGTCGAATTATTTGGTGTTTAACTGAAAGGTATAATATATAATTATGTTAGTCGGGTAACACAGACATTAGCAGCACTCGCGTATAAGTACCGTATGCCTTGATAAATGGATAGCCGCCGGGTACTACAATGCTACGTTTTTCGCTCTTCTTTCCGGTTGCATAACAGTGTGCATCAGTAAACTAGATCCATTCCCAATAGCACGATGGACCTTTGTGCCGATCGACCAGGACCAGAGGAGTTCTTTGCCCTTCCGCCTAGTCCCCCCACTTCGTTCCGGGCACGCCCCTGGAAACTCCCTCTACCGGTCTTACCTGGTTACGGTTGTGGATTTCGGGAAGCAGTTTCATGGTGCTAAGGTTGTATGAGATTATCTTATCATATGTATCTTCTTCAATCCCACTATTACCGTAATACCCCCGGGAAACAAATCAGGTTCCCTGAGGCTGGGATCACCTGCGCCAGTCATCCCGGGTGCCTTTTTGTTTTTCTGTCTGTCAGAAACAGAACAACTCTCTATTTTATTTTATTTCTGTGCTCTTCGCCTTTTTCCCAAAAAAGTGAATTCCTGGCTTTAACTCTTCCGGCTTTATTACGGGGTAGAGTTAGAGTTAGCTTAGCTCCCTGAAGTGATGACTTTTAGTAGTGTGCGGTATTGTACTGCACTATTACCGGTGCGGGGGTATCTGGGTTGACTTCTGGGGTCTGGGTGGTATTTCTAACTGAGCGAGTATGAGCGAAGATGTACAACTCTTGGTATTTTTTGGAATGTTCAGTACGCCTCCTCGCTTCTAATCCTTGTTTTTTTTCCCCTGGGTATCACAGTTTCCTATTTGCATGTACTGTAGAATCATTTTTGTCTCCTCCCCATAGATCCCGAATCCAGTCTATTCCCCATTGTCTCTAGACCGCCTTCCCCCCCCACAAGCGATACATGTGGTGTGTTGCACCAATTCCCAATAAGGCGCCGGAGGAAAAATAGGCGCAGGGTACTGTACAGTAAGGGTTCCCGACCCAACCGTGGTACATGTGGTTATGTTTAGGGGATTGTGAATCCACCAGATTGTCTTCGTGATAGAAAATGCTAATTTCCTCGCTGTACCAGATCTTCCGGTTTTGTATTTGGACCGCTTTTCAGGCCTTTCATTGCGCTATTAACCTCAGTGAAGCTCAACTTTCTTGTCCAAAAACTAATAGTGCAAAAGGATTCAACTTAAAACACGTCCCAGGAGGCGCTCGGAAGGTGTGAGACGAGCGCACAATATTATCTACCAGACCATGGTCTAATATCTGGCTACTTTCCCCCGCAAGAGGTGTAATGCCAGTACCATGATGCCCAAGCGGGTTCTATTAATTGAGCTCTCTAGGGCTGCTGAATATGTAGAAGTGGTAGTTAGAAATCACTACAAGAGGAAGAAGTGATGAGCCCGAAGGTTTGGTATCAGAGATCTCGCATAATTGGCGGGCACTGCACCCAGAAGTGAGTGGAAGTAAAGTCTGGAAACCGTACCCGGGTACATATTGGGGCACGGTGCCTGATTTCGCAGCCCAACGTCAGGCATCGGACTCCAATCCTCGGAGACGCCCTTATGAGAAATCACAGACTCTCACCCGTCTCCTCAGGGATCCAATACCGGCACAAAAGAGCGTATGCCCTATATTCCAGCATTCTTTTTCTTTTCTTTTCTTTCTGTTCCGTGGTATTGCCGTTGGAGGGGTGCCAACTTCTCCTCGCTGGCCGCCCGTCTAGAACATGACCTTATTTCGCCACAAGTGTGCCTCGAAATGGAGAATTTTCATTCTACGATATAAGGATTCTAAATCAACATATATTCAATGAATTTAATATTTATCCAGCTTTATAGGGAAAACTGTCGGGCTTGTAACCCTACAGGCATAAGTAAGCTAGCGGCAGTTCAAACCAGAGACGGGATTTATAGAAAAATGTGTCAAGGTCTAAAAGTGTTTGATATCACACGTTTCGTGCTGATTGAGAAGCAGGGGATGAATGTTGCGGAATAGTAGACAAATAGCGCTTTCCCTGGAAAATATACGAACAATTACGTTGCCAGAGTATATATGAATTGTTGGTTTGGAAGGTGGGTGCCCCATTGTAACTGAATTAGCCACTCTCTCTACTTCTCCTATTCTAGTGCTTTTTGGCTCATCTCGGTTTTGGAGTATGATAGATACCCTTGTGCGGAACCGCTGTCGTGATGCAGGGGATCTTCTGAGTTAGTTTTTTGAAGTCCATAACAGAAATCTCTTACCGTGGACTACCAAGCATTGTAACATATTCCACAGGCCTTCCTCCGATTGCCACTTCGCTAGCACTATATACTAGAGTATTCCGGCACTCCTGTTGTACTCGTACTTCCAAACGTATCATCAACTATCACTCGTTATTTTGTTTGTCTTTAGTTGCGGTGCGAGAATGTGACGGTAGCTACGGAAAACCTCGATCGGGTGGGCCAAGGCTCAAATATCTCCGGCTAGCCTGCCAGGACTCCATGGGGAGGGGAATCCAAAAGGAAGCAGGAAATTTCCCAACTAATTTGCAGACAATCCTCACCCCATTCCGTGATCTCTCCCAATTGTTTAATAGTATCGCTCATAAGAAACCTGACGAAACCCCACCAGCTCCCACACATTGAACCTTACTAAGGTTACTATTATAGATCCGCTCACATTTCCACATCACCACAGTCGCGGTAGAACCCTAATACCCGCCTACCTACTCACTTATCAAAGTAGCAAACCGAGAGCCACCCCCGCGCGTAGCCACGGGAACAGCAAGCTGCACCACAACTGGTATTTAACCGTTTTCTAGATTTCACTCGCTTTGTATTATTATACCAGCAAGCTGTTCGGCAGTCTGGTTCCGGTGTCTCCCCTTGTTTTTCTCTTGTGGAGAGTGGGTGGGTTTTGGGAATTAGTGAGGTTGAGTATCATTGACTGGGTGGTTGGGTAAGAGGGGCTCAGAAGGCTTTATGGGAAGTAGTGTGTGTATATCAATGGAATAGTATAGTAGGAGCACATATGGGATTGGGGTAGAGTAGGAAGGGTGGATTGGGGGAGTAGGATTTCGGAGAAGTCTGCTGCGAGGTGGTAAATTCGAACTGTGGTTAACTTCGTAGCGAAAAGCTGGTGTTACTATGACTCTTGCTAAGGTTATGGTTCATTGCGTTGAATGCCCTCCGTAGACGTTGGTAAAATTTCTGTTAACTGTGCTTCTTCAGGGAAGGACTGCCTGTGGTAAACCGTAGGAAAGGATATTTGGAGGGGCTTGGGAATTAAAAAGGAAATTTACACATTTAGAAAATCTAACGTCTGGAGATGCCATACACTATCGCCGTGGCCTCTCCTTTAGTTCCCCCTGTTACCGATTAAGTACCTGACTTCCGGGATTGGAATGGCTTCTCACTCGGGCCTTTCCAGATCTTTCAACGTCCACATAATTATTTAGAATAGAGACAACCTGTCGGGGTAGCCCCCTAGACCCAGGAGTCTAAGGCTGGGTTGCTGGCCGTCTCCTTGACTTGCTGATTTAGGCGTACCCTGGGTTCGATTCAATGCCGGGTAGAGAGTTAGACTGCATCACCTTGTGCGACAGTACATGAGCAAGGTGGTGTAGTATTATCCACCATAGCAAAGGGTGAGCTACGCACATAGCTCACAACTACGGAATTTTTTGCCATAGGTATCTTTGACGGAATTGAACTCTTCGGTGCCACCAAGGGTAGCAATGTTCCTACTGTGTACCCTCTGGATCACTGAGCATAGTTGGCCCCTCCGCCTCTTGCTGTGGGCATAATGGTATCTTAGTAGCACCATCGGTAGTGCTACATGCCTTGGAGTATTTTAACACTCTAGAACAGCTGCTTGTTCTCAACCTCTAGGTAAATATCCTAGTTTTTCCTTATCCAGTACCCACATAACCACCCGGCTCGCCATCATTACATGCATAGCCGCAATTAGAGTCTATTCTGATTGTACTCTCAGTACTTGAGTCTTTAGTGCTTTTCTTTATATTCTATCAGACTTCCAGAAAATTAAGTCGAAAATAAATGAAATATTTTTAGCAAGTCTGAGGTATAAGAGATATTCATCCCAAGCTCCTGACTAGAGTCGTACAGAGCTGTAGACATATGAACCGGGCAAGGCCAGTTGCGATGAATCTTTTCGATAAAAAACCCTAGTATTTGTCGGCATTGAACCATTGAAGGAAAGAACACCCCTCACCCCACTCGTGCATGAGGTCAGAAGGGAAAATCACAGACTTCCTTATATATGCGCTGTTGCGGCAAACTATTCCCTTAATCATCTTCTATGCTATTTTAGCCACGCCGGTTGGGTAATGATACCTCGGAAATCTTAGAATTTATTGTATTTTTTCCTCCGAGTCTGCCGAACAACCCGTATTGATGCCAAAAATGTAGGTGATAAATCATATTGTTCATAAGATGCTTCTAGCGCAGGCCCTGTTTTGCTAGGTCCCCTGCCTAGATGATGTCCCACTTGGCTCTAGCGTGTTTGCCGATTCTTTTCCATCACCCTAGAGGGGTTGGGCTGCGATGTGTCTTTTTTTGCGATGTCGGAGGAGGTGATGCTCTGGATTAACCACAGAAATCGGTACTGCATTTTGTTACCCGGGTGTTGATGTTCTCCGGCCCTTCTAGGGACGGTAAGGCTTAAAAAGAATGTACCCTTATTCTCCCGAAATTTCGAGCATCTGGAGGGTTTTTCGCTCAATTTTGGCAGGTATTAGGCAAGCTAAGACAGGTCAACTCATGTTGTAGCTCTATCATAGTTCACAATTATCTCTTCTTGCACCATATGGTGCCCGGGCCGTGGGGCGGCCATGGCCGCGGCAGCCTAACGAATAGAAGCTGCACCACAGGAGAGTACTTTGCCGAACCCAGCCTGGGGTAGCGATATGGTACCTGGTGGGCAACCATACCCCTCAAGGCGATCCTAGCTTGGGGAAGCAATGTTGCGATGAAGACCAGGGCGGGACCAAGGAGGGGTTTACCAAATGACATCTGAAGGGGGCGGGGGTTCTCCAGGGCTAGCTTTCTTGATCTTATTCCCTTTTTTCGGCACTATCAGAGTTTTTTTGAAGGTGATAGTATTGATAAAGACAGGCAGGCAGAAGTCCTGAGGGCAACTGAAGGATATATTCTGAATTAGTCTTCTTTATTTAACTCTTCCTCTTTGACTCTTTCATTTTGGCTGTATAATATTGCGGTCTTGATTCAGCTATTGTAGCATATTTTTATGGATTTTCTAAACCCCTTCAGACCTTCGAAAGGGGGTTCATAAATGTAAACTCCAAAGCCTTCGTTGATTTCTATCATTAACCCCCCCCCCCCTTCATGCCAACACTGTGGGGAAGATTGTACCGGCACCGTGCATTTACCGTAGAATCATGAACACCGGTAGTTGAACCTTGCGCGACAGGTACGAATACCTGTAGGGGCACTTGTACCAGGGGAGGTATGATAACTCAAAATTTCCCTCAGGAGGGCCGAAAAAGCTGACAAAATTTGACCCAGTCAGCCCCGCTGAAGGCCATGAAAAAGAAAATAATATCTGAACTTACCAGAGGGGGCCGCGATTCGAACCGCATAGCGCAGAGTTCAATTATATTGCATTCTACAGCACTTTTTCGTTGTAACTAGTAGCTCGCTGAGAGAGGTACGAGTACCGGTATGGTAGGGCAGGGGGGGGGGGGATGCGCTGGCAAGGGAAGATGGTTGGCCGGGTGCCGAGAACCCGAGGTTTCTCCAATGAGAATGATAATGCGCAATCCCGTAAAACATCTTATCACTCTCTAAAACTCATCGTGAACGGCTTCCATCGCACTACTCTAAGACTGGGGACCCAATTAGCCCGAGAAACCGTGAAAGAACAAGGAGAGCTAGTTAGGGAGAGTGTGCGAAGAAATCGTATTGTAAGATTCGATACGGTACCGTACTCGTACATGTATCGATCTTGCCATTCCCTGTGTTACTGTAATACCGGGGCTTGGTTCTGTAAGGCACCCGGTATGTGCTCGGGTATCGGTACTTTTATGGAAAGAAAATGAAAGAGGCCTAGGGGATGAATAGGTTGATACCGCTATGACTTAAAATCTGTTTCTGTTGGTCTCACGTAAGTTCAAGTTTCCTCCCACATGGAATGAGCAAATATACCGGTACAACCACCCGGCAGAACCCGTAAAACGGAGTTTCTCTCTGACGGAGATTAAGTCGGTCCAAGGGGGTGGCCTCACGCCATCGGGGTTTGTATGGCGGGGGACACGTTCTACTTGTACGGGCAAAAGGAAACTAACTCCAAGAAGACTTTTGCGCAACCGTAAGTAGCTACAGTATCACCGTAATAGTACTCGAGTACTCGTACTTGTAGTTAAAATCGCCTCCTATCGATACCGGGTGAAATGCCAACAAGGGGAGCAGAGGCGGTGGGGCGTATTTTGGCGATGGCTTGGACTTAATTTTCAGAACTCCATAGCTCCAATACTGATACTAGTGCTGTACTCGAGTACGAGTAATAATACAATATGAATTCTATTCCCTATTTCAGAGCCACTTCCAGCAGCCGAGCTTACGTGCTACGAGATGAGGACTAATCCGATGGCCGTGCTTGTAGCAGCAGGGTCAGAAAGCCAGATCCTCCTTGGAACCTGGCGTAATGCCATTACTCGAGTATACTAAAATTGGGCAAACCAAGCTATGGGTAAAGGTGTGTAGCGGCAGCCTTGTTTAAGAGCGGTTCAGTGCTCGGATAAGTCTCGGTAAATTAAGCGGTTTCCTAGGTCGGTTCGCTACGGTATTTGGCCCATCCTGTCACCACTGTTGGGACCCACCCCCCCCTGGTAAAGTGTGGGGTATCACGAATTTGTTCCGGGCTATAAAAATGGAGGATAAGAACTAACTTAACGTGCGTTCCCAAGTGAAATAGTGCTTAAGCTGAACAAAATATTTTGCGAATTAAATGGCAGCAGACTATCTATCAAACATGGACAAAATCCCGCAATGCACTATTTCAGATAACGATTCGACAAACTGTTCGAAGTAACTTAAGGGCCGGAAAGAATTATTGAATACTTCAATAAGCAAGCTAATTTCTCCCTGCAGTGCGCAAGCTGTGGTTTATCCATTTTTCTTTTCCCGGGCAGGAGGAGTTTTTATTATTTCAGGCTTACGTTGTTGTAACGGTAGGGGGTTATTTACACTATGACCAATCGTGATTTTCCTGTTGGATGTTTTCGCTTAACAACGCACGCTGGGGCTTAGCCCAGATAACGCTAGTATAATACCGGTATGATATCATACGGTAATACATAGTTTGAACGCCCGCAGCCGGCCCTGTTTACATCGTCGTTAGATTTTATCAGAAAGTGGAGGTTTTCTGCTTGAGTATTTCTTTTCCCCCTCACGCCCACACCCACTCATCCATATATCTACACATTCACACATCCATCAGTTCATTCATTCATCTATACACACGGGTAGCGGCGCGGTGGAAAGTATTGTAGTGCTGAATGGTGGATATTTGAGGGTGTTGGACAGGAGTTATGTAATGTAATTGTAGTAGTGGAATTGGATGTCTCCATAACCTTCAGGAGGCTCGCGGTAATCCCAAACCCTAGACCGACGGTGGCTTAGCTGCATTATCCAATTGTGTCACAGCAGAACCACAGGATGAATCCTGGGCACATACCTTGCTTTACTCAAAATTGAGCACGGCTCAATAGCAAACTAACTGAGAAACCCCCCCCTAATTAACCCCTAATGTGCGGGCTTGGGGACGGGAGCAAAGGAGAGAGATACGCATGTCTTCTATCATATATAAAATCCCCATTCTCAGCTGTTTCTTATAGCACCCGTTACCATGGCCCTAGAAAGGTCTAGTGATTTCCTATGCAGCATAATTTGATATTAAGATTCATAACGGAAGGGAGCATTGTAGGAATTAGGCCAAAAGGTCTGATCATGAGAGCGCTTTGGCTCTGGAGGGGTGCTAAAAGCACAGCCAGGATGCGCAATTTGGGTGTGATTTCCACATCTCGACAGCGCTGGGTTCATTCACTCGCTGTCGGTGTTCTGCGGAACCAGGAGAAGTTGGCAATTATGTACCCGAGATTTTGTGCGATTCTCTCACATCTGAGTACCGCACTCGTACAGCTTGGACTAAATTTGTTGCGCACCCTGGTCCCTGGTTGGCCAAACCAATGCATCTAAAATACAGTAGAAAAACGCGGGATGCCTCTTCCGTTGCCAAAAGCATCCCAATGACTCGGCGCCAAGATCTTAGGGAAGCCACATTGACGCTTCCCGCATTCACAACCATTCAAGCTTCTTCTGTCCTGAAAATTAATGGAGAAGTATCTAAACTACTTAATATTCTAGCTCAATGTATTAACCGAGAATAGGGGGAATAAATTTCATGGATAGTTGATAGTTTCAATATCGTTCCTGGTGCATTCTCATCAGACTCGATACCGGGAATGACATCTTAGCGCCAAGGCATCCGTATATACCCCTGAAAACCGGTGGTACTGTACTCGAGTACGGTACTCATAGGGGTCAGGCATAAAGTGGCGGTACGTGTATATGATCCCGTGCATAGCTAATATTTGTTAATCCTTAAGTTAAGCAGCAATAGTGCAAGTACATCAGAGGGAAATCACTATCCCCTCTTCTTCTCCCTTTCCTGCTCAACGTTGGGGAAATATAACTGATGGGCCATAGGCCTGGCCTCCAATTCAAGAGATTTCCCCCCTGAAAATAAAAACCTCCAAATCTCTTGCTGAGCAATGCAAGGCGAATGCACATGCGCACTCCGGAGAGGCTAAGCCGCGGCTCTAGTGAAGAAGTCTGCCCAAGCCCTTGTACAACCCTCGCAACGAATCCTCCACATTCGGACTCGTGCTACTTCGCACCAGGTCAGGCAGCAGCCCCTGCTTTTCTTTGAATTCCAGGTATTTTATTAACACCTGTGATAACGCAACCTGCTCCCCTCGGTACTCGAAGCATCGCAAAGAAGGAAAATGTCTAGATCTTTCACAGATAATACCAACTCTTTTAATTTTTCCAATTTGTCGATTGTGTCGAATGTGTCCAATCACTATCCTTTTGCCGATGATCGGTCCGATATCCTGGCATGGCTGTCTCCGCTTGAGCCTAGCATCCGGCACCAGGACATTCGGACCCGCCGGGCAGACAATGTGGGAGAATGGCTGCTAAGAACCGATGAATTTCGAAGGTGGTGCGACGGTCGTCTACCGGAGGGATCTGAGCATGCGACCTTGTTTTGCTGCGGCGATCCGGGAGTTGGCAAGACATTTTTCAGGTGAGGGAAGCAATCGGAGGTGGAAAACTCAAGGATTGTAGTGCTGATGAGCAGCGACGGCAGCTCACTGGTGGTAGACAGGTTGTGCGATTGGGCTGAAGAGAAAAATATAGCTGTTGCGTGTTTTTATGTTGAAATCGCGGCGCGTGAGGAGCAGTCTCCGACAAATGTGCTCGGCTCACTCCTAAAGCAGATTGTCGGTGGATTGGAGAGAATCCCGGAAGAGATAAGTCGGACCTTTCAAGATTACAAAAGGGTGATTGGTGGAAGGAGGCTACGAGTACCGGAAATCGTCAGGATGTTACAGACTATCACATCTTCTCAACGGACATTCATATGTATTGATGCTCTGGACGAATGTGTGGAAGGGCATCGAACTGAGGTTCTGGATTCATTGAGAAAAATTCTTGAGAAGTCACCGGACACACGAATATTCCTAACGGGAAGACGACACATCCGGGGCGAGATTGAGTGGCACCTTTCTGGAAGAGCGGGGATGTTAGAAATAAAACCCAGTAATGAGGATATCATGGGATATATCCGGATGAGATTGAGTAAGGATACATGCAGGGACGCACTTGATAGTGGTCTGGAGGAAGAAATCATTGAAAGCATTACGGAGAAAATTCCCGAAACGTAAGTGAGCAAATGGTCAACAAATATATTTCACAAGTGCCACTAACAAACACATCCAGGTTTCTACTAATATCCTTAACCATGGATGCTATCCTTGAGGAAATTACAGCCTATGGCAGGCGGCAAATGCTCGAGGCAATAACGGATGGATTGGATTTGAAGGATGTTTACGGTGCGACTCTAGAGCGAATAATGCAGCAGGGTGGGGAGAGGACAAGGCTTGGGATTGCAGCACTGATGTGGATCTCGCATTCGGAGCGGCTATTGCAACTCGATGAACTTTCCCATGCCTTAGCAGTCAAGATAGGGTCTACGGATCTTAATCCTGCAAGGATTCCTTCGGAGGAGACATTGTTGAGCTCTTGCTTAGGCCTTGTCGTAGTCGATAACGAGACCTCGACAGTTCGCTTAATCCATTCCACTCTCCAGGACTACCTTTGCGCTTGCCACGACCTCTTTGGCCCAACTCACGCCATAATGGCCGAAACCTGCTTGACATACCTCAACTTTCGGACTATTAAGGAGATCTCGCCCACACTCTTTGCCCTCCCTGAATCAATCCCCTTCCTCAGATATTCCTCCCTGTATTGGGGGGTCCACGCAAGGAGAGGGCCTTCAAGAGAAGTGGTATTGCTGGCGCTCCAGCTTTTCGGTCAGATTGAAAGCCATATATCTACCAAATTGCTATTAGTGGATATTGTGTCAAGGACCGGCCGATATGATGATGGCATCCCCATCAACGGCCATCTCGTCGGGTTCACCGGACTACATTGTGCGGCAGTTTTCGGCATTTTTGAAATCGCCACTACTCTCATAGACCAACCAAATTATGAGCTCAACAAAAGCGATTCTCTGGGTATTACCCCCCTCATATGGGCTGCTATATGTGGACACGAAGAAGTAGTGAAGTTGCTGTTAGAGAACCAGACTGTTATCCCCGACAAACCGGATGGATGCTTTCATCGGACAGCACTCGCATGGGCTGCTGGGAAGGGGCATGCTGAGATTGTGAAACTATTTCTTGACCGGGCATCTTCTAAGCCCCATAGCACAGTCAGGCGGTGGAAGAAGGCGACCCGAGTAGTGGATAAGATTCTGGGGAGGAGATATGTGAACCTCAATAAGCCAGGCAAACACAGTCAAGTGCCATTGCTGCTTGTGGCCGCCGGAAAGGGGCACCGGGGGGTTGAGAGGCTACTATTGGACAAGAAAGATATCAACCACAACATACCGGATAAAGGCGGTCAGACACCGCTCTCGTTGGCCTCTGGATGGGGTCGTGAGGGAGTTGTGAAGTTACTGCTCGGAAGGGAAGATACCAATCCCAACACGCCCGACAAAGCCGGTCTGACGCCGCTCTCCTGGGCTTCCAAGATGGGACATGAAGGAGTGGTGAAGCTGTTGCTAGGAAGGAAAGACATTAACCCTAACCTGCCCGATAAAGCCGGTCTGACACCGCTCTCATTGGCTTCTGGGTGGGGGCGTGACCAAGTGGTGAAGCTGCTTTTGGGAAGGAATGATATCAACCCCAACACACCGAACAGAGCCGGCCTGACGCCACTCTCGTTGGCTTCCGCGAACGGCCATGAGCGGGTGGTCGAGCTGCTACTGGAAAGGGGGGATGTCGACCCCGAAAGGCCAGACAAATATGCCCATACCCCGCTCTGGTGGGCTAATTCTGAAGGGCACCGGGGAGTTGTGAAGCTACTTCAAGCTCACAGATCTGCGGGCCCCAACACATCCTCAGTCTGATAATGCGAAATATTTCCCATCATCCTTAAAACCCCTCTATTGGCTGTTTTTTCGGTATTCCCATAGACATTGCACCAAAATACCACTGCCCGCTCCCCCATCTCTCAGGAACCCCCCTCTCCCTTTAGAATATGCCGCAGCCTGGTGGCCATTCCCGCCTTGCTTCTCCCTTGCCTTTCCTCCGGATTCAAGTGAAACTTATCACTGCCTCTGATCGGATCTGGGACCTAAGACACACATACATGGCTCATATCTTTTGGCCATCAGGTGGCGGTTGAGTGCAGCGAGGATTTACCGTTTCGCCCTAACGTTGTCCGCCATATTGGTAAAGATGTACTAGACTCAAAGTTGCGCGCATGTTCTGTCAATTTTTCAGTTTCTACCTATTTATCTTGTATAATAGTTTTGCATCCCGATTTATATTCGTCATTGTTTCCCCCTTATATCTTCTAACTTTAGTCCACTCTCCGTTGTTACTAGACCACTGTTCCACCTCCTGCGGGTGATATACACACGGGAGCTTCGGGTGTTGCTCATCAGGAAATAGTCACTCCCGGTAAGGATTCAAAAACGTGGTTGTGAAGTCTGTCGCTAAATCACCTGGATATGTATGTGGAGCTTCGAATGAGAAGAAAAATCCCTAAATTAGTCCTCTCGCAAACCCTAAGGATCTGAAAATGGAACGTTTTTGTGATTTTCCAGGATGCCATTAATCCTTTTCTAGCCTCGAATGCTTCAGAAAGAAAGCAGTAATGCGGCAGCTTCCAACTCAAGAAGCCTTCCAGAAGCTGGTGCGACACACTGCACTTGATGCAAACATACAGTACGAAAAGGACTACCCGACCGACACTCAATTGGCTTGCGCTAATTTAGGCTTCTCCTTGAGGGTTTTCCGCAAATGAGTCCCTAATCACCATCGAGATGAGTGAGGCCATATTCTGGATTATTGATATGGCCCCAGGGTAAATGGGGTATATGGTCATTACTCAGCGCCATGTAGAAGAGCGAATGAATAAAGGGGGGTATTGTTGACGGGGGGTTGTTTGAGGCAAAATGCATTGAAGTATGATAGACCAAGGAGGGGGGTTCGCCCACGAGAAGCCGCAGACATCCCTAAACTTGTTAAAAACACGGTTTGGGGACGAAAACAAAAACACCGTTGCCGGGACAGGCGAATTCCAAGCGTGATCGCCGGAATATCCCGGTCTAATGTGACCTACCTCACCAAGGGGCAGCCACTACTACCGGTACTTGTAGCAGGAGCTGCAGAACAACCAGTCCCAGGATCCCCTTGACCAAGTGAGTTTCTTGGCGGCCGGGGTGGGGCATATAAATATCCCCCGGAACTGACAAAGAGGTATCTGAAAACCACGGTGGAACAGATGGAGACAATCTTGCAGTAACAGTAACGCAGAAGAAACTTGAACAATCTACTATCATCCCGCACACACAGGATTTTTTATTTTTATAGCACTGTTTCTTTTTTTCTTGGGAATCTCCCGCGACCTAGAGGTTTATTGGTTAACCCTGATATGGCCCGCTCGGCAGGGTCAGCCGTACGGTAGCTTTCCCAATTTCCTCACAAGGCTTACTCCTCCCTCGGGTTGGCAGCTGTCAGTTGAATCTCCAAAGCAGTGATCGGTAGCTATCCGCCATAGGAATTTGCGGAAGCTACTACTAGAAATGTGTTGACGGGTTGGAATCTTGCTAGAAATAATTAAAGACATGGGTGCCGATAGGAGATGAAAAGCGATCCCGGTTGTGTCAGCAATCTAGTAGAAACTGAATAAAAACACAGCACATGATATACCTGTATCGTGTATAGCAATATCTCGAGACCCAATTCTGGTGTCTTGACAGTTCACCTTATCATCTAGAAACATGGGGAAATAACGAAGGGAAAACATCCAAGTATTTCCCCCGGCCCTTCCACTCTTGCCATAACTGGAGAGAATGATCACCTAATATCCGCGCGGGTTTACAGCCTCCAAGAAAAACCTGCCTTGTTGTCTCCAAAATTTTCCGACAAATACCGATATCGAGTTTTTTGGCGGGAGAGCAATGAGAGTGACTGTAAAAAGTAGCTCCTTTGGGTAAATCGGTGGTACGGACCTACCGGTATAGTGTTTATAGAGGGAGAAGGATTTGAATGGAGAAATGGCTGTTGCTATTATTGAATATAGAGCATAAATCTAATGCTCTCGTGTCCTGATTGCATTTCGGTGGACCTATCGGGGGGTAAGAAATAGTGATTGTCACGTGGGTTGGGGAGATGTGGCGCCTCTCAATAGCTAACTCTCTGTGGCACAATAAAGAAGTGGCTAGAGATGACCCCGTGTTCACCTGGGGGATCGATACAGCAAGCTCGATTTCCACTAACGAGTCCCACAACTCGACAATCAACCCCTTATGAGTTCAAGCCAAGTTACGGACAGCGAGAAAATTCCACACCCTCACATCAGCGATTCTACCGACTCACGAGCCAACTGCTCACATAACACCAATTCTTTCAACTGCACCAACTCTTTCCATAATGAGGTTGTCTGGAACGGTAACATGAACAACTTTGGTGTGGGAGACGAGAGGTCAGAGATTCTAGCATAGCTGTCTCCACTTGAGCCCCGCATCCGGCATCAGGACATCCGAACCCACCGGGCGGACAACGTGGGGGAATGGCTACTCCAAACTGATGAATTTCAAAGGTGGTGCGATGGCACTCAACGGGGCGTGTCTGAACATGCGACTTTATTTTGACCCGGTGATCCGGCAGTCGGCAATACGTACCCCAGGTGGGGAAAGCAATCCGAGATGAAAAACTCAAGGATGAAGGTGTTAACTAACAGCGACACTAGTTCACCGGTTGTAGACACGCTATGGGATAACGCCAGCGAGCGAAATATAACTGTCGCGTGTTTCTAGGTACCAAAGATTGAAGAAACCAAGATGTCAGAAAGGAGTAATGAATGAGGAAACGAAGGATACTATGAAAAAATAATTTACTGGGGTAACAGAGCCCTTAAATGGGGGGGCGGGGGTGCCATCTTCTGGGAGATCTGTGGTTGGCGAAAGAAACAAGGTCACGGTTCGCTCGGCCAGTGAAAAAAAATAGTCATGGTTAGCTCCAAGTTGGTCGGCAAAAAATAAAACACTCCACAGTTATGGTAAGCTCACCGGCCAAAATGGCAAAGTCGCAGCCACATGACCATGCATCACTACATCATGGCATATGGAAAGGTCTCAACTGTTTCCATGATATACCGGTAGTGAACACTTACCCTATTTAACTTCACTGAACCCCCAACTGGGGGCAAAAAATAGTGCCTGGCGTTGGTTTCGGATAGTGGTGCCGATCAGGACCAAAGTGCCGGTTACACATATTCAATTGAATTGATGGGGGCAGCTCCTGACCCGGTGGGCTCCGATAAAATGCCAAATGACCCTGCTTTCCCCCAGCTCGCTCAATTTTTGTCAACCATACACCACAACGGTAGAGGCAACGTGAGAATGTCCGACCATAATATCAACAATGCTGCCAACTACTCACGCAACACCAATTCTTTCAACAGCACCAACGCTTTCCGTAACGAGATTGCCTGGACTGGTAAGGTGATCAACATTGATGTGAAGGACGAGAGACCCGAGATTCTGGCATGGCTGTCTCCGCTTGAACCCCGCATTAGGCATCTAGACCTTCGAACCCGCCGGGCTGACAGTGTTGGAGAATGGATACTGGAAACCGATGAATTTCGGAGGTGGTACGATGGTGCTCAACGAGGCGTGTTTGAGCATGCGGCTTTATTTTGTTGTGGTGACCCAGCAGTCGGTAAGACATATTTCAGGTGAGGAAAGGATCCTGAAAGGAAAACTCAAGAATCATGATGCTGACGAGTAGAGAGACTAGTTCGCTGGTAGTAGACAGATTATGCGATAAGGCCAAAGAGCAGAATATAGCTGTCGCGTTTTTCTACGTTGATTTCGCCGCGCAAGAGGAACAGTCTCCAACAAACATGCTGGGCTCTATACTGAAACAGATTGTTGTCGGATTGGAAAGGATCCCTGAGGAGATAAGTCGGGTTTTTCGGGATCATAAGAAGGTTATTAGTGGAAGGGGACTACGGGTACCCGAAATTGTGAAGATGCTGCAGATCGTCACATCTTTACAGCCGACTTATATATGTGTTGATGCGCTTGACGAATACGGGGGAGAAAATCGACCTAAAATTCTAGATTCGTTAAGACAGATCCTGGATAAGTCACCAAATGCGCGAGTGTTCCTAACCGGAAGACTACACATCCGAGACGAGATTGAGAGGCATCTTTCCGGAGCCGCAATTTTACACATAAAACCCAACAATGATGATATCGTGGGGTATATCAGGATGAGATTGAGTATGAATGCAGATCAACACGCTATGGATAGTGGTCTGGAAGCCGAAATCATAAATAGTGTTACCGAGAATATTCCCGAAACGTAAGTGAAAAACTTAATGGAGAAACCTCTGATAGTTTACATCCGCCGCTAACGAACGCGACTAGGTTTCTACTGCTTTCCTTAACCATGGATGCTATCCTTGGGGAAACCACGGCGCACGGCAGGCGGCAAAAGCTCAGGGCAATAACGGATGGATTGGATTTGGAAGGTGTTTACGGTGCGACGCTGGACCGAATAAAGAAGCAGAGTGGGGAGAAAAAAAGGCTCGGGATGGCAGCACTGATGTGGATCTCGCATTCGGAGCGGCTATTACAACTTGACGAGCTTTTGCACGCTCTAGGAGTTGAGATAGGATCCACGGAGCTCGATCCCGAACGGATTCCTTCAGTGGAGGCATTGTTATGCTCTTGCTTAGGGCTTGTCATCGTCGATAGGGAGGCTTCAACTGTTCGCTTGATCCATTTCACGCTCCAGGAGTACCTCCGCACCTGCCCCGATCTTTTTGGAGCAACTCACTCGGCAATGGCGGAAACCTGCCTGACATACCTCAACTGTCAGGCTATTAATGACATTTCTCCCACACACCTCGCTCCCCCTCACTCAACTACCTTTCTCAAATATTCTTCCTTACATTGGGGGACCCACGCCAGGAGAAAGGCTACGAGAGGCGTGGTATCACTTGCGCTCAAGCTTTTCGATCGAATCGAAAGCCATATATCTACCAGGATACTTTTGGCGGATCTCGTACCAAGGACCGGTCGATATAATGGTGATATCCCCATCAACGGTTGCCTGATCGGGTTTACCGGACTGCATTGCGCATCAATTTTCGGCATTGTTGAAATCGCTACCGCCCTCATTGACCGACCCGATTACGATCTCAATCAAAGGGATTTTCTTGGTATTACACCGCTGATATGGGCAGCGATATGTGGACAAGAGCAAGTAGCGAAGCTGTTATTAGAACAGCAGACTGTCATCCCTGACAAACCGGATAATTTCTTTCGTCGAACAGCTTTCTCATGGGCTGCTGGGAAAGGGCAGGAAGGGATTGTAAGACTATTTCTTGGACGAGAATCTACCAATCTTAGTGGTGCCGATGGCTGGCGGGGTAAGGTGCCCCGAGTGATGAACACGGTCCTGGGAAGGAGATATGTCAACCCCAACTGGCCAGACAAGTACGGCCAAACGCCAATATCGTTGTCCGCCGAAGACGGGCATGAGGATGTAGTGAAGCTGCTAGTGGGAAGGAAGGATGTTAAGCCCGACGAGGTAGACGGATACGGCAGGACGGCTCTCTTCTGGGCTTCCAGTAAGGGGCGTGAGGGAGTAGTGAAGCTGCTGTTGGAACGGGATGATATCAAAATCGATAGGACGGACAAAAATGGTCAGACACCACTCTTGTCGGCCGTTGAGAGCGGGTATGGGGGAGTGGTTGAGCTGCTGTTGGGAAGGAAAGATGCCATCCCCGCCATGCCCAATAAATCCGGCGAGACACCACTCTCGCTAGCTTCCAGGAAGGGACATGAAGGGGCGGCGAAACGTATAGGAGAGTGGAGAGGTGTCAACTCTAATGTGCCACACGGGGACGATCGGACACTGCTCTCCTGGGCTGCCGAGAATGGGTATGATGGGGTAGTGAAGCTGTTGTTGGAAAGGGAAGACGTCAGCCCCGATATACCGGACCGTGATGGCCGAACACCGCTCTTGTTGGCCTCCAAGAATGGCCATGAAGGAACAGTGAAGTTACTCTTGGGACGAGACGGCATCAACCCCAATATAGCAGACAAGGATGGCCTAACCCCTCTCTCGTGGGCTGTTGGGAATGGGCATGACGGAACTGTGAAGCTACTGTTGGGACGGGAAGACATCAACCCTAAGATGGCGGACAAAGGTGACCTAACACCGCTCTGGTGGGCTGTCAAGAGTGGGTATGATGGATTAGTGAAGCTGCTATTGGGACGAGAAGACGTCAACTCCGATATGCCGGATGATAATGGCCGAACACTGCTCTCATGGGCTGCGGGGAACGGGCATGATGGAGCAGTGAAACTACTATTGGGATGGGAGGACGTTAACCCTGATATGCCAGACGATAATGGCCGAACACCGCTCTTATGGGCTTCCAAGAATGGGCATAAGGGAGCGGTGGGCTGGCTCTTGG
>LN890964.1:297013-311214 GCA_900010015.1 Tuber aestivum | reverse complement strand
CAAACCCGATATGCCAGACGTGCTGATGGGCAAACGCCTCTTTCATGGGCTGCCGAGAAAGGACGTGATAGAGTAGTGAAACTACTGTTGGGACGCGAAGACATCAACCCTAGTCTGGCAGACAATGACGGCCGAACACCGCTCTCGTGGGCTGCCGAGGAAGGGCATGCTGGAGTAGTGAGGCTACTATTGGGACGGGAAGACGTCAACCCCGGCGTGACAAATAACGATCGCCGAATATCGCTTCTCAGGGCTGCCAAACATGGGCATGGCGAAGTAGTGAATCTACTGCTGGGGCGGAAGGCTTCAACCTCGATGTTCCAGAGAGGGCCGGGCAAACACCATTCTCGCTGACTTCTAAGAATGGGTACTGGAGGGTTCTGAACCTACTACGAACCTGCCGAGCTTCAAACCCCATCACAGTTTAACCCCAGCCATACAAAACCTTCGCCCCCATTCTCAATACCTGGCATTCGCCGTGCTCTCAGTATTACCGCCCACCCACCCTTATCTCCTACTACTCCCTTCTCCCCCCGACGATTTTTACCCCCCACCCCTAGGGTGTGCCGCAATCTTGCGGACATCACCTCCTTTCCCCTCTCTCTTCCTTCACTCCACGAATTAAGCTTAGATTTCCCCCGGAGGCCTCAGGATTTCTCGGCATTTACTAGCTGCCGACGGGAGGTTTATGACTTCATTCTATTACTACTCTGCGTATCGGTAAAAATTGCTCTTCTTTCACATGCCAATTTTGCGTTTAGGTTTAAGTTATCCATCTGCTTATAGATTCTGACTTTCTCATTTTCATTTCCCCCAAGCCATGCCCCAGCCCGGGATATATGTACTATAACCCCTTCTAAATACGCTTCTACCCGTAATTAGTAAAGGAAAAAAAAAACAGTTCAGCCACCACCTCGTGATACCAACCTTCATTGTGTGGATGGAACTTAAGGCGTGATCGTTGACCGTCTTAGGATGTCCTAATTTCACCCCCAGACCCAGTTAGACCATACACGAAAAGAGTAATTATGTACAAGATTTCCAAAATTAATCACCGCAATTAAAGCTCCCACTCACTGCTCCCGTGCCCGTCGACATTTTGCATCCGTCGGTCCGTTGCCCCCGATTTCCTAATTCTAGATGAATACTCAATGCATCCGCCAATTCATCTTTACTCCTTCAAAAGACTAAGTTTCGGAGCTAAGTACACCACTCGACGCCAGAGCCAGAACAGAGGTTAATGACGGTAAGAAACGTATCCAGCCCTGCCATGAGGATATATCGCGGGTCTTTGCCAACCCACACCGATCATCCCACTAACCCTAACCCTACTCCACTAAATCAAAATCGACCAGCCTTGTTGCCGGTTTACCTGGCCATCCGCTATCGTGGGTGAATGGCGGTATAGTCGACAGCGTCCGGGAGCGCCACGCCACTGAGCGGTACGCAAAAGTATAGTTCAGTGGAGTGGGAAGGAGTGTAGTCAGGGCTTTGCCAAGGGGTCTGAGGCATTGCTATTTGCCGAGTGTGAGGATAAGAACGAGTGTTGCTGGCCGCCCTCAGGAGGAGGTATATGTCAAGGCTAGTGGTGGTTGTGGTGTTATTGAGGAGGGTTGGACCGGGTAAGTTTAGCACCTTTCCTATACTGTACTGTACTGTACCTGTTACGATTGTCGTGGGTGATGGTTTAACTCATACAAAGAGTGCTCGACTAGAGAAGTGGCTGAATGTTTCACCGGGGGCGCTGCAAATTGGGTCATACTTGGGATATTCCAGATAAGGACAGGTCCTTGAAGGAAGGACCTGTTTGCAGTTGGGTTAGGGACATATAGCGGTAGAGCGGCTCGGAATTGTCCCCGATATACTTCTTCGGCTCTTGGGGGTTGAACTGAAAGCAGATCATTCTGGTCCGGAATAACTCTCTCTGGTCCGTATATAAATTGGATATTAGTTCTCCTGGAAGCTCATGCACGAGAAGAAAAAAATGGGAAGGTTATGCGCTGAGGGAACGGTGCGGTGGGTACTAAATTTACTAACTGCGTCGGTTCCGTACCTTGGAGAAATTTGATGTAGGGATGTCGCCGGCCATCACTGCTCCAATGCCCTCCTCCCGATCTTGCCCAAGTACAGGATCCTATCCACATGGAAGGTGGAAATGTGGTACCGGGAGAGCATCTATTATTGCAAGGGATCAGATCAAGTAGGGACCGGAGGCCCCGCACAAGGCTGAGGTCACAACCGGGGCCTAAGAAGTATACAGGGGATAGAATGGACTTGATCCTTTGTTGTTCTATGCTAGGCTTCAATACCGATATGGCACTAGAACGGTGCTATTCCAGTAGTGAACCAGTCGTCTTTTCCTTTTGGGCGCCACGTTGAGCAGCCGGTTTCAAGCGCACCGAGATTCAGGGCTGATCCCAGGCCACATAATCTTAGTAGGAATATTCGAATGGCTAGACTACAGGTTTGCGTGTATCATGATAGCAGCAAGGTCAGAGAGCTAGAATTCTCGCTAGGCCCAATATCGTACAAAACCTATTAACTTAAAGCCGACATTGTTGAAAATCACCGGTACTCACATGGACGGCTGGAAGTCCCCTGGTCAAAATATCTCTTAGTTATATTCTTAGCTTATTTGCAGTTTTGTTTCTTTTGTGTTTCATGATGTTAGACACTAGGGATTGTGGAAAGATTATTTGTTGGCATTGCTCCTCAGCCCTCGGCCTGTTCTCGGCCTTTAGAATCTGCAGGCAGATGAAGGAACCTAGGGAACCTCGGAAAACTTGGATCTCGGTAATGGAGTCTCTTCCGGATATGTACGCTGAGTTAGGAAGACAACACATTGGATATCGGGAATGTGATAAAGTTGTGTTGTCTTTTGTATAGATAGAGCAGTCTTGTGTTTTCTATTTAAGCTACCAGCGTGCCGGGAGATTCAGAAAACAAGCAGGGGTTCAACTACGATACAGAATATACATTCATTTCTTCCTCTTTAGTATCATACCTCCACTCCGATCAGGACTTTATAATAATGGACATCGGGTAACGGGGTCCGGAGTGGCTCTAGGGATCCACCGGTGCAGTCTTGCTCAAGAGTTGTTCTTAAGAATCTGAAAAGCTGAGCCACGGAGCGCTGCGCATTCTCACATCTGCAGGCATCACCTCGTGGTGTAGGTGCCAAGGAGTGTTCAAGCTAGGGTACTCTAAGGAGCTGGAGATAGAAATAGCTAGTGGTCTAAAGTGACCACAACAAAAGTATCCGACTTCAAGTTGTTGAATTTGCCCCCCCTAGGTTATCAAAAAGTACAAGATAAACTAAGCACAGGTTCCAGAACTGAGTCAGCTTTTCATACACAAAACCTTAGGGCTGCCAGAAATGAACCGCTGTTTTAGTAGCTGGAATAGCCCCATCTTGTGGGGGGATAGCTAGGAAACTGCAGCTTCCGGTCCCTCAACGGTCGCCAAGAACCAATGCCACCGCCACTGTTTGTCTAGCCCAGTAATTTACAATCATCGGAATGATACCCCAGACGGGGTTCAGCAACGATTCACTTCAGATTCCGGGAATCTCGTCAATACCCCAACCACGGAATCAGTTTCCCTCGGCATTTGACGTAGCTACGAAATAGAAAAAATGTCGAGAATTTTCACAGGCAGTACCAGCTCTTTCAATTTGTTAAACCACTATACCGTCGCCGATAATCGGTCTAAAATTCTAACCTAGCTCTCTCCACCCAACCCCCGCATCCGATACCAAGACCTCCGAACTCGCCGTGCCGACAATGTGGGGGAATGGCTGCTGGAAACTAACCAGATTCAAAGGTGTTGCAATGGGCTCAGTGGGGTGACTGAGCCTACTATTTTATTTTGCTGCGGCGACCCGGCTGCCCGTAGTCTGCAAGACAAAATTTAGGTAAAGGATGGAATCCTGGAAGAAAAGCTCAATGGCGGTACTAATGAGTAGCGATATTAGTTCACTGGTGGTCGGTGGGTTATGCGACAAGGTCGAAGAGCAAAATACAGCTGCTGCCCGTTCCTACCTTGATTTCCCCCGCCGGCCGGGAGCAGCCTCCGACAAACACCCCTGGTCTACTACTAAAACAGATTGTAGGTGGGTTAGAATGGATCCCGGGCAAGGTAAGAGGGACTTTCCAAGATCAAAAAAAGGGTCATCGATGGAAGCGGGCTACGGGTACTTGAAAATCTGAAAGTGCTGCAGACCGTCACATCTTTAGAACCGACATATATGCACTTGATGCGCTTGACTAACGTGCAGAGGATCACTAACTTAGGGTGCTAGACCCTCTATGGTAAATCCTTGAGATGCCGCCAAACAAGCCAATATTCTTAACCGGAAGATGACACATCCGGGGCGGCCTTGGGAGGCACCGCCTTGGAAGAGCCACGATTTAACACAAAAAACTAGCAACGGTAATATCGTGGGAGCTATTTGCATGAGATTGAGTACGAATGCAGATCTGTTCACGATGGATAGTGGATGGAGCCAAAGTTGTCAAAAATATTACCGAGAATAATCCGGAAATATAAACAAGAAATATGATAGAAAAGCCTACCTCACATTCCCCACTAACATTCACAACTGGGCTTCTACTTCTTTCTTTAACCACGGATGCTATCTCTCGGGAAACCAAAGCTTATGATAGAGGACAGAAGCTCAGGACTGCCGGATGGATTGGATTTAAGAGATGTTTACAGTGCGGTTCTGGAACAGATAGAGGAGCGGGGGAGAGAGGCCCGGGATGGCAGCACTGATGTTGATCTCGCATGCGGAGCGGCTGTTAAAACTCGATGGACTTTTCCACGCCCAAGCAGTAGAGATAGGATCTACGGATTTCAACGCTGAAACGATTCCTTCGGTAGAGGTATTATTAAGCTGTTGTTTAGGGTTTGTCGTCATCGATAGGGAGACCTCGGCTGTTCGCTTGATCCATTTCGCGCTCCAGGAGTACCTTTACACCTGCCCTGGCCTCTTTTCCGCAGCCCACTCGATAATGGCAGAAACCTGCGTGACATACCTCAATTCCCGGACTACTAAGAGGATTTCGCGAACGCCCTTTCACATCCTTCTCACTCACCTACCTTTCTCCCATATTCTTCCTTGTATTGGGGAGTCCACGCCAGGAGAGAAGCTTCGAGGGGCGTAGTATCACTTGCGCGCCAGCCTTTCAGCCAAATTTAAAGCCATATATCTACTAAGTTGCTTCTAGTTAGCCTTACGTCTCGGAGCCTTCGATACACGCGCGATATCCCAACTAACGGTCACTTTATAAGTTTACCACGCTGCATTGGGCAGCAGTCTCCGGCATGGTTGAAACGGCAACAACACTCATAACCCAGCCAAACAGCGATCTCAACAAAAGAGATTTTTCTTGGCATTACACCACTGATATGGGCTGCTATGTGGACATGAGGAGGTGGCAAAACGGCTATTAGAACAGCCGACTGTCATCCATGACGCACTGCGCATCAGAGATATGCCCTAGGCGAACAGCGCTCTCATGGGCTGCTTTGAAAGGGCACGAAGGAGGAATTGTGGCGTGGCTTCTTGGCCGACCGCCTGCCGCTACCGGTGGTGCAGATGGTATGTGGGGCAAAATGCTCCGAGTGTTGGATATAGCGCTAGGAAGGAGATATATCAACTCTAACCGGTCAGATGAATACGGTCAAATACCAATCTTTCTGGCTGCCGAAGAGGGGCATGAAGGTGCGGCGAAACTTTTATTGGAAAGGGAGGATATCGAGCCCGATGCGGTAGGCAGATACAGCCGGACACCCTCTCTTGTGGGCATCCAGCAATAGGCACGAGGGAGCCGTGGAGCTCCTAGCCGAACAGAAGGATATCAACACCAATAGGCCGGACAAAGATGGTCAAACTTCACTCTTCCTAGTTGTTACTGGTGGGTATGAGGGGGTTGTAGAATTATTGTTAGGGAGGGAGGACACGAAACCCGACATAGTAGACAGAGATGGCACACTCTCGTGGTCCCCCTCGGGCGAAGGGCAAGAGAAAGTCGTTAAACTGATATTGGAGAGGAAAGATATCAACCCGAAAGCGCCGGACATGTTTGGTAGTGCTCTGCTCTCGTGGGCTTCTTGTAGCGGGCATGAGGGGGGTGAAACTACGGTTAGGAAGGAAAAATATCAACCCCAACACATACGACGGAGTCGGTAGAACACCGCTCTTACTTGCCTGTGAGGGGTATGTGCAGGTACATAGTGAATCTCCTACTGGAGCGGGGAGATGTTGACCCCGAAAGGCCGAACCGATACGGCCGGACACCACTCTTTGGGGCTGCCTTGGCGGGGTACGAGGGAATGGTGGAACTGCTCTTGGGCAGGAAAGATGTCAACCCCAACAGGCCAGACAAATCCAGCCAGACGCCACTTCCAATCTTTTTCTTGTGCTGCTTCGCGTTTGGGTGATGATATGATCTTTTGTAGATAAGACTATTCCGGTTTTTACACTTCTGTTTCATTTATTTATTTATTTTATTTGCCAATTCGCCCCGTCCTTAGATTTCTCTTGTTTCCCACTTGTCAATTCTGACTCCCGTCTGTTTTCTGATTGTTTTCCAGGGAGTTTTTCTTTCTCCTTCCAGTAGTTTAGACAGCCCTATTGTTCACTCCGCCCTCTGCAGACGGGATTGATTACTCAAGGAGATCCGACGGTCTTTTGCTAGCGAGCTTTTTATTTTTCAGCAGAGATGTAAAGCGTATGGACAGCACATCACTTGTATGCTGAACAGGTTTATTTCATTTTTTGTTCGATCATATTTTTACGGGTACGGACTCAAGAATTAGGAATTGTGGGTATGTGGAAAACATTACACCCGGCCAAGAATCTGAGTATGGATATAGTGCCGTGACTGCTCCATTTAACCTCATTAAATTTTTCATGATGTTTATACATGTTGGAAGTCCAAGCTGCTCCCCACACTTGCCTGGTACCCTCCCTTACCCCTTCCCTTCCCCCTTCCCTTCCCCCTACCCTTCCCCCTACCCTTTCCCCCAACCCTTTCCCCTACCCTTTCCCCCTACCCTTTCCCCTACCCTTTCCCCCTTCTTCCCATCCCGCATAGTTTGCTGTTTGTTCGTTTCTTGGAAGAGCGCGCTGCCGGGGACCGGGAGATATCGCACGGTGAGGCGCGGGAGAGAGAGTGCATGCCAGACCGCGGGAGTGTGCACAGCGGTGGGGTACGAGAGCGCGAGAAAGCGCGCGGTGGAGGAGCGCAGAATGGAGCGCAGGGAAACAAAGCGCCGGGGGAGCGCGACGGTAATGCTCTCAGCGGGAGAGCACCGCGGAAAGGCGAAAGTGCCGGAGCGCACCGAGAGAGAAGCAGCGCGGGAAAGCGCACAGGAGCATGGAGGAGCTCAGCGAAAGGGCGCACGGCGGGAGTGCGAGTTTGTCCTTTTCTTTGTTAGTTTTTTCTGTTCCGGTTTGCTTCTGGGAGACGTACCTGTATGGGGGGGGGGGCTGAGTTTGTCTCTCCTTTGTTAGTTTTTGTGTTTGTCTGCGAGAGGGAAGGGGAGGACTTACCTGGGGGGGGGTGGACACTTCGTGGTTCGTCGTTGTCGCTCATGGTTGATATCTAGTCCTGTATTTCCGTTAGTTGATGTTAGTTAGTTAGTTGAAAGAGCATGCAATAGAGAGGTGTTTGGGTGGTGAGAAAGAGAGTGTGTGTATGTGAGCGAGAGCGGAGAAGTTTTTTCATCTACCCCACTTTAGTGTTGAGCTTGGCGTTTCGTTCCACAGATAATCACTCGCTCAGGTCTCTGATTGGCTCGTCGCCATACGATCCCTGTTCGTTCGCCGTTGCAACCGCTCGTTCAAAAATACATCGCAATGGAAACAGCAAGGTTGTTGTCCAGATCAAGCGGAATCTGAGTAAGGAGAGGTCGGGGGTTGTGGAGAAACCCCGGGACCCAACTATAAGTGATATCCCGGGTATACTTGTATAGCTCGGACTTGATTCTCCGGGATTATATTGAGCGTAGAGAATTGCTTGTACCAATCCTGGTGTTATGCTAGCCTGAGCCTTCTTCCGCCAGTGCTCAAGGGCCAAGTACGAGTAGCGCACAGTGAATCTCATGTCTGAAAGCTCAATTGCATAAGCTTGTGTGTAAGCTACAGAGTCTGGGTGGGAAGGTTGTGATCAACGGCTCGATCAATTAATTTACATAAGTAGGGCAAAGTGACTGTGTAGACAGGGGGCTGACTAGCGAGGGGATACAGTTGTCAATGCGGAGTTCCGACAAAGGTATTATAGATGTTTTGTGGTCACTCCCATCAGAATAGTGGGGATAATGAGCAGTTTCCACCATACCGCCACAATCAGGAGCCTGATTTCCAGGAGATAGTAGGAGAATGCAAGTTTATCTATTTATCTCTACCTACTGCAGAAATTGAATTGTTTGATCAAATATTGTTCTTGTCATTCGCGGTCTACTGAATTATATTGAAGCTTGACTCTGTTAACCACCCGCCGGGGTTAATAATTTGTATGGGTAAAAATCAGAGGCCTGGAAGTTAGAAACAGGTGTTAACACATATCGTAAAACTAGTACCCATGATCTTGCGTAAGTATAGTACAAGTTCTTACCAACATGAAATGTCCAAACATCAGCACAGTAAGGGTGAAATTTCCTCCCATCTTAAATTTACTAAGTGCGAACTAGAACGGGCGGAAGGGCGCAGACCGACTGAACTTCCTGTCCTAGTGTGACCAGTATCCCAGTAATGCTCTGAACAAAATTTGTGATAATTCTACCAAGCATGGAGAGGCTCCAATACAGGTACTGATACCTTACTTGCCCGAGTTTCCTTTTGGCCAATTTGAGCACGACTACGCTTGTGTGCCTGCGCATCCCTCAACTGTAAGAGGTTATATAATGTCCGGCCGATTCTTGACACGGTTATACTCTAGTTCCAACCGCAATGAAATGGGGTAAAAGAAATTCTGGCCCAATGCCTCTTGGAACATGCTCCAATGATGCTTGTATAAGATTTTCACTTGAGACTCTGCGGGGTTGAGCCACGTACATTGTTTTTTCTAGAGATGAGACCTTCTCGAGATGGTGTGGAAACTCCAATGATCGGCCCGAGTGCGATGTCGTTGGGGTCGCCTACTGCGGTAGGGTCTGCTGCTTTTTTGTTATGTTTTGCGGAGGGATTCAGAAGTTCACAGTTTGGTGTGATTTTTTACCGCTTAGCTAGAATATAGAATTCCCCACCGCAGACCTACCGATAGCAGTAACCGTGCTAAGGTTCCTGCTAATTGTGTAATAATACTACCAACCCCCCCGATAACGCACCCTACTCACATAATACCCACTCCGGCAATTCTTTCAATGGCACAGTGTGGAAATGGAATCACAGGCATGTCTGGCCAGCGGAACTGCATAGGGCCATATAATTTATAATTATGATATATTCCGTACAGTAGTATTTCTAAACCCTTCCTCGCTATCCTGATGCTTCACATTTGCATCCGGAAGCATGGCGCAAACTTATTCTCGGCTCCTTGATACCATCCCAGATCCTCTCGCAACTTGGGGCAGGATCCAGCAGGGATCCATGCTACTCCATAGCCTCCGACGAATTGCCCAGTGGCCTCCCCAGTCACCTCCGGAGCGTTCCAGCAGATACCGGCGTTGAAGGCCTGGAGGCATGGGACAATTGAGGAGATTGTAAAGGTAACTGTTTATGGTTAGTCACCGGTGGAGTTCTTTGGTGTTCACAAGGGTGAAAGGGTTTTAACTGAAATATGATACCGGTAGCTGCTGTTCATGAGGATCGAGTACGACGCCTGCACCAAAAGTCATGAGTAGGTCGCCATTTTGCACAAAAATTGCATGACTTTTTAGAACTATTAACTCACCCAAAAACAGCTAGGAAAAGTAGCATCACGTACTCCACAATCGCCCATCACGCCTCAGCAAAAACCGCGCGACCTTCGCCACCCTCGCGTGAGCGCTAACGGCCAAAGACCCGCTACGAGGCGTCGCAACAAACCTTTTGCAGAGAAAACTGGTATGATCTAAGGTATCCCTCGCCCTTCCCCAATGCTTCTGATATTTCTCCCCCGGAGTCTATTGGTAGGGATTGAGAACGAATTCCATATGATTCTAAGGGATTTATCGAGTTTTGATTTTTTCTACTAAACTAATCAGGGTGAGACTTCAGAATGTAAAGTAGCTCATTTTGGGTGTAAGATCCCCACCTGCTCATGACTTCCGGTGCCAGGCTCGTACAATGCTACGACTCCTATACTCGTACAGGTATCGTGAGCGCGAAGCCCCTATTTAATTTCACTGAACCCCCGGCTGGAGGCAAAAAATAGTGCCCAGTGTTGGTTTCAGGTCGTGGCACCGATCAACAGCAAAGTGTCGGTTAGCCTAAATTGACTCGTGCTTCCAAGCCAAGAATGGACGCCTCTTTCGGAATAGCTCCCGGGGACCCATAAACGGTATAGTGACTGCGCTATTTGACTCAGACGACGGAACGGAATACTCGTACTTGACAAGAATGATATCATATGTGAGATCACATTCTCAACACTCAAGAAAGCTTTAGAGCATTGAATTGAATGAATAAATAAACATCCCCGGAGGTACAGTAAGTACATACCTGTGATTAAATTAAACTTCAAGGTTAATATTCAGAATAGTGCAATGAAGGGAAAAAGTCTTACAAACACTACAAGAGGAGAAAATATTGCTCTTCATAAATGCATTGGCATGCCATTCCAGCAAATTGCACCAACCCTAGATCTTTCACAAGGAACTGTTCATATAACCAATATTTGGACCCCGGTTATTACAAAATATACTCCCTTGATTAAAATCTTTAATAGCTAATAATGAAGTAGGACCAAGCTCAAAGTTCCCAAATTAACGATCTCCTGGAGGCAGTGGAAAATGGAACAAGGATTTAAGTTAGTATAATAGTAGAAATTATTGTATTATAGTCCATGATATTTATTGTAAGTCGTAGTGGCAACATATGCACCACTCAAAAAGCAGCGTCAACACTACCGGGATACTTTTTACAGGTTTGGGAGGGCTATTCCGAAAGAGGCGCTCATTCTTGGCTCGGACGCCCGAGTAGTACCGGTATATACAGATCCAATTGTATTCTGGGAGCAGCTCCTGACCCGGAGGGATCCGACGATATGCCAAGATGACCCCGCCTTTCCCCCAGCTCACTCAACTTCTGTCAATCAAACACCACAACTCAGCGATTCGTCCCCGAGCAGCACTTCGGTACAAGCAACGTGAGAATGTCCCACCATAATATCAACTGTACTGCCAACTACTCAGGTAACACCAATTCTTTCAACCTGAACATTGGTGTGCCGGACGAGAGGCCCGAGATTCTGAAATGGTTGTCTCCCCTTGAACCCCGCAATAGGCATAAAGACATTCAAAATCGCCGGGCGGACAACGTTGGGGAATGGCTACTGGAAACTGATGAATTTCGAGGATGGCGCGATGGCGCTCAACGGGGCGCGTCTGAGCGTGCGGCTTTATTTTGTTGTGGTGATCCGGCAGTCGGCAAGACATATTTCAGGTGAGGAAAAACGATCCTAGAAGGAAAACTCAAGATTGGCGATGCTGACGAGTAGTGAGACTAGTTCGCTGGTAGTAGACAGGTTAGGCGATAGGACCGAAGGGCAAAATAAAGTTGTCGCGTGTTTCTACGTTGATTTCGCCGCGCAAGAAGAACAGTGTCCAGCAAACATGCTGGGCTCTATACTGAGACAGATTGTTGTCGGGTTGGGGGGGATCCCGGACGAGATAAGTCGGGCTTTTCGAGATCAAAAGAAGGTCATTGGTGGAAGGGGACTACGGGTACCCGAAATTGTGAAGATGCTGCAGATCGTCACATCTTTACAGCCGACTTATATATGTGTTGATGCTCTTGACGAATACGGGGGAGATCATCGACCTAAAATTCTAGATTCGTTAAGACAGATCCTGGAGAAGTCACCAAATGCGAGAGTGTTCCTAACCGGAAGACGACACATCCGAGACGAGATTGAGAGGCATCTTTCCGGAGCCGCAATTTTACACATAAAACCCAACAATGATGATATCGTGGGATATATCAGGATGAGATTGAGTATGAATGCAGATCAACACGCTATGGATAGTGGTCTGGAAGCCGAAATCATCAATAGTGTTACCGAGAATATTCCCGAAACGTAAGTGAAAAACTTAATGGAGAAGCTCTGATAGTTTACATTCGCCGCTAACGAAAGCGACTAGGTTTTTACTGCTTTCCTTAACCATGGATGCTATCCTTGGGGAAACCACGGCCCGTGGCAGGCGACAGAAGCTCAGGGCAATAACGGATGGATTGGATTTGGAAGGTGTTTACGGTGCGACTCTAGATCGAATAAAGAAGCAGAGCGGGGAGAAAAAAAGGCTCGGGATGGCAGCACTGATGTGGATCTCGCATTCGGAGCGGTTATTACAACTTGACGAGCTTTTGCACGCCCTGGGAGTTGAGATAGGATCTACGGAGCTCGATCCTGAACGGATTCCTTCAGTGGAGGCGTTGTTGTGCTCTTGCTTAGGGCTTGTCATCGTCGATAAGGAGGCTTCAACTGTTCGCTTGATCCATTTCACGCTCCAGGAGTACCTCCGCACCTGCCCCGATCTTTTTGGAGCAACTCACTCGACAATGGCAGAAACCTGCCTGACATACCTCAACTGTCAGGCTATTAATGACATTTCTCCCACACGCTTTGCTCCCCCTCACTCAACTACCTTTCTCAAATATTCTTCCTTACACTGGGGGGCCCACGCCAAGAGAAAGGCTACGAGAGGCGTGGTATCACTTGCGCTCAAACTTTTCGATCGAATTGAAAGCCATATATCTACCAGGATACTTTTGGCGGATCTCGTACCAAGGACCGGCCGATATAATGGTGATATCCCCAGCAACGGTTGCCTGAGCGGGTTTACTGGACTGCATTGCGCATCAGTTTTCGGCATTGTTGAAATCGCTACCGCCCTCATTGACCGACCCGATTACGATCTCAATCAAAGGGATTTTCTTGGTATTACACCGCTGATATGGGCTGCTATATGTGGACAAGAGCAAGTAGCGAAGCTGCTATTGGAACAGCACACTGTCATCCCTAACAAACCGGATAATTTCTTTCGTCGAACGGCTTTCTCATGGGCTGCTGGGAAAGGGCAGGAAGGGATTGTAAGACTACTTCTTGGACGAGCAGCTACCAATGCTAGCGGTACAGATGGCTGGCGGGGCAAGGTGCCCCGAGTGATGAACACGGTCCTAGGAAGGAGATATATCAACCCCAACTGGCCAGACAGGTATGGTCAAACGCCAATATCGTTGTCTGCCGAAGAGGGGCATGAGGGTGTAGTGAAGCTACTAGTGGGAAGGAAGGATGTTAAGCCCGACGAGGCAGACGGATACGGCAGGACGGCTCTCTTCTGGGCTTCCAGTAAGGGGCGTGAGGGAGTAGTGAAGCTGCTGTTGGAACGGGATGATATCAAAATCGATAGGACTGACAAAAATGGTCAGACACCACTCTTGTCTGCCGTTGAGAGCGGGTATGGAGGAGTGGTTGAGCTGCTGTTGGGAAGGAAAGATGCCATCCCCGACATGCCCAATAAATCCGGTGAGACATCACTCTCGTTGGTTTCCAAGAAGGGGCATGAAGGGGTGATGAAGCGCATACGGGAGAGGAAAGGTGTCAACTCTAACGTGCTACATGGGGACGGCCGGACGCTGCTCTCCTGGGCTGCCGAGAATGGGTATGATAGGATTGTGAAGCTGTTGTTGGAAAGGGAAGACGTCAAACCCGATATGCCGGACCGTGATGGCCGAACACCCCTCTTGTGGGCTTCCAAGAATGGGCATGAGGAAGCAGTGAAGCTGCTCTTGGGACGAGACGACATCAACTCCAATACGGTAGACAAGGATGGCCGAACACCGCTCTCGTGGGCTGTTGGGAATGGGTATACCGGAACGGCGAAGCTTCTGTTGGGACGGGAAGACACCAACCCCAAGATTACAGAAAAAGGTGATCCAAAATCGCTCTGGTGGGCTGCCAAGAATGGGCATGATGGATTAGTGAAGCTGCTATTGGGACGGGAAGACGTCAACCCCGATATGCCGGATGATAAGGGCCGAACACCGCTCTCGT
>LN890964.1:279651-296869 GCA_900010015.1 Tuber aestivum | reverse complement strand
GTTGGGACAGGAAGACGTCAAACCCGATATGCCGGACGTGCTGTATGGCCAAACGCCGCTCTCATGGGCTGCCGAGAACGGGTGTGATAGAGTAGTGGAGCTACTATTGGGACGGAAAGACATCAACCCCAGTATGGCAGACAATGACGGCCGAACACCGCTCTCGTGGGCTGCCGAGAACGGGCGTGATACAGTAGTCAAGCTACTGTTGGGACGGGGAAACGTCAAGCCCGACGCGATAGATAACGATGGCTGGACACCGCTCTCGTGGGCTTCCGAGAAAGGGCGTGATAGAGTAGTGAGGCTACTATTGGGACGGGAAGACGTCAACCCCGACCTGGCAGATAACGATCGCCGAACACCGCTTTTCTGGGCTGCCAAATATGGGCATGGTGAAGTAGTGAATCTACTGCTGGATCGGAAGTCGTTAGCCCCGATGCTGCAGATAGGGCCGGGCAACCGCTGCTCTCGTTGACTTCTAGGAATATGTACTGGAGAGCACTGGACTTACTGCGAACCCGCCAAGCTTCAAACCCCATCACAGTTTAACCCCAGCAATATAAAACCTGTCATTCGCTGTGTTCTCAGTATTCCCGCCGACCTGCCCTTATCTCCTACTACTCCCTTCTTCCCCTGACAATTTTCACCCCCCTCTAGGGTATACCGCAACCTTGCGGACATCACTTTCTTTCCTTCTCCCTCTTCCTTCACTCCCCGAATTAAGCTTAGCTTTTCTCCGGAGGCTATTGCCTGTGATCAAAGCCGGGAACCCCACACACACTAGCCTCAGGATTTCTTGGTATTTGCTAGCTGCCGACGGGAGGCATATGAGTTCATTCTATTACTACTCTGCGTATTGGTAAAAATTGCTCTAATCTTATAGTTAGATCACAATTTTTAGTCTCAATCTTTCCATTAAATTTATTTCTTTCACACGCCAACCTTGCATTTAGATTTAGGTTATCCATCTGCATATATATTCTGGCTTCCTCATTTTCATTTCTCCCAAACCATCCCCCCCAGCCCCGGATATATGTACTATAACTTCTAAATACGTTTCTAACCCCCCCGTAATTACTGAAGAAAAAAGGAGTTCAGCCACCATCCCGTGATACTCACCTCTACTGTGTGGATGGAACTTAAGGCGTGGTCGTTGACCGTCTTCGGATGTACCAATTTGATTCCCAGACCCAGTTAGACTAGACACGAAATAAGCGCTCATGTACAAGATTTTCATAATTCATCGCCGCAATTCAAGTTCCTACATACCGCTTCCATGCCCGCCCACCTTCTACATCAATCAGTCCGTTGCCCCCGATTTCTTAATTCTAGATGAATACTCAACCCATCCGCCAATCCATCTTTGCTTCTTCGCAAGACTTGGTTTCGGAACTAAATACACCTCTACTCGGCGCCAGAATCGGAACAGAGGTTAATGATGGCCAAAAACATATCTAGCCCTACCATGTAGATCAGTCGCGAGTATTTACCTGCCAAACAGATCATCCCACTGACCCTAACCCTACCCCACTAAATCAAACCGACCAACCTTGTTGCTGGTTTACTAGCTCTGCATGTCGGGTAGGTGGGTGTTTATAGACTTATCGTTATGCACGGAATGTTAGTTTTCAGTGGGCTCTATGCAGTTGCTTTTTCATCAATTAAGTAATGGTAGTTTGCCAATGCTGAGTGGCCATCAGCTATCATGGGTGAATGGCAGTACATTACCACAGGATCCGGCAGCGCCACGCCGCTGCGGGGTACGCAAAAGCACTGTTTAGTGGAGTGGGGGGGGAGTATAGTCAGGTTTTTGCCGGGGGGTCGGGGGCATTGTTGTTTGCCGAGTGTGAGGATAAGAACTAATGCTGCTGGCCGTGGCTAGAGGTGGGGTAAGCCGCGGCTCGTGGTGGTTGCGGTGTGACTGAGGGGGGTTGGGCCGGGTAAGTTTGGCTCCTTTCCTGTACCGCACTGTATCTGTTACGATTGTCGTGGGTGATTGTTAAATCGTGTAAAGAGTACTCCAGTAGAGAAGTTGGTGAATATTTAACCGGGGAGGTCATACTTGTAATATTCCGGATAAGCACAGGCCCTGGAAGGAAGGACCTGTCTGCAGTTGGGTTAGGGGAAATATAGCGGTAGAGCGGTCCGGAATTGTCTCTAAATATACTTCTTTCTTTCCTCTTGGGGGGGGGGGGTTGAACTGCAAGCAGTTCATCCCGATCTGGAACAACCCCTTCAGCTCTGTATATAAATCGGATATTAGTTGTCCTAGAAGCTCATGCGGGAGGGAAAAGCGAGAAAGTTGCTCACTAAAAAAAGGGTACAGTAGATATTAACTGCCTCGGTTCGGGGGCTTGGAGAAATTTGATGTAGGGATGTCTCCGGCCATCACTGCTACAATGCCCCCTCCCGATCTTGCCCAAGTACAGGCTCCTATCCACATAGAAGGTGCAAATGTAGTGCTGGGAGAGCACCGATTGTTGCGAGGGATAAGATCAAGTAGGAACCGGGGGCCCCGCACAAGGCTGAGGTCACAACTGGGGTCTCAGAAGTATCCCCGGGATAGCCCGGACTTGATCCTTTGTTATTCTATACGAGGCTCCAATACCGGTACGGCACCAGAACTATAACTTTCCGGTAGAGAACCGGTTACCTTCCTTTTGGGCACCACGTTGGACAGCCGATTTCAAGCGCTCCGAGATTGAGGGCTGATCGCAGGCCACATAATCTTAGTAGGAAGGGCTGCCGAGAATGGAAACGACGAGCCAGTGAGGCTGCTGTTGGGACGGGAAGACATCAGCCCCGGTATTCCAGACAACGATTGACGAACACCGCTCTTGTGGGCTACGGGGCATGGTCGTGACAGAGTAGTCAGTAGTACTATTAGGGCGGGAAGACGTCAACCTTGATATGCCAGACAGAGCTGGCCAGAATTTACTCTCCTTTGCTTTCAGAATGGGGCATGAAGGGGTGGTGATGCTCCTGCTGGGACGGGGGGGTGTCAACCCTAACGTACTACGTGGGGATGGTCAGACGCTGCTTTCGTGGGCTGCCGAGAATGGAAACGACGAGCTAGTGAGGCTGTTGGGACGGGAAGACATCAACCCCGGTATTCCAGACAACGATGGCCGAACGCCACTCTGGTGGGCAGCCAAGAACGGCCATGAGGGCTCGGTGAAGTTACCCCCGGGGCTGGAAGGTTTCAACCCTAATGTGCTACGAGGGGGCGGTCAGACGCTGCTTGCATGGGCCGCTGAGCATGGTTATGATGGGGTAGTGGGGCTGCTGTTAAGATGAGAAAACGTCAACCCCGACATGCCAGATAAGAGTGGCAAAACACCGCTCTCGTGGGCTGACGAGTATGCTCATGCTGGAGTAGTGAAGCTACTACTAGGGCGCGAAGACACCGACCCTAATATTAGAGACAACGGTGGCCGAACGCCACTCTTGTGCGCTGCCCGGGATAGGAATACTGAAGCAGTCAAACATACGACCATGATGGAGTGGTGAAACTACTGTTGGGACCGGAAGACACTGACCCTAATATTTCAGATGGGCGTGGCCAAACACTGCTCTCATGGGCTGCCGTGCGTTCGCATCGTGAACTTGTGGAGTTGCTGTTGGGACAGAAAGATATCAACCCCAACATTCCAGACAATGACGGTCGAACGCCGCTCTGGTGGGCTGCCAGATATGGGCATTACGGTGCAGTGAAGCTACTGTTGGGGCAGGAAGACGTTAACCCCAACCTGCCGGACTTGTGGTGGGGCCGAACCCCGCTCTCGTTCGCCTCAGAGGAGGGATATTATGAAGTTGTTAAGCTGCTATTAGAAAGGAAAGACGTCAGCCCCGATACGCCAGATATTGGTGGCCAAACACCGCTCTCGTGGGCTGCTGAGTGTGGGCGTGATGAGGTTGCGGAGCTCCTGTTGAGACGGGAAGACGTCACTCCCGATACATGGGACGATTGTGGCCGAACACCGCTCTTGTGGGCTCTCACGAATGGGAATGATGGAGTGGCGAAACTACTGCGAGCTCGTAGATCCACAATCCGCAGCACGGCCTGACCCCAGCGAAACAATGGTTTTTCGCCCATTCCCGAAATCTGCTCCGCGCCATATTTTCGGCACCCGACCGGCATAGCCATGTATCCTTCCAGCAGCTTGCTTCCCCCCTTTGTTCCATGCATTGTACGACAACTCGGTGGATTTTGCTGTCTTCTATCCCCTTCCCTTTCCTTCCCAATCTTTCCTAAAATCCCCCCGGAGAGTAAGCATCTCCCGTGATAAACGTTGGGGACCTAACAGATACACTCCCATGTCAGAACCTATGAGCATCCCCCGGTTCCGAGCGAGGGTTAGTGGTTTTATCTCATTCTTTTCAGCTCAGAGGTGATGTTCATGTGGTTATAGTGGGAGTTTTCAGCAATTATTTTCCTTTCTCTCTTAAACTCCTTTCCCATGCTAGTTTTGCATTCAGATTAGATTAATGACGATTCTCGGCTCAAAGATTCTAACTTTGTCCATTTTCCATTGTTCCTAAACTCTGCTTCTCTCTCCTACGAGCGATGCATGTACTTACCTGCTTTGATTATTCCTTTATATCATCCGCGCTTATTGAAATTACGACGGTTTAACCACAACCTTGTGGTACTTACTGCGATTCGGCGGGAGAAACTTGGAGTGCCACCACCGGACGTCCTCCGATGTGCCACCTTTACGCCCAGACTGAGGCAAGCCTGCCACGAAAACACCGCTTCTGTGCGAGATTGGCTCAATGAACTTCTGTGGTTTATGTTCCTACATACCTCTCCTAGTTATTTAGCTCTGGACATCCATCAGTCTATCCGATTCCTAAGATTCAAAAATTACATGCTACACTCAGCGCATCCTCCAATTCGTCATTGCAGCTATAGAAGACTAGGTTTCCGGATCTAAATATATCCACCTACAGCAGAACCAGAACAGTGATTAACAATAAACACGGACATACCCAGCCTTGTCGAGAGGATCTATCTAGTCACCTTAGATGAAGCCACGATACCAATAAACCCAAACCTAATCCACATTCTGTACTTAGCTGCTCCCTTACATCTCTGTTGCAGAGGCGCGTAGACATGGACTATCATCATGCTTGGTATACCGCTCCAGAGTCCAACGTATAGTACGTGATCGCTAGGCGGACTTGGTTCTATCCAGCGGCAGTCCGACTGGAGGATTACACGCACTGGGCTCTAACCTAGTCCGTAAGAAGACACTTGCGCGCCCTCAGCTGCCGGAGCTGCGAGTGAGATTCCATGACTGCGAGCCCTGGAGTGCCACCTCCGTAAGTTCTCATACTGTTTCTTGTGCCTCAAGAACTATTCCCATTGACGGCAAGGGAATGGCATGGACCTCTCGGGCGGCCATCCCCGGATATGCCACTGGGAACAGTATAAACCCTTATCGCGACTTGATTTACTGATGGGTAAGAACGAGGTAGCTAAGCGCGGCGGTGCTGGGAAGCGTCCGAGAACTTATGGAGACGCCTGTAAAATCTACGGGCATGTGCCCTGTAGTGTACCTTTCCTCTAGCTACATACCCTTCTCAGTCGTTTGGGATAGTTAATGTCCTGTTTTACGAGCGGATATGCCGAGACCATTACATCATTCCAGAGAATTACCCCCCACCCCAACACATAGGACGTAAGACAGAAATTCCCTATCCCTTAACAAATAATAGCAGGCTCCCCTCCTACAGTATTTCACTATCGCTCGTGGTCTGGAAAAGCAAGTGTGACGCGCCGGCATTTTTTTTTTCTTCCTTTCCCCCCACAAAGCATCTTCAATCCACCCACATTATTCTTCCTTCTAGCAACAACAAACCCTTCCCGTGATAACTACGAGCGTAATTGACCCTCGAGTGCTGGCTCTTGGTAATGAAACTGGGGGTTTGGGGACTTCTGCTACGGATAGGCTTATTCAAGGGGGGTGCAAAGGACAGGGTAGTACAGGAAATACCTCTACTGGCCATGAGTATGAGGATTTTGCCGGAGAAATCTGATTCGTGATTCTTCCTCTATACCAACTAACTCTATCGTGAGAAATTCCAATTTTGTAGCATTAAACTGAAGCTTTGTAACCTACGGGGCACTGAGAAAATGAGGTTGAAAACTGGTATTATGTAAGCCTATCTAGGGGAAAAGAAAAAAAAAAGAAAAGCCGGCATGTCACGGTTGGAGCGTCTCAAGTGGTTTTCCCGACTTATGAGCGACGGCGAAATAGGAGGGGAATCGGCTATTATTTATTGATGCCCTTTGGTTAATTACCCTGCTGTGTGATAACCTATCCCGACAATTATTAGAAAAATTACCGGAGGGGTCTCAAATGCCGCTGGCTCCCGGAATTCTATCCCCACAGAACCCTCAAACGCCAAAGTTCATGAGGCGCATAGGATCGGATTGTAATAAAGCCCTTATTTTCGACTGTCGTATAATTGCCCTTTGCCCCTTCACTGGGGAGCGATATTTGATCGGGAAATAGCACGCTCATTTTGACGTCCCCTTGGTACGATGCGCCCTTACTCACCACTCCCATACCACAACATGTAGGCATATATTTCCCCTAATGCTGTTCCTGCTGCGGACTGGAGCCAAACCTCTCCTCTCTCGGCTGATCTTCAGCGGTTTCCGGGAACTTGGAGAAATTGTGGAATAGGTGGCCGAGTTCTGATGCACTGGGGCGGGGGGTTCAATTGAGATGCATTTCAGTGGCAAAGAAGTATAATACCGGTGGGTGCCTCGTCTGGAGGGTGGAAATTGCGCGTAGTCATGGTGCTTCACGCTCCGTTGGATGTCACAGAAACCGTTATAGACATGTTGGACACGTCCATCCAAGAACGCTAAGGGTTAACCTCGCCAAATTTTATCAATTGCAATGATCCTACTATGGAACTTGAGACCTTAACCGTGAAAGCTAAGTTGCGAAACACAGTTTGGCACGAAGGAAGGGGTATAATTAGGGATTCTGCTAATGGGCCAGAGGCGCAACTGGGTGCTGAGTATTAGGATGAGAACGAGGCCTGGTTACCGCTGTTAGAGAAGGAGTACATTGAGGCTCTCGGCGATTAAGGTGAGATTGAGGGGGTTGGACTAGGCAAGCCTTTACCCCTCTCCTGCATCTGGTATGATATCGGGTGACAATTGCTGAGGTGAAGAGCAGCCAGGTGGCCGAAGGCTTGACCAGGGGCGCTCCGAGCCAGATTTATACCTTCCGGTTAAGCACAGGTTATGGAAGGAGGAACTTGTTCTCACGAAGAATGATTCCATATTGTTGGAATCGATAGAGATAGTGAGTTGTGGCTGGCCATGGAAGGCATGGGAAGGATGCGGGAAAGTCAAAGCTGTTTCTGGAAATCATGAGAGCACGTTTGATTGTTTGGAAGCACCGCAGATCTAGGTGAAAATCGGAAGAGGACTCTAGAGTTAAGTCCTTCATTTGGTATCACGGAGGTATGCGGAGGAACCCGGACATGTGTGGAATCACGGAGGTGGGTGCAGCGATCTATAGAGGGATCAGGTTGTTTTTGATTTTGTTTTACTTATACACCTGTCATTACCGATCAGTCAGGAAGAGAGAGCGAGCAGAAAAGAAACGAAGCTCATACCTTTCATAGCTATCCTGCCACAAAGAAGTCCAGCCCTGCTCTGCTCTTTTTACCGCTGCGCAATTGGATGCGACCTTTCCTTCAATACATATCGGTGGTTGGTTTATCGGGAAATGCAGCGGGGGAGCAATCCGGAATTGCCTCCTGAGGTGCTTGTTTGGTTCTCAAGGCGAAGAGGGAAGTGGATGGAGAGCGATTTGCCCTCCTGATTCGGTATGGCCTTCCATGCTGGGCGATATCGATCGGGTATTAAGCTTCTTAGAAGCCAACGGGGGTGCACCGAGTGGACCGGTCGGTCGACTGACAGCTCGAAAGAGAAGACATCTGAGTGGACGACACTCATGGAGCATCGCCCCGGAGACGACGGTGCCCTCCGGATGCCATGCAAGCTAAAGCCTATCTCGTTTCGTCTCCGCTCTTTGCTAAGGACAGGTGATGACTTCTGACACAGATTCAGTAAAACCGATCGAACCCACCTTTGCAACCCTAGCTGGACCTTCACAACCCGGTGGATAAAAGTACCGGTACGGTACTGTACCAGGGCCATGGTTGATGGGATGCAGTCCGAAGCAATTCGATGACAATGACAAATTCACCACAAACGGTCCGGCAGCACTTGCCCGGCTCCCCAGCTCAATGACCGTTACTTCAGGACAGTACCCTTTCAACTTCCGCTCCGTATCCAGGAGGAGGGAAAGGCAAAGCAAGTCACGAGCTCACAATCACACATCGGCATGTCCCCAGGAGCATTCGGCATGCAGGTCTCGAGCCAGCGCAATCTTCGGGATGACTAGTGCGAAGGACGGCAACCCGCCGACCAAAGGCAAGGTGGCCTGGCGGACGAAGAAATACAGCACAACAGGAAATTCTTGCAACTCAGAATAAGTTGCGACGGGCAAATCTACGGCACAACCAACAGATGAGGGGGTGACTACCGGGCTGCACCCTGCCAAAAAGCAAAAGTTCGAGTTGCACAGTCCTCCCAGCCGAGCATGTGGTACGGGTACAAGCACCGGCCCAGGCCACAGCCCTATGTAAGTGTCCGGGCGGTGCCGCAAAAGCCACGATCCGGCTGCCAGAGAACGGGACAACCTTTTCAATACCAGCCTGTCTCGTACTCGAGTACCGCCCCCCCTCTTGGAGAGAATACTTGTACGAGTACTCATACCACCAAGGTTTCAGTCTTTCTGGCCCCAATATAGCGATAAATGTACTGTCAGGGTTAGTAAACTAGAAACACAATTAAATCTCCGAATCCTTTTTTTAATCTTAACAAATACAATACTGTACTGTGGCGGTAGCTTACCATGCAGGCAGCCTGCGTATCTTAACATTCGTCAGTAAATTTCCTTTTTGGAAGCTTCTGGGGTAGGAATCTTGCCAAGATGCGTTGAAACAACCTTTAATAATATGATACCTAGTTTAGCTCAATGAGAACTCTTTTTCCTTCATGTCAACCATATTTCTTCATAGTACTAGTACTGTACCTACCTACCGGTAATATGTTTAAAAATCTGGGAAAAAATCAATAAATACCGTAGACCAGGTTTATTTTTAGAGTATTCGAAAATTTTCTGACCTTGCATAGTCGCATCTTCTCACTTAGAAGTTGAACCACGAGTACACTACCACTTGCTTAGTCGTGAATGAAACATCGCTTTTGGCCAGAGCAAAAGTTTTTTGATGGTATTCTGAAGGGAGGGTCTGGGATCCCCTGGTATTGTGTACTCGAGCACTTGTAGGTTTTCTGAAGAGATGCCTGTTTCGCTGTGATACCAAAAGGAGTCGCCCCCTGTCAAGCTCTGTCAAACTACCGGTACTTGTAGGCATGCCGATGGATTTCACCCCAACCCCCCGATAAACACAAGCAAAAGGCCTACCTTTCCAATTCGCTCATTATCGCGATAAATAAGGTGCGCGGCCAGGAAATCTGCCCAGTACATTATACCGGTATCGTTGAATTACGGAAGGGTCTGGCCCGTGGTTCGTCGCTGTACTCGTACTCGAGTACTCGAGTACACGAGTACGAGCACGCAGGGTTCTTTAGGTAGCAAGGGTTTGTGAGGCGGGCTTGTCCCCCTCGCCTCCCGTGTCATCCAGTCAGCCGCAGAGGGATGGCAGAAAGTTTCTGTGCTCAGAATTGTTGGCGTATGACGCGTTTTTCTTCTTGGCGGGCCGGGAGAGGAATGAAGGAGAATACGGTATTCGCACTTTCTACTCGTGGCACCTCCTGTTCTGGCGAGTTGGGCTGGAGCTGCCCTCACTCTTCTTATCCCTTGTAGGTGAAAAGGCTTTCTCCCACGAAATGGACACCTGCCATATCCGAGGATGTGCGCAGAATCCCCACCTTGATTCATTCCTGCATCCACCCCATACCGGTATTCCCTCCTCTCCCTTCGCTTGACGGCTATGCAATAGCACTCGCAAGGGGTGCTGCCTACCGGTATACAAAAAATCTTGCCACGGAAGCTGGAGCGATTGGACCTCACAGTAGAGCAAGGTATTCAGAATTCCCCTCCTTGGAATCTATGTTATAGTAGTACAAGCAGTGTGGCAAACAAGAGGGAATGGAAAAACCAAACACAGGCCATCAGCCCTCTGCTTAGACTAATAAAGAGAAAAAGGAGAAAACAGATCCCGCCGTAAGAGGCAACTCCAAATCTCCAACCTCCCAGTGCGAGGTCCAATCACGGTCTGTTCTGGCCCTGTGGGGTTTTCTAGTCGTGGGAAGTGGCAAGTCTTTGTGTCTGATTGGCCGAGATTGGTTAGTCGTGCCAAACCCCCTTGTTGGAATCTCGCGACACTGGAACAAATGGCAATCTGGTTTCTACGGTCCACACTCACTGCAATGACCTCTTTCCTCCTTCTTTCCCTCTCCTTCATAATCATCACTTCCATCCTCTCAACTGACAATTCCGCCGTCCAGCTTCAATACCTCAACCCGCCTCCTCTCCTCACATCATTTCGCAGACCCCCACTATCTGCCACCTCCGCACAAATCGATTCAAGTTTACCTCTTGCCCCCCTCTTCACTGGACAAAAACAAACTTAATTCGCTCCGCTTATGCTCGCCCACATGATATATGCCCACAGAGGGAAAGTTTGACATTCCAGGGTAAGGAGGGCAGTTCTTCATAGTTTACGACGGCAGTGACGAAACCTCCCCATTTGGGCAGTGCCCATTTCCGAGCAACAGCGCCTGCGTTTTCACAGCATCCGGGAAATTTCGCCGAGACCACTCGCTACCGAATCTGTTCCCCTTACATTTTGAGGTCGCGAAAAGGAGGAAGAATGTCTGGACCTTTCACGGGTAACATCAACTGTTTTAACGTGTCGAATCACTATCCGATCGCTGATGTGCGGTCTGAGATCCTGGCATGGCTCTCTCCGCTTGAGCCCCGCATCCGGCACCAAGACATTCGGACCCGCCGGGCCGACAACATAGGAGAATGGCTGCTGGAAACTGGCGAATTTCAGAGGTGGTGCGATGGTTATCAAGAGAATGGATCCGAGCATGCGGCCCTGTTTTGCTGCGGCGATCCGGCGGTTGGCAAGACATATTTTAGGTAAAGGAGACAATCCCAGGAGAAAAACCCCAGGATGGTGGTGCTGATGGGCGGCAATACTAGTTCGCTAGTGGTGGATAGGTTGTGCGATAAGGCCAAAGAGGAAAATACATCTGTTGCCTGTTTCTACGTTGATTTCGCCGCTCGGGAGGAGCAGTCTCCGGCAAACGTTCTCGGTTCCATCCTGAAACAGATTGTCGGGGGGTTGGAAAGGATACCGGACGAGATAACTAAGACCTTTGAAGATTACAAAAAGGTCATTGGTGGAAGGGGACTCCGAGTGCCCGAAATTGTGAAGATGCTGCAGAATGTCTCATCTTTGCAGCGGACATTTATATGTATTGATGCTCTTGACGAATTTGCGGACGTACATCGATCTGAGGTTCTGGATTCGCTCAGACAAATCCTTCAGAAGTCACCAAATACGCGAATATTCCTGACTGGAAGACGACACATCAATGGCCAGATTGGAGGGCATCTCCGCGGGAGAGTGGCAGTTTTATCCATAAAACCCAGTAATGACGATATCATGGGGTACATCCGGATGAGATTGACTCAGGATAGATGTCCAGACGCGATGGATAGTGGACTAGAGGCCGAAATCATCAAAAGCATTGCCGAGAACATTCCCGAAACGTAAGTGGGCAACATGATGAGAATAAAATATATTTACCTTTCTCACTAACCAACACGTCTAGATTTCTGCTGATTACCCTCACCATGGATGCCATCCTTGGGGAAACCACGCCCTATAGCAGGCGGGAAAAGCTCAGGGCAATGACGGATGGGTTGAATTTGAAGGATGTTTACGGAGCCACCCTAGAACGAATAAAGGCGCAGGGCGGGGAGAAAGAGAGGCTCGGGGTGGCAGCACTGATGTGGATCTCCCATTCGGAGCGCGTGCTACAGCTCGGTGAGCTTTTGCATGCCCTATCAGTCGAGATAGGCTCCGCGGATCTCAATCCCGGAAGGGTACCTTCGATAGAGACATTGCTGAGCTCTTGCCTAGGGCTCGTCATTGTAGATGAGGAGGCCTTGACTGTTCGCTTGGTCCACTTTACCCTCCAGGAGTACCTTTGCACCTGTCCCGACCTTTTTGTTGCAACCCACTCGATAATGGCCGAAACCTGCCTGACATATCTCAACTCTCAAACTATCAAGGATATCCCGCCCACAGACTTTGCCCCCCCTCAGTCAACTCCTTTCCTCCAATATTCCTCCATACATTGGGGGACCCACGCCAGGAGAAAGGCATCAAGGGACGTGGTATCACTCGCGCTCAAGCTTTTCATCCAGATTGAAAGCCATATATCTACCAAATTACTTTTGGCGGAACTCATATCAAGGACTGGTCTATATAACCCTGAGATCCTTATCAGCAGTCACGTCATTGGGTTTACTGGCCTGCACTGTGCATCAGTTTTCGGCGTTGCTGAAGTCGCAGCTGCTCTCACGAATCGGCCAAGTTCCGATCTCAACAGAAGGGATTTTCTGGGCATGACACCACTCATATGGGCTGCTATATGTGGACAGGAGGAGGTAGCAAAGCTGCTACTGGAACAGCAGGCCGTGGACCCCGATAAGCCGGATAGGTGTCAACAAACAGCGTTCTCATGGGCGGCAGGGAAGGGGCATGAGGGAATTGTGAGGCTTTTTCTTGGCCGTGCCTCTGCCAATCCGGACGGTACAGATGGCTGGTGGGGGAGGACGCCCCAAGTGATGAACCTGGTCCTGGGAAGGAAATATATCAACGTTGAGAGGCCCGACAAATACGGTCAATCGCCAATATTGTTGGCAGCTGAAGCGGGGCGGGAAGAGGTGGTGAAACTGCTATTGGGAAGGAAGGATGTTAAACCTGACGCTGTTGATAGGTACGGCCGGACATCACTCCTGCTAGCTGCCAGCAGGGGGCACGAGGGATTAGTGAAGCTGTTCGTGGAGCGGGAAGATGTCAACATTAATAGGCCGGACAAAAGTGGTGAAACACCCCTCCTGTCGGCTGCTGACGGCGGGTATGATGGGGTGGTAAAGCTGCTATTGGGAAGGAAAGATGTGAAACCCGATGTGCTAGACAAAGGCGGCCGGACACCGCTTACGTTGGCTGCCATGAAGGGGCATTATGGAGTGGTGAAGCTCCTGCTAGAACGGGAAGATGTCAACCCCGAACGGCTAGACCAGGACTCTCGGACACCACTATCGTGGGCTTCTTCGCGGGGGCATGAGGCAGTGGTCATGCTACTGCTGGGAAGGAAAGATATCGACCCCAACATCCCAGACAAAGACGGTGATACCCCACTCTCGTGGGCTTCTTGGGAGGGGCATGAGCAAGTGGTGAAGCTACTACTGAAAAGGAAAGATGTCAACCCCAACACAACCGACAAAGCCGGTCGTACCCCACTCCTGTTGGCTTCCCCGAAGGGGCAAACGGGAGTGGTGAAAGTACTGTTAGGAAGGAGGGATATAAACCCCAACACGCCGGACAGAGATGGTGATACCCCACTCTCGCTGGCTTCTTGGGAGGGACATGAGGGTGTGGTGAGGCTACTGTTGGGAAGAAAAGATATCAACCCCAACACGTGCGACAAAGACGGTCTCACCTCACTCTCGTTGGCTTCTCTGAGGGGGCATGAGGGAATGGTGAAACTGCTATTGGCGAGCAATGATATCGACCCCAACATTCCAGACGGGGACGGTGATACCCCACTCTCGTGGGCTTCTCACGAGGGGCATGAGCTTGTGGTGAAGCTACTGCTAAGAAGGAAAGATCTTAACCCCAACACCCGCGACAAAGCTAGTAGAACGCCTCTCTCGTTGGCTTGTGAGATGGGGCACGAGAAAGTGGTGAAGCTACTTTTGGGAAGGAAGGATATCAACTCCAGCATCCCAGACAAAGACGGCGATACCCCACAATCGTGGGCTTCTTGGGAAGGACATTCGGGGGTGCTGGAGCTTCTACAGGAACGGGAAAACGCCAACCTTAACATTCCCGAAAAACTCGGCCCGAGGCTACCCTCGTGGTCTCCCAAGCAGAGGCGCAAGAGAGTGGTAGAGCTATCCCAAGCCGGCAAATCCGCAAACCCCACCACTGTTAATCCCAGCAATACAAAATCTTTCCCATCACCCTAAAAACCCGCTAGTGGCCCCTTTCCCAGAATCCCTGTGCATACGCTCATGCATGCCGCTGGCCGTTTGCGCCTCCTCTAGACCACCTCCTTCCTCTCTGGTGTGCACAGAAATCTCGGACATCGCTATCCGCTCCTTCACTCTCCTCCCATACCCAATTTGAAACTCTACTTGCAATGGGACTGGGAGGCCTACAGTAACATCCTCGTACCCGTCCGGACTTTTCGTGGAATCATCTGCTGGCGTGGATTTGCGGTCTCTCGCTAGTGCCGTTTATCGTGTGGGTGGAGGTTTACTATTCTTGTACAGTAGAGACTATTTGGTCCGTGTTTCTATTAGATCTATTCCGTATAGCGATTTAGGGGTAGATTGGTCATTATTTCCGGCTTGTAGAAATTGTCCCTTGTCCCCTTTTCCTTGTCTCCACCCCGCCTCCCTGTCACCTACGAGCAATACACGGAATGTGTTGCACGAGTGCCTAGGCACTGTAATACCTGGCACAAGAGGCAGCGCGGTATGGAACCGAACGCGACCGCCAAGCATATCGCGTAGTCACGTGACTATGCCGATGCGACTGGCGATGCGACCTGAGCTCCGCGCGATCGAAAACAGAAGAGCCACTCCCCTCCCAGTAAAGTACCAGCCCTACGCATGCGATCGCACCCGGTATAATACGCACCCTCGTCTCTCATCCTGGGCCGTCAACTCCCCAGAATCCCTGGATGATCCGCGACGAAAGTGATAATGCAAAAGCACTCCCTCCACTGCGACGGGAGACCCTGCGCCCGGGACGAGCATAGCAGCAATCCCCTCCGGACCGGCGTTTGAATGGCCATGCCGAGCCCGGTTCGGAAGAGGGTGGATTCTGGCGCCGTGGCCCGCCGTCACCGACCACTCTGGGAGCGCGAGATTGGAGAAGTTGAAGCCGTCGTGAGAGCGGTGCCTGTACTGTACTCGAGTATAGTCACACCCCGCTATCCCGGATGGCCAAATTTTGTGGATCTCATCCGGGACAACGAGGTATCCGGAACAACGGGGAGAGGAGTTCATGTCATTTGAGGAGGAATAAATATCAATTTGGATAAATTGAGACTATTCCTATAGGAGACTTTATCTTGGTTGTTGTTCGTGGGTAGTATTATCACAATTGGTAGTCAAGCTAGCAGCTACGACGTAGCCTACCATTTAGCATGTTTTTTTTTTGCTGACCTACTCAAGTACCTTACCGTAAATCCTATGATTTGAGTATCGGTAGCAGGGATCCGAAGTACTATACTCGAGTACTCTGTCTCCATGTCGCGGTTCAACTATGATCCTGCAATGCCTCTTTCCCATTTTGCTTTCCCACTCACTCTATATTTGGCCCATCCTTTTCCCCTCTTTTGGCCTAGCCTTTCTAACTGTAATCATAGCATCCAGTTTAGCAGGATAATTTTCTGTAGGAACAGGGGGTAGGATTTCCCAAAATCTCATACGAATCCGAAAACACCCTTTTCTAATCCAACGAGGTTATTCCTATGAGGAGTCGGAGGAGCAAAAGATTCCGTCCGGTTCAGCAGGGTATCTAGTTCAGCGGGATCCGGGATAGCAGGGTGCGACTGTACAGCCATACTCTCATGGGTGTCGGGACAATTTTCGACGTCTTACCTGCGAGGGCACTCGGTATCATACCATTGGACCCTTTGCCTATCCGCTGGGATAAGCAAACATAGACAGAATTCTGGGGTGAGGGTTTTATGCACAGATAGGGGCCCATCTTGGTGTATAGCCCGGAGCCCTCAGAGGTGCCGGAGTATTGTGCAGTTGACTGTTTGTGCAGGGAATTGATGCCGGTGACCTGGCAGCGTTGATGCATATTACTGAGAGGAGATGAGTTAGGGGATTACGAATGTAGAGTAGGACGGGAATAATTAAGGTCGCTGTCTATGTATACACGATTGGGTATAAGGGGACGCTCTCTATGGCTCTAGCTAGAAAATACTGAATGAATATTAAGGAATAATGGCAAGGAGGAATAAGAAGAAATTACAGGATAAAGTCTAACCAGAACTCCGGGCAAGAAAATGGCGATGAAGGGGGGAAACATAAAAATACATGGCAAATTGGTACCCGAAACTACCCGTACTTATGAAAGTTATGAACTAAACTCATAGAAGTCTTGACAGGAATGATCGCACCCGGTATTAATTTGTTGAATTAGAATATGGCTAGAAGGAAGGAAGGAAGGAGGTAAATGAGGAGAACCAAGAGACAAACGAAAGGCGATGAGCATATAGCGCTCGGACTGAATTGGGAGGATTGATCGGGTGCTGTTGGCAGGAGAGCCTGTTCGAATAGGAGGACATGGGAGCTTCGGGAGTTGAGGGAGCATGGACGCTTCGGTTGAGTTCGGATTGCTAGCGGTGGAGTTGGGAAGAGTATCATTGACGCCCAATACCGCTTCCGGCTCGGCAAAGTGTGCGGATGCGGGCGCAAGGGGGCCAGCGGGGTCAGGGATGTCGGGATCGGGAGCTTCAACTTTCGCCGCCGCGCACTCGTCCACATTCTCAGTGGGCGGCGAGATCTGGGGGCTCGGAATTGATTGTGTCCCGTTCCTGTAAGATCCTTACAATGCCATCATGCCGGTAGGAGAGAGCCAATGACAATGGCGTTCGGCCCGCCTTATCAGGGATAGTGGTAAGGACATTCTTCCGTTCTAAAAGAATCTTTACCACCCCCTCATACCCCCGCCTAGCTGCCCACGAGAGTGGTGTTTCGCCATATCCGGTGATCACCTGGTTGGGATTGACGCCCTCTCGTTGCAAAAGTATCTTTACTACCCCCTGATGCCCTGTCATGGCCGCCCACGAGAGTGGCGTTCGGCCAGATTTGCTGTCTGCCTGGTC
>LN890964.1:262497-279631 GCA_900010015.1 Tuber aestivum | reverse complement strand
ACTATCCCCTCGTACCCTTTCGCAGCCGCCCACGAGAGTGGCGTTTGACCATATTCGGTGTCTGCCTGGTCGGGATTGACTCCCTCACGTTGCAAGAGTATCTGTACTACCCCCTCGTGCCCGTTCGAAGCCGCCCACAAGAGTGGCGTTCGGCCATATTCGGTGTCTGCCTGGTCGGGATTGACTCCCTCTCGTTGCAAAAGTATCTTTACTACCCCCTCATGCCCGTTGCCGGCCGCCCATATGAGAGCCGTGATACCCATGCAATCAGTTGCATTAACATCCCACTCCTTCATCTCCAATACGGAAGTAATTATGTCCACAATCCCTAGAAATGCTGCTCCGTGTAGTCCAGTAAATCCCACAGGCCCTCCGCCCCCGTCGAAATATGGGACATAGCTTCTATCTCGATTAGTGTGTAGAAGCAACAGCTGAGCAGATATATGCTCATCAAATCTATCAAGAAGCCTAAGTGCGAGTATTTTCGCATTATCCGTCACTCCCGGTACTAGGTGCCTCCCCCAGTAACAAGAAGCATATTCTAGAAGGGGCATTGTCGACGGTGCTGATTCAAGAGTTGGCGACAGACAGCGGACGCTTCCGAAGTTGAGGTATGTCAAGCAAACCTCCGCGATTGCTGAGTGAGGACTAGGGAATAGTGTAGGATCGCTCAAGAGGTGCTCTTGCAGGGTGAAGTGCACAAAACGAACAGTGGATGAAGATGCCTCGACTGTGACTAGGCCGAGCGAAGATGCTACAAGTGTCCGTAACGCAGGAACATTTTCTGCATCTTGATCTTCCGATCCTGGCTCCACTCCTAATGCGTGACGGAGCTCCTCGGCCTGTAATGGCCGTTCCGAGTACAACACCCACATCAGAACCTTCATTCCGAGTAAGCTTTTTTCCGCCTTCTGCACCTTCACTCGAGCGAGAGTTGCAGTGTAGGCATCACTCAGTCCGTTGCCCTTTGCCATTTCTTCCAGCTTCCTCCTTCTCTGCCGAATTGTCACCTGGCCTAGAATGGCGTCCATGTTTAGAGAGACAAGCAGGAATCTGCAGATAGTCGCTTGTAAGCATACATTATTAATAGGGGAGAAATGATAAAGTGCTACTACGTACATATCAGATATCTTTTCTGAGATAGTCCTAATAATATCCGCCCGTAAGTTCTCGTTCATCTCCTCTGGCTCCGTGTCCCTGGCTAACCTCATCTTTATGTAACTCGTGATATCGTCGGCGTTTGGGCTAATTGGTAAAACAACTGCCCTGGAAAAATACCTTTGGATATCTTCCTTGACATGGGGCCTCCCGGTGAAGAATATTCTCGTCCTTGGGCACTCCCGAACAATATCTCTCAGGGACTCAAGAAGCTGTGGAAGATGCTTCGGCAAGCATTCGTCCAGTGCATCGAGGCAGACGGAAACTTGGGGTGTGGAAGAAATAGCGATCTTCAACATTCTTATCAAATCATGGCGTGGCGGGCCGCTGCCGGCAAACTTCGTTTTTGCTTCGCGAAACGCATTGCGCACATAATTCGGAATACCAACACTCCCTACCACCTGCTTCAAAATGGCCCCTATCATATTGTCGATAGTCTGTTCTTTTTGGGAAAGGTAGTCGCAGTACAAGCCTACAACTATGATGTCTCGTTGCTCGCACAGCCGGTCGATAACCAGGGAGCTAGTATTTTTCTCGCCATCAGTCATACCCGTCTCTTTTCAGAGAATCCTGATACTTACCTCAGATAGGTTTTTCCCACTCCGGGATTCCCACTGCAAAACAGGACAGCCTCATCTGCTCCACCCTCACTACCTCTCCACTTTCGAAACTCGCTTGTCTCCAGAAGCCACTCCCCAACCCCCTCGAATCGATCAGTGCGTACATCCCGATGTCTTCTGTCTGGATCTAGTGGGGAGAGCCAGCGCATGATCTGTGCATCCTCGTCGGAGTTGCAAATGGTGGTGTAATTTGTTGTTATGTTGCCGCAGTTGGCATTGTTGTCACGAAAGTTCTGTGTGGTCTGGGCCATGATATTCTGCCCAAGATGTAGCTCGAATATAGAAATGGTATAGCAGTCTATAGGGTTATCGTAGGAGTTTATGAGAGTTCAGTGCGCCGATCCACAGTGATTTGGGACTTCGTGGTAGCGGGAGAGCGGGGAAAAAGGGGAGATCTGGCTTGTGCGACACTGAATATCCAATCATTCGGATAGGAAGCCTGACTAATATGAGACACAAGTTACCTCCCAACAGCACTGTTGTGTGACTGTAGGAGCAAATTGTGTCTGGCATCACGCAGTTTTCCTCCTCGAAGTTGGTGCCGGAGGGCTTGGTAAAATAGAAGTTGATTGATATTAGTTGGCGGACAGTGGGTTGGATGGAGTGCCGTTGCATTGCATCGCGAAAAACTGGTGATAATGCCGAAATTAAAGAAACCACACAGACAATATCAAGTTAGAAGAGTCACTACGATTCAAAATGGAGTTATGGTAGTCAGGGTTTAGAAAACCTTGAAGATAATTCTTGTGACTCATGAAGCCTGTTGGAAATACCGGTATTGATTTTGGTGTGTAATTTCGGGTCTCCGGTGCAGTGTGGGCCATTGCCGGGGGGCATTGATTACAATTCACTTGTTGGGTTATTACCCCCCGTACTGGTGGCAAAAGGAAGAGGTACTAGGAGCCGGTATGGCTCATGGGAATTAGTGGCTAGGTTTACACTCCACCAGATTTTATCAAAAAATCAGTAATTGTTGCTTTTTCTATCTTGTTGATTTCCCACTACGAGTAGGGATCATTAACACCCCCACCCCCCACCGCTGGACAGTAGGGGTAAGCATTATCCTTGCAAGAAATGCTAAGTGTAAACAATGTCCAAGGCAAAATCTAAACTGCAATGAGTATGCTAACTACTCTTTCTGCAAGCAAGCCTTGGATTCTATGACAATTTGGGCTAGGTTATGTCTTGGGTTGTCATCCAATTGTCTCCCGAGTATCCTGGCATCCTGTTGCAGCGCTGGATCTCCAGAACTCCCCGAGAATTCAATCAAGTCGGCCCTCTGATGCTTGGCATTTTTGGTCGGGGGTTTATTTCACTGCTGGACCCCTCTAACCCTTAAACCCAAACTGAATAGCATGCGACGAAAGAACAGACTTGGCCAAACACCCGATACCTAATCCGCATCGGCACCTAGTACAAGGTTTAATAAAACAAGACAATACCACTAGCCAATGGAGGACTTCCCGTTGGAAGCCACAAGGGAGTTACAGTTGGTCCTGTAATATTTTCTTTTTGAAATTTAGAAAAGGGTTCCTAATTCCTGAGAGTTTTCTGAAATCTGATCTACCCCCTCCTTGATTTAGTTTTGAGGGGTTCGAAATCTCGGTGTAGAGACTTGTATATTATGATACATTATCCGACCAACAAACCACAAGGTCACACGGTTCAGGACACATTGGGCATTATTTCTCGGAACATGAAATGAACCGGCAGCTAATTTGGGACGCGATCTAACAAAGTGTCGTTTCCCACTTGGTTTAGTAAGTTTGTAGTGTTATATAATCCCGGCATGCGATTTCACTTTGGAGCAACGATCATATGATAGTCTAGAGATTTAGGAAATCGGCAGTTTTCTCACGAGAAACCCGAACTTTTCTGGGCTCCCACGGCAGGTCTTCGGGTGATTAATGGGATGGGGTTTCGAAACCGTTACCCATAACTGCTTTCATCATAACCGCATACCTCAGGCTGGTGGGTGACCCAGTGCATGTAAATTACTCTCCAAAGGGCGAATGCAACTCAGTTATTTAAATATTCTTCGGAGTAACAGAAGAGTCTTTCGATCTGCTGTGTCAATAGACTTGTGACGCTGGAGTAGATATTTGTTAGCCAGTGAAAGATTTTCCTTCGGGCGTTCGCCAAAAAGAGCCCAAAAACTAAAATGGAGGAAATCTCGTTAGTACCTTACTTGCACAGTAGATTACAAGTACGGTACTCGAATACATGTACCCCTACTATTGGTTCGCGGGGTTCTGGAGCGGCTAATCCTGGCACGTTGAAATAAAGTAGAAGCTAGGACCATCCGGTACTGCTCAGCCTAAAATGGGCCTGCATTTGGCTGAGAAGGGTTAAGCGATGGAGCTTTGTTCCGGGGTTGGAATTGGTTACAAATAAAAATCTTATTTCAACGTCAGACTCGCAGGAAGCCCATGGTAGCTACGGGAAATGTATCCCAGGTAGACAAATAATTTACTGGGATTCGACGGGTAATCTAGCCTAAAATAAACAATATACCCTTTCAATCCTAACACGAAGTAGCACACCTCCGGAGGAGAGGGGGTCTAAGGGCATGGCTTTGCTCCAAGCACCCGGGACGAGCCGTGAAGATGATGAGACAATGCACAGTGGCCCTCCCCCTCGCGGACTACTAAAGCCCCGAGCAAACGGCCCACAACAACAAAAAAACCCCCGGGAGGTGAAATGCTGGAGAGCGTTCACTGAAAAATAATCGAAATGAGAGCGATAATTGACTAGAGATAACTAGGCACTATTCCATATACGGTCTAGATCACAGTAGCGAGTAAGTGACACAAGAAATGAGCTGGGGGCCGTAGCAAAGCAGTCTGATTCTCGGTATTGGGTTTTTTTTTCTTTTCATATTTTCTATTTCAGTGCTAAGTGCACATTGAGCCCCCTGCAAAGCTCTCACGTGTGAGCAAAATGTTCGGCATCCCTCCGGAGTTCCAAAGATCCGCCCGGGGGGATCGGCTGGAGTCTGGAGCGTAGATGATAGAACTCTGCTTGTAATGGGAGAGGTGGTTGGGAGGGTCACAAAGGGGGAGGGGAAAATTTGATCACAAATGTGTGTATCTTTGGCATCAAAAATTTGGTTGGTATTCATATTAGGGGTGAAAATCCGGGACCGAGAATATTTTTCTGGGTGAGTGTGGGGGTTGGAGATTTTAAATTTCCTTTTCTAATCCCAATAATCCGGGGCATTGAGCTGTATTTCTGGGTATCTTTGACAAATCTTGAAAAATTGTCAAAGATATGGTATGATAGAATCCATATGTAGGGTGAAATCCGGGCCGGGATCTCGTTCCCATTACTCTGCCACTTCCTTGTGCCTGCGTATCTTCTCTTGCACCAGGATCTATTGTCTCCTCTCCCGCTACAGGACCCAGCAGTCCACTGGGCAAACCCTGGATATGATTAACTAGGCCATAATGGGTTAAGATCCGGGCAGACCATAGGAGGACTCTTATGGATGGAGCAAACTGGGATAGTTGAACCTCACGCTTGGGTGTCCGGAATTCCAATTGCCCCGCCGGGGGGAATCACCCCGGAAGAGAATTGACTCCGGCCCCACCGGTGTGACAAATAAGGGAGTGTATCACAGACCCTATAATAGTGGGAGAGAAAGCACCAATGTTCTGGATTAAGGGTCCTGGAGTACCTTTACACCTGCCCCGGCCTTTACGGTGCAACTCACTCGGTAATGGCAGGGACCTTCCTAACATACCTCAACTTTCAAAGTCTTAGGGAGGTTTCGCCTACATGCTTTTCTCCCCTCACCCAACCATTTTCCTTAAATATTCTGGGGGGGGGCACGCTAGGAGAGAGGCTTCGGGGAAAGTGAAATCACTCGCGCTCAGGCTTTTCGGGGGTATCGAAGGCCATATATCTACCGAGTTACTTTTGTCGGAACTCATATCTAGGTTTTGTGTAGGTAGAAATGCGGGTTTATGTCTTATTTATGCACAGTATGTCGGTCCTATATGGAATTTATGATTACTTTTATATCATGTAACTAGGTGCAGCTTACCACTACTAGATAGTAATTAACTTAGCCGTTAACCATCTTCGGCGAAAAATTGTATCTTGGCGCCGGGGAATACCATGACCCTGAGTGGGGAGTAAAAGGAGTTTAGGGAAAGGGAAAGGAATGCAATCAGACTTTTTTTCTAAGGGGCTGGGGCGCTATTGCTTGCCAAGTGTGGGCACAGGAGCAATGCTTGATCCCCATAGTTGGAGGTGGAGTATGCTAACGCCCTTGGTCATTAGGATGCGATTTGGGAGGGTTGCTTTAAGGAACGCCTCTCACTCCTTCTTCGTACTAAGTGCGATGATCGTGGGTGACGATCGAATTATACAGTACAAAGAGCGGTGGGGTGGCTGAAGGCTTGACTGGAGTACTGCAAGGATGTCTTGTGCTTGTGATATTATGGATAGGTATGGGTTCGAGAAGGAAGAACCCTTTTGTCCTTTGCCTATTCCGGGGTGTAGCCGCAGAGCGATCTGAATATGGGCCATCCGGTTGATGGACAATTACCGGCCCTGTTTTTCAGCTTTGTAAGAAAAAACTCAGTCTACTAGTGGACGGTTATGTAGCTAATTTCACTGTTTTCAACAACTAAATTTCTTCTATAATCCCATACTTGTGTGTACGAAAATTTCAGTTTATCTCCAGAGGCATCTTGAATAGATACCGGATTGCATAAAATGACTGTGGCTCCTATATTTCAACCATAGGTGTCTATATTGGAAGAACTACCCCCCAAATTATTGCACCTAACAGAGACCATTGCCAGAAGCCTTAACCACCGAGATCTCTCATTTATGAAGTGACCTTCCAATGGGCAAGGGTGGGGGGTTGAAGAATGGGCATAGCCACTAGCCAAAATTGTCGTGATCGGAGACATATCTGCTCACTGGTTCATTTGCTATACGGACAGTCTACACTCCTAACCCTCCCATACTACATCGAAAAAAAACAATGTGCCCTCTTAAAAAAAAGAATTTCTTACCAAGCAATTACTTTGTAGTATGGTTCCGGAAGACTAGTGCCAGGACCAGCTTTTTCATAAAAACTGTGACAGTGATTGATGTGACTGAAACTGTAATGCTGGTTAAGAGACCAAGTAATAACATAAAAATTTAATATAGAGAAATACAAACAGTATTCTATGTTATTACCTTGGCAAAAGAAAACTTCTTATGATAGGTCTCTTAACCAGCATTACAGTTTTGGTCACATCAATCACTGTCACAGTTTTTGAGAAAGTTGGTCCTGGCACGAGTCTTCCAGAACCATAGTTTTTACTTTCTTGTGGAGAATTAAATTTAGAATCAAGTGTTGTATGCCGGTGTGGCATGAATAAGGTTTTAGGGGTTTTCTGGTCATGCTTTGCGGTTTTTTTACCCATAGAATTTTCTGTTTGGGATGAGGCTTATCAGGTGGAAATTTTTCACCTGGAGGCATGCCCTTTCCTTCCTCAGAGAGAGAGGAGGAGGAACGAAGCACCCAGACACATCCTGTACAACCATTTTCACCACCTTCTTTGCTGTTGTTTCTGGGTATTGTTTCCCTACCCTTTTTCTCTGGCTTTCTCACCATCTTTTACTGTCAACTTTATCAACATAATTCTACTCTCTTATCCGATTGAATATAACGTCGTACGGTCAACAGAATTGCACAGGTGTCAGCTCGGTCAATCACACCTTCCCAATTGCGGAAGACAACAGAGACGCTTCCACACGGGTAGTGAGAGATCGGTGGGTTAGGGTTATAGGCTGTCCTCATAGCAAATGAGCAGCGAGTAAATTATCATACTTTGCGACTCCACATGTATCCGGGAATCTTTACACGCTTTATCTCATAGATTGTAGTGGGGTGCGCCAGAGGAGTGGACACTAATCAAAATGGGACCCTTACGAAGCCCACTAAAACATTTTGCCTAGCATGATATTTATACCGTTTGGGAATGTAGATTGATACCTGAGACCTAAACCCTAGTTAATATATGTCCTGGTAACCTAGTGAGCAAAACTAGGTATGCGCTAAAAGTGGCCCACTCTCCAAAGAGAATGCGGTTTTGGATACAGTATCATATGAGGGTAAGGTTCTAGAAGCACTACTCGAGTACCGGTATTTACCGTCTTGTAGTCACGCTAATGCATGAACACCCCTGCTCTCCAGAAGGCTAAAAGTGGGTCACTTTTTCAATAGACTACCGGTGTGGAGGACTCTCCTGAGCCTCCCTATATTGGATGGTGTGCCCGACCGAGTAGAGCCCCCCGTATTATCCCGTGAATGCACCCTCGGATAAATTGAGGCTTAACGGAATTCAGAAGTGCTCCAATAATATGCGGTATAATTTCGACGATAGGAAGAAGCAAAAATATAAAACAAAAGGTAATTTTTCTATAGGGGTGGGGTGGTTGTTTTTCCTCTGTCCTCCTCCGTGGTTGCCATCTATCCTAAGAACAAAAAGAAAGTCACACCTCCACTGTGCAGAACTGTGGGCTAAGCTATCCTCCTAACCACCTAGTCTGGCGCACACAAATACCAGAAGAAACACCGTCTCCAGACCCTAAAACCTATACCCCCTTCACACCGGTACCGTAAAATCCGGTATAATTGGCTAGCTCCGGCGTAGGGGTTAATGTCCGTGCTCAAAAACAAAACCCCCCAGGAAGGATTAGTGCTTTCCACAAGAAAGCTGGAGTGTTCTGAGTGTGTTGGATTTCACTAACCAGTACCAAATACCGGTATGGTAACCTGCCAATCTAAACTTATTGTGGGTTGACGGATATTAGTCCCTGTTTCAGAGCTAGCCAGTTTTCCGGGACTTTATGGTATGGGATGAACGGTACAGTACCTGTGCTCCAGTACTGGTATGCCTCGAAAACCCTAAGATTACCGGATACTTGTACCCTTGGAATCGCTAAGCAGTTATTACTTGGCCATTTAAAAAGTATTCGGACACTTAGCACCCAGACACGTGTTAATAATGCCGGGATGTTCGAATACTTTATAGATGGCCAAGTAGTCCAGTAAAGACCTCATTGAAGTTAAACACTCAATTCATGTCATATTTTAAACTCACAGTTTCCTTTCAGTACAGTCACACCTCGCTATCCCGGATCTCGATAATCCGGATACCTCGCTGTCCCGTATGAATCTCGGTGAACTCTGGGTTTCTTTCCACCAAAACCTCACCCGTTGTCCCGGATCCCTCGCTGTACCGGACAGATTCCTCGGATTTTGGCCATCCGGGATAGCGAGGTGCGACTGTACTGAAAACGCCTCCTGATCTGAAAAGGTGATTTGGGAGGGAATCCCGATTTTAATTCGTACAAGCGGCGCCCCAAACGCCCTGTCGGTACTAGATAGGGACCGCAATCAGCAAAACAAGACTAGCACTAATACAAGTACCTGGTAGAATGCAGGGGCAACAAACGCTACTGCAAGCCTGACTACCCCACGCGTTATAGCCACGTACCCCGTAATCGCACATTCAACCTGCATGCTCTGTCAGTGGTAGCAGTGGAGGGTGCAGTGAATGAGTCTGGCACTGTAACATTGAGTCTTACCACTTTGTCCGGGAAACGAAAATGATCGAACAGCCGGAGCACCACAAGCAGATATTCTGTTGCCTACTATGCGACATTCTCTTTCCGTTCGTAGGTTGGCCCGGACCTATTTGGCCTGATTATTTCAATAGCGATGTCCATTTGAGCAGGTCAACTTCTAACCCAACTTCTAGCAACGGTATTGCAAAATTTCGACACGCGCCCACAATCGATACTCAGCTGACGAGGTTTTCAAAATGGCTGACTGGGCTTAGCACTAGCCATGCCAAGGTTGATGCCACTGCAAAGGGCGCTAACCAAAGTTGATGGCACCCCCGTGGGTGTGTCCAACAGCTCAGTTTGCTGATATTCGATAGGAAATAGAGGCTGCCCAGCACCGGTTTTATTACCTAAGAGCTTATATGATTCATGGGGGGTTCATATGCTTCTCCATGATACTCAAACAATTTTATTATACTTTATCTTACTCATTTTTGACATTCGTTTTTTCCTCAACATCCAATATTGAATAGCAAGGTACAGGCCTCGGGGCGCACATTGGACGCTAGACTACATAGAGAAGACGGCTGAAAAAAAGGGCCAAAACACGGAAAAACGAAATATCAAACTAGCGAAGTATAGTGGAGAGAGGGGGGAACAAGATCCGTGGATTTTAGAAGCTTGTAATTGGAGAAATTGGTGGTTTGTTGCATAAATTTACTGTGGCATACCAGTAAATTTTGTTCGTTGAGCCGCGGAGCACAGGATTAGGAATGTAGTCAACTTGGATGGCTGCTTAGCGTCCTTGGCTGTGGCGGGCGCCTTGACCTACCGGTAGTGATATCGTCGAAAAACCCCTATTGGTGGTCAGGGTGGGGGGGCTGGAAGGCTAAGCAGGATGGTATCGTAGGTTTTATCAACTCAAGATGCGCAAGGTATTATATGATTACAAACCTAGCACTTTTTCCTCAGCCTGTAGATGGCACTTCAGGGAGCTGGGAACCCTCAGCACCAGTATCATACCCCTCTCCCAATATCACGACTAGTCCCTTCAGGAAAACTATTCTCCCCGCGCTATTCCTCCTCCTTCCAATCCTAACCATGGTTACGGAGGCATACCCCTCTTCTACTATCGGGGCTAAATTTGTCCCTTCAGGGAAGGTTATGCTACTCATGCTATTCCTCCTCCTTCCAATACCAACTGTGAGTGCCGAGGAAAACATTTATCACTGCGGTGACCGCGTCAAGGCACTGGCAAAAAACGGTTCCCTTCCGCCCGGGGATATCTACACTGGCCCTGTAAGAGGTCTTCTGAGTAAGGCGCAGGGCACCGGAGATCAGGTACTCCTCTTGACGGTTGCCGCCTGTGAGAAGCACTGCGGTAGTGCATCGACATTGAACCGGTGGGGAACAAGCTCGGATACAATCACGACATGGGTACTCCCTCTGGTGAGCCTGCTTCTGCAGGCTCCCTTCGAGAGCAACAACTTCCAGCAGACTATGCTTCTCGCCTTCCGCTGGGTGGGCTCGCCGATTGTTTCCATGATGTATATTTTTTGGAACCTCAGGGTTACCAGGAAGTGCGCTATTATGGTTGACATGGGTATCGGGAGAGACGGGCACCCTCGGGGACGACGCGGTTCTTCCGGATTGCGAGACTCGTTCTACCTCCTCAGCGTGATCAACCAATACCAACTCCGTGTCGACGCACAGCGAAATCTCGACCGACAGCTACATGACCACCGCACGGAGTATATCCTTCTCGTAGGCCTGTTCGACATGAAGCCTAGATTTCGAAAAATGAGGGCCAAAGTCGCCGCAAGCATCCGCCGGGAACGCCGTCGGGGAACGGTCCTGGCCCTGGTGTCACTAGGATGGTTCCTGGTTGCACTGGGAATCTCGGTTGACAAGGCTTTCGGGGTCCTGGGCGAGGACTCATCCGCTTCCAATCTCGCGCTGGGCCTACTAGTGTGCTGGCTCCCGGTTCTCGTCGCCGGGGCAATCGTCGACCGAAACCCAATGGACGCCCACTACGTTCGCTATAGGTTGAACGAGTGCCTCCGAAGAATTGTAGTGATCAGAAATATCCCCGACCTACCCCCGGAAGTCACTGGGGAAGGCGTTTTAGGAGAGTTTGCAGGCCAAGGACGAGTCCACTGGCACCGCGGTGCGGCCCTCTCAATTCTCTGCATGCTGGAGGCTCCGCCCAATATGGGGCGCGGATGGTTAGCTAGATATGAAAACGACGACGAACAGGTGATCCCAAGAAGGCATCCTCTCTTGACATGCTTGGGATGCCACCATAGCCAAGGATGGCAGATGATAGCCTCCAGCCAAGGATGGCAGATTATAGCCTCCTTCGTGTTGATCTGCTCCTGCATTATTGGTGCCTTTATCCTTAGCTACTTTACGCCGACCGTCGGCATGGGCTGCCGATCCGCGGGCTACATGATCTTTGGCCTCAACTCCTTTGGATGCCTATTTATAGAAATGGGTGCATGGGTATTCCTATGGCCGGGCAGGGAACGGGGGGTAGTGCAGCGGGTCCTGCGCTTTTGCGAATTCACAAACTTCTGGTGGCTCGTGTACATCATCACCGCGCAGACACTTGGGACATACAATAACTGCCGCTGCAAGTCGAGTATTTGGGGCGGTGGCGGCGGGTATATGGACTTTGAGAGCGTGGAATATTACAAGGCCTTCCACCTTGAGCACAGCTGGCTCGTGGGTACACTCATCACATGCGTGGTGTCGGGCATCGGAATTCTGTACATTGTGGAGCAGTGGTGCTCCCAGAGCTTCCTGTGGACGCAAGATTGGGACTCGGCTATGAATGGACTTTTGTGGATGAGGAGGTGGAGGCAGGCCACCGCCGGGCCTAGGTGGGTGTGCGCCCTGGTATCCAAGTGCATGGTGGGGGCTGGGCGCTGGGTTAGTACTCTTCCGGGGCGGGAGAGGGGTGTGAAGGATCATAGTTAGTGTTGGAGTTCGTGAACTTTTGCTTTCTTATTATATTAGAGCCTTCTTTAACTCGCCAATAATTGATATGGTACAAAGCGTACCAAACCAGGGCCAAGGCCACTGCGTCATGTAATGCCTCCTATTTAGGAGGGTATAGGGTTATAAATTCTAAAAAGATATTTAACAGGTTTTATATCCAATTCCTACCATTGTTCAAGCTTTTATAGTGTTCTCTCAATTATGGTAGCACTATTTCTCCCAGATCTTAATGTTAAAATTGGAAGGTTAAACTTAAAACTATGAAAAAAAAAAGTCCTGCACCACAGTCGATTGAACCTCTACACTCCCGATAGATTTTTATATTTGAGAACCCCCTACCCTCCTAAATAGGAGGCGTTACCGGGTGCAACGGACTTGGCCCTAGTTTGGTACGCTTTGCACGACAAAACACTACCTTTCCCCGAAAATGTGCTAAGCGGTCCTCAGCATGCCACCAAAATCTTGGTTTTCTACCCTTTTGGTGAAGGACTTAAACTAGCAGGACTAGACATTCACTTAGCAAAACTCCGACCAGGATAATTGGGCTCCATAAACCGTCCAGTGCAAGAACCCCCCCCATCCCTAATCCCCCGGTAACCTTTGCGAATTCGTTTCCGAAACTCTGCGGTACCGTAATGAAGCCCGTACCCCTATCCACCCTAGATTCCCGTTCGCCCAAAACAACACCGGCTCACCGCAGAAGTAGAGCTGGGTCACGGCAGGGAGAACCTTTCCCCGGAACTCCCGAGGGACGCTTGCAATTCTTCGTCACTTGATACTTTTCAGAGGATCCCGCTGTCCCGGAAGCGCCCCTTTTGTTTTCATATCGGCGCCCCTTGTAAATTTCACAGACCGGGTATGCTTGTCATGTTATATCGCCCGTCCAGTATTAATTTTCTGGATATGATATATTATATCCCAGGTGCTTCAATCGCGTAAGGTGTGCTCTCCAGTATGCTAGTGACACCGTGGGGGGTAAAAAGAGGGGGGAGAGGTGTTTGTGCTCTCTTAACTAGTTTGAAGCTGATAGATTTCCCGATAGAATACCGGTAGGGCGGGACAGCAAACTGAGCCAAACGCCTGATGCTAGACGTGCACTCGCGGCTAGTGTAAATGAAGAAAAACCACGCTATTGCTCTAGGCAAATGGCATGGGTGTCATGACCGCTGCCCACATGCCTCATAACCAGATATGATACTCCACGCTGGCGGGCGATCCGAGACAACCACCCTCTGAAAGCCAACTTGACTCCAGTTGCTGAAACATGCCTCAGAATTATCGACACAACGCGTCTTTCGAACCGCTGTCAATAGGCTTGTGATATTTGAGTGGGCATTACCGGTGACTAAATTTTTTGCACTACAGGGGTCCGCTAAGTTAAGGAAACAAAACCAACGTGGTTTACCTGCCACTAGCGGTAGTGCATGTACCTCGAAAAAAATACGGAATGGTTGATTTACCGGTAGGTTAACCTGCAGCATACCCCTTCTTGCGCAAAGACATTCTCCCCGGGCACTGGAGCATTGAAATTAAGTTGCGAAACATCCATGCACACAAATAAGTCTCCTTTTTAGGCCGGAAAAAGCTACCGGTAAACCAAGGACCCGCTTACCTAACAGTTCCGTTACGGAAATTTGTATGGTGGGCCGGAACGGTACCGTCAGCTCAGGGTTGTATAGCAACTGACGGTGCCAAACTTGTTTACCTAATTTTCAACCGTCAAGAATTTTGGGTGCTTGACGGTCAGAATGAAAAGGTGCTCCAGAGGTGTGGTATCATAGCAACACCGTCAGCCTCAAAAATTGATGCATTGTCACTATGCCTCTGGCCAGTTATACCCACAATAGCCATACCACCACTGCCAATCCTCTGCTTTCTTTGTTCCGGTAGTTCTACGATAAATATATCAGAATTGAAACCATTGCCGACTATCATTCAGGTTTTTGTTTAGCATGGTACTATGAGAGATTTGAGCTATGATGTCAAAACAACTAAAAAAGTGCTATAAGAATAGGTGGAAGGATTCTTGAAGAGTCATTGCAGGTGGTATGTGGGGGATATAGGCTAGGTCCAATATTTTACTTGGTCGGCAGTGCTTGAAAGGGGGGGGAGTTGGGAATTGTGAGTTCAAAAGCCCTCATCTTGTATTTTGTAAAAATTTTGATGCACTCTCTGACGGTAAGGCCCATATTGCAGTATGGTAGACGGTGCATTAGGTAAACACAGAATGAGAATTTAGCCCCTAACGCTAACAACGATTAAGACCCTCTTGACGGTTGCCACCGTCAACAAATGCTAAACGGTCAGCTGTAGACCGTGGGAACCCTCAGCGAGGCGGCACCCTCAGCGACGTGCGGCATGGCTTGGCATCTAGAATAGTTAGTAAAGTAGGTTTCGTCACTAAACGACAAGAGTATGTCACAAAATTAGACATACCATTCTACCATATCTCATTGATACAAATACTTCAATTATGCCTTCGAACCCTTCGAGAGACTGTGGGATTCCGGTATGGGTACGGGAACAAATGGCAATTGAGATAGCTACAGCTGGGACGGCTCCAAGTTTGACAATTGCTGTGGTGATGGTTGGAGCAGCTCCGAGTACCTTGATGCATCGCCAACAAGGAAGAAAAGACCGTGAAGAGGAGGGTCAACGGAGGCAGAAGCTTCTGCCTGAAGAGGAGAGAATAGTGATAGAGAGGTGCTATTTTCAGTGTCGTCTTGGATTCCGGCCAACGATTTGGCAGTTGTGTGAAATTGCAACCTCTGTTGTACAGAGGAGGAAGCCAAATGAGGTTTTAGGAAAGAGATGGGAAGCTGCTTTCAAAAAACGACACCCAGAAGGTAAGACTCGGTTCAGCAAACAGTTGGATTTTATTCGTAACATACGTGAAAACAATCTTCAATTAATAAATCATTTCTTTGATAAGGTATTTCTCTAGTTAAACCTGTTTTTATTTTTATTTCTATATTTTATCTCAATGATTATTATTTTTTCTTTTTATTATTGAAGTTTAAATATTTATATTATTTGATTTTAATTCTATATAAGTACTAATTGTATCTGTATTTATTAAGTTAGGAGCTATTGTACATGAGTATGAAATAAAACCTCATAATATGGTGTAACGGACGGGGTCTGAGGGTCAGGTAGCCCAAGGCACACCACGGAACAGGGACAGGCAAGAGTGTGGCGATGAGGGTCGGGGACAGGTGTACAACCGAGGCGAGCTGTACGAAGTTCAGGGGGTCAGGGGGTTCAGGGTCAGGGTTCAGGAGTTACAGAGGACGCGAAGTAGAACAGAGTGTAATCCCTAGGTAGAGGTGTCTGAAGGAGATTACCAGATTGCGTGAAGAAGAGAAAATATAAGGGGGTTTTGTTTTTTGTTTGACTCATTTTATTATTTGTTTATGGGACAAATAGGCATATGGAGCGCTAGCTATGACGCCTAAAAAACCGCCCCCCCCCCGGACCAGGCCGAACGACAGAGCTAAAAAAACCCTCTGGGGTAGAAAAAACTACTCCCGCCTGAAATCCTTCCCGTAAACTACGAACCAATAACCCCCACGGCCAAGCGACAAAAAGAAAGCTAGCTACCCGACAGTGAACCAAGAACACGCCCAACCCCAAGAACGAAACACCTAAGGGCAGAAACCCAAACCGAACCCACTAGAGGCCAATGGCCGCAACTCAAATCCATCATAGGAACCCCTAGGCCATATGACGAGGGCCAGGAGGAGGGAGCCGAAGCCCCGGGCGCAGAGGGTATAAGGGAAACCACCCCGAAGGAGGCGACCGAGAAGAAAGGAGAGGAGGTGTGTGGCAGGCGTGCCAGCGACCGTATGCCCTCCGGGACAACCGACGATTGAGGCAGTAAGGTGCCAGCTTGAGAGGAGGTGGTAGTAGGGTACCAGCCGATCCGACCGTAGAGAGGGGGAGAGGAGGGGTAGACCCAAATCCGTGAACAACAACTATCGGTAATCACGTTCGTGTCCGACTAGGCAGCCTCTTAGGGAAGCAAGAGAATGGAGAGATCGACCGTAGCCTGTAAGCTGTTCTCTCCTACTGCAACTGTAGTCCCAGACATCTGTTGAGGTTGGAAAAGGGGGTTGCCGACCGTGCCAATGCCTAAGCGAGGCGGGGTAGGAAGAGGAGAAACATGGTGAAGACGAAAGACCCCAACCAAGGATAGAACCAAGAGAGCTGATAAATAAATAAAGGCCTTAAGGGAGAAGAGAAGCGAGCCCACCTCCTGTAGCCGAGGCTGGATGGAGGGAGATGGGGGGGGGGTGGTGGTGCTAGACGATGAAAGCCACGATAGTAACCATGGTGTTGAGTTTTCAATTGCCGGAGGTGTAGCGGAAACGGAGGATGAGGAAATATAAGGGGGCACACCCCCTTATATAGAAAGAAATCCTCCCCTGATCACTAATACAAAAGAAACCCCTTGGCGTCGCACGCAGCCGCGATGTCTCCACCATCTTCCGCCAAGTTCCCTCACGCGGCCACATGTCCCAATCAAGTACCAAAGGAAATCCTTCGCATAGCAACCAGAAAACCCCAACCAATAAATGCAACCAAAACTCCTATGCATATTCCGTCTCCATAGTGGGGTGACCGTGACATATGTATAATATTGATGAGGTTGGATTTCTACTTGGTCTTGGACAGTCAGAACGCGTCCTAGAAGTTATACGAAATCCTCGTGAGAGTGGACAATTAAAGGTCACGGTCATCCCGCTAGGGAGACGGAATATGCATAGGGGTTTTGGTTGCAT
>LN890964.1:206313-244748 GCA_900010015.1 Tuber aestivum | reverse complement strand
CCCCTTAGTATTTTATGTTCTTTATGCAATCTGGTAATCTCCTTCGGACACCTGTACCTAGGAATTACACTCTGTTCTACTTCGCATCCTCTGTAACCCCTGAACCCTGACCCTGAACCTCCTGACCCCCTGAACATCATACAGCTCACCTCGGTTGTACGCCTGTCCCCAACCCTCGTCTCCACACTCTCACCTGTCCCTGTTGTGGTGTGCCTTGGGCTACCCGACCCTCAGACCCCGCCCGTTACATTAAAGTACCGAGCACAAAGTTAGTATTTTTTTAAAATTATTTAAGTTTAGTTTGAATAAGTTATTAAAAAAAGTTACTTACACTATCATAGATGGTACCCGTGAATTTGTTACTGTGATCGAGAGTATATGTGCCGATGGTACAGTTCTCAATCCAACAATTATCCTCAAGACAGAGGAATTCATTGCAGAATGGTTTAAGAAGATGAAGGTGATTTCAGAAGATATTCTTTTCGGCTGGTCACATAATGGATGGACAGATGAAAAAATGGTAAGAGAATATCTTCACCGAAATTTCGATTCAAATTCAATTACAGCACAAAAGGCAGCAGGGGATTTTTGACTTCTACTGTTTGATGGACATAGTAGTCACGTCAATATTGGATTTTTAGAATTCTGTGTATCACAGAAGATTATCCCCTATTGTCTACCTCCTCATACCACCCATTGCCTGCAGCCGCTAGATGTTTGTATCTTTAGTCCATACAAGCATCAGTATCAAAAGGAACTCACTTGCCGCTTCGAACGACACAAATATGGAATTTCCAAATGCAACTTTTATGAGATCCTGATGATCGCACGCCGAGCATCCTTTACACCCAGCAATATTAGAAGCGGATTTTGATGTACAGGACTTGTTCCGGTAAACCGAGACATTGTGGTCTCAAAAATTGAAGCATCCAGACCCAAATCCCCCGCACAAAGCTCCGATTCCACAAATCCAAGCAATCTAACTAGCTCTACCCCCCGGCCACTTGGTACATTCACTGCTCAGGAAATCAATAACCTTGTAGTACCAAAAACCAAACCCGAAATCGAGCAACAAGAACTTGTTGCACTTGCAACATTATCGAGGAACGGTCCGACAGAGTGGGGACTAAAAAAAATCATTAGCAACATTATGATAAGTGCCAATCGGGCACTTACAGAAATCGAGGAAAAAGACTGTCAGATTGAAAACCTAAAGAAGCAGTTAGCAGATATCTAAAGTAAGTGGATTGCAAATCGTATGAGAATTCCAACCTCAGGAAAGGCTTGGATTGATCATCAGGATGTTGCTAAATTTTTTGAATCTCAGGCAGTTGCTGAGCATCAAGCCATTACGAAGAAGTATGAGTACGCTACTCATCTGCTTAGTAGTAGAACACAGAAATTAGCAGAATGTACATGAAAAAGAATTGTGACTGAGAAGCTTGAACAGGAGGAAAGATTACCCAAGCGTCGAAAGACTAGTACAGCGTTACAGCAAGAAGAACAACGCCTTTCAGAACAAATTTCTGAAGCTGAAAGGAATGTGTTGAGGCTCGAAAAAGCTCAGAAGGATATCACACATGATGGAGGAACTGAGGGATTAGTTCGTGGACCATCGGAGGAAACAATTGGATGCGTTGCAGGACAAGAATTTGAAGAGAGTTTTGAAGAGGGAGCAGGGGCTAATGCAGCCCCTGCTCCCGGGGCGGAATCCTGGGATTTGTCGATCGGCTTGTACTTTGGACCTCCGAAGCAGACAATCTCTCCAGAGGAATTTGTGTTGTGGATTTTCTGTTGTGTTAAAAGCGGGAGAAGAAAAAAAAAAAGGTTGACTTCGCTGAAATGTAAAGCAATGTGCTGTTCGCTTTCCACACCAAGCCATGCCAGGTTCAGCCAAGCCATGCCGCGCCTCGCTGAGGGTGCCGCCTCGCTGAGGGTTCCCACGGTCTACTCGAGTAGGTAGATGGGCCCTAAGACGCTCCCTTGCCAGTTTGGACGGATTATTAATACAGAAGAAACTCTTATTTCAACACAGCGTGCTAGCCACTGCTAGCCATGCCAAGGAGTGCCACATTCTTCGATGGTCGCTTATCGTTGACCGCAGGCAGCCTTTGCTGCCATATATCGCTAAGCGTCGCTGAGGGTATCGCCTCGCTAGGGTGCTCAATTCCGATCTTTGGGTATGGCTTAGGGGGGAATGACCCCGAGAAAAGCTGGCATTCTGCCATCCGCCGAGAGAAATTAAATGGGGTAAAAATCCAATGGACGGTTGGAGGGGGGGGGGTAACCAACGCCTTCGTGTGTGGGTCGACGGTTCTATTAATCTTATGGCACCGCATTTTGCCTCGAAGGCTCGCTCTTCTGCCCAAGTTAGCAATCACGAGTCAGACCTTAAAACTCAGGTGAAAAAAGGCCCCAGACACCGATCGCTAGGTGCCCGCAGTAAGAGTTTAATGTATGATATGCCAACTATCTAAATAGGACCGCATATGGATATACGATTGCCATGTATCCTGTACTAGTATAGCATCACCCCTGAAAGCTCCCCAATCCCTACGATCCCCATCCACACCCAGTAACATGGCACAAAAAAAGAGGCAAAACATGAAGGGGTACTCCCTCCTTTCCCACATCCTTTCAGATCCTCACCCAACTACCGAGAACCATTGCCGATGATCCACGCTGGGGGGTCACCTAGGTAGAGAATTGATTCCGGCCCCTCCGGTGTGACAAATAAGGGAGTGTATTACAGACCCTATGGTGCTGGGAGAGGCAACCCCAATGTTCTGGAGTAAAGGTCAATTGTTCCGGTTCTCATTATACCTTGTGTTGGGCCCCGGGGGTTTACACCTCTGTTTGGGTTCGGGATAATTAGTGAATGTTAATGATAGAGTAAAAAATTCACAGGTGGTTATTGGTGAGTGTTCACCATAGGGATTGAATCGGGTAGCTATGATGGGAATTTTCAGCCTCTCTTTCCATTTTCCCCTTGCCTCTTCCGTATGTCAACGCTGTATTTACATTTATGTTGATCATCCTTTCCCGCATATGGGTTCGGGCGTCGTCAATTTTCATCGTTCCTGGGCTATGTCGCTCTCTCCTACGAACGCTACATGCACTGTAACTTGTTTTGAGTACTCCTTTACCCTGCCCGTGACTACTCAAGAGATGACGGTTCGACCATGGCCTTGTGAGACCTACCCCAGTAGATGGAACTTAAGGCGCCACAGTTGGAAATCGTACTATACCCTGGGTCCATTTCTAGGCTGGCCAAAAACTTGTCTTATATACGAGAGTTTGGTAATTACCTCATTCGATTGCTGTTATTACCACCTACCTCTCTTTTGCTCTTCAGCCCGGGTTACATCATCCACCTATAATACTCACCCGAATTCAACCATTGCATATCAGTACTCCACGCATCCGCCAGTCCATCACTACGCCTGTAGAAGACTGGATTTGAGGAGCCGAATATCCTGCCACTCACGGCCAGAATTAGAGAAGAGACCAACAGCAATTACAAACATGCAGAGCCTTGTCGAGGATATCTGTGTCTCATTATTACTCACAAACCCTAACCCTACCCAACGACAAATAACGCCTTGCTGCAGACTTACCAGAGCTTTGTGCAGGCACCGATGCGGGTTTATGAGTTCGTATTTATGCGCAGTATGTCGGCCCTATATGGAATGTATATGATTGCTTTTTTACTATGTAAATAGGCACAGCTCACCGCTACTAGATAGTGACTAACCATTAACCATCTTCGATGACAGGTTGTGTCTTAGCGCCGGGGGATACCATGGACTTCTTCTAAGGGGCCGGGGCATAACAGTTTGCCAAGTGTGAGCACAGGAGGGGTGGTTGATTCCCATAGTTGGAGGTAGAGTATGCCAAGGCCCTTGGCCATTATGATGTTATTCGGGAGGGTTGCTTGCGGAGCCCCTCTCACTCCTTTCTTGCACCTAGTATGATGATAGTGAGTGGGGATCCACTGATGATGTGCAAAGAGCGGTGGGGCGGTTGAAGGCTCGGCCGGGGCGCTAAAAGGATGTTTTGTGCTTGTGATATTATGGATAGGTATGGGTTCCGGGAGGAAGAACTCGTTTGTAGTTGGTTTATTCTGGGGTGTACCCACAGAGCGATCTGAATATCACTCATGCGGTTAGGGAATAATTACCACCCGGCTTTTCGGTCTTGTGAAAAAAAAAAAAAAATCACAGTCCACCAATGGACGATTATGTAGTCCATTTAGCTATTTTCAACAGCTAAATTTCATGTACCATCCCATTCTTGTGTGTATAAAAATTTCAGTTTAGCTCCGGAGTCATCTTGAATAGATGCTGAATTTCATAAAATGACTGTGGCTCCTATATTTCATTCATGGGTGTCGAGATTGGAAGAACTACCCCCCAAATTGTTTGAAGCTTATGCCCCAATAAAAAGCAGAATATTTACCAACATAGACGATCGCTAGAAGCCTTAATTACAGGAATCTCTCATTTATGAACTGACCTCCCGATAGGCGAGGGTGAGGGCTTGAAGAATATGCATAACCGGTAGCCAAAATTTCTTGTCATGAAGGACAAGTCTAATTGCGCTGATGGCACTACATATATCTGTGTGGAGGGTAGTGGTGCTGTTACCTCGCCTCCGAACACTTAATTATCAATATGCTAGTCGACCGTCCATGCCGGCAAAGTAGTAAATCTAGCGGAAAAATTGAAATAGATAGTCCAGCACCTTCTATCTACCTTTGGCTTCAAAAATTGCTGTCACCCGGTTTGGCGAAGGTTCTACAACAATTGAACAAGTTAGAAAGAATTTCCCACTAAACTAAATTCAAAGGCAGAACCTGGTCCAAGCTTCGCTTCATAGGTTCACCTCCGCCAACACCAAATATCACTGTGTACTGCTGATACAGTGTCCCTGATCCCTACCACCCGGGCATGCTCAACGGGGTTCAAGTCTGAAGAATGGGGGGATATGCGAGCTGTTTTTGATGGACGCTGGGAAGAGCATTTAAGGATGAATGGGTGAGAGTGTTATTATAGTGGGCTAAGTACAGGACCCGAAAGGATGGTGAACTGCTGTGGAAACTCCAAAAATCCGCCCAAGTGTTGCACCGTTGGTGCGGCCCCCCCTGTTGAGGTCTGGTGCATTTTGTCCACTTTCTATGTCTCACTGAGGGCGTAACAGCTCACCTTTTGGTGTGTTTTTCAACCCTTTTCCAGAGCAGGGTATTTTCGACCACATGGTGCATGGCCAGATTATTGAAGATTCTACAGTACACCCTCAATAGAAAAACGCTAGCCAAGGATTTCCGGGGGAGATATGTCCCCGCTCAAATAGTAGCTCCAGGGATTAGGCAGATCACAACGAACTCTAAGGAAATGCACCATCCAGAAATATCATGATCCTCCATCATCTCAAACCATCGAACCAGGAAACCTATGCCATCTATCCTATGCTAACCGGCACAGAAGGCTGACTATAAATTAAACTGAATACCGGGTGCCTGTGGGGCGGCCGGCGCGCCACGATTTCCATCTTAAATCACGTTTTTGGCTATGTTAAATTTCATGTTAAACCTTAAAAGCACGATAGTCATAAGGAGAGAGTTCAAGATCGCCCCAAGCCAAACATTGCTAATTCCGTTCTGATCGTCGTTACAAGTACTGCACAAGTACGTTCCCCTGGCTCTACCATTTTACCGGTATTTTATTTTGAATAAATAATCTACTTTTCGACTCGGGAAATCTTGGCACTCTTGACCGGTACCGCATTCACTTACTCAATTGGTCATCACGCGCTAGGACGTTGGGATTGCCTCTCCCAGTAAGGTCGCGCGTGTTTTTCTTCTTAGTCTCAGCTGCGGGCCGAATGACAGCTATTTTTCACTTTGCCTCACCCCTGATCCACCGGAGGAAATCCTGGATGTCGCGTGATGTCCAATTGAGTAAGTTAATCCGACAGGCCTGGCAAACGCCAAGGATTTCCGGATGCAAGTACTCTTAGAATCCCAAGCAGATATTGGTCCGGTAAACCTCATTGAAGTTAAAAACTCAATTCATGACATATTTTAAACCCACAGTTTCCTTTCAGCGCTGCAAACGCCTTCTGATCTGAAAACGTGATTTGGGAGGGAATCCCGATTTCAATTCGTAATCGCGGCCCCCCAAACGCCCCGCTGCTACATGGTGACAGCAATCAACAGAACAAGGCTGGCACTAGTACAGTGCAGGGACAACAACTGCTACTGTGAGTCTAACCATCACACGCCTTATAGCCACGTACCCCATAATCGCATATTCAACCTGCATGCCCTCTCGGTAGTCCGACAATTGCTAGTGGTAGGGTAGCAGTAGCAGGTGCAGTGAATAAGCAGGTAATATTGGGGCTAATTATTTTGTTCGGGAGATGAAGATGATCGAACTGCACATGCACCACAAGCAGATGTTCTGCTGTCTAACGTGCAACAAACTCTTTTTGTTCGCAGGTTGGCTTGGAGCTATTTGGTCTCATCATTGCGATGGTGATAAAAAACTAAGCAGCTCAAGCTCTAACAATTGTATTACCAAATTTCGATGTATATTTTTAATCAACACTCAGCTGACGAATTTTTCAAAATGGCTGGCTCGGCTTAAGCACTTGCAGTGCCCGCCGCCGCAAAGGAAGCTAGGTGACTGCACCCCCATGGGTGTGCCGGACAGCTCGGTTTGCTGATATCCGATGGGAAATAGAGCCAACTCAACACCGATTTTATTGACTACAAGCTTATAGAATTCAGGAAAGGTTCACATGCTTCTCCATGTTACTCATTTTTGGCAGCCGTTTTTCTCCTCGGCTTCCACTATTAAATCACGGGGTACAGGAATTTGGGGAGAGAGGGCCTAGGGGCGTACATCGAGGGCTAGACTAGACTGAGAAGACTGCTGAAAGAAAGTGGCAAAGCATGGCAAAACCAAATATCAAACTGGGAAAGTAGGGTGGAGAGAGAGGCGAACAGGATCCGTGAATTTTATACGCCCCCAATTGGCTGAATTGGTGGCTTTTTCACATATATTTCCTGTCTGATATCAGTAAATTTTCTTCGTTGAGATTCCGAGCACTAGATTGGGGGTGTAGTCAACTTGGACGGTAGGTTGGCATTCCCGGCAGTGGCAGCAGCCGTGGCCCGGTGGTGTCGTCGAAAAACGCCCGTTGGTGGTCAGGATCGAGCAGGCTTGGAAGGCTAGGAGGTGGGGCAGAGACATTAGGATGGTATCGTAGGTTTTACCAACTCAAGATGCATAAGGTATTATATGAGTACAAATCTAGCACTTTTATCTCAGCCTAGTAGATGGTATTTGAGGGAGCTGAGAACCCAAGCACCGGTACCATACCCCTCTCCCACTATCAGGACTAGTCCCTTCAGAAAAACTATGCTCCTCGTGCTATTCCTCCTCCTTCCAATCCCAACCATGGCTGCGGAGTCATACCCCCCTCCAACTATGAGGACTAAGTTAGTCCCTTCAGGAAACGCTATACTACTCATGCTACTTATGCTATTCCTCCTCCTTCTGATCCCAATCGTGGCTGCAGAGGAAAGCATTTATCACTGCGGTGATCGCATTAAGGAGCTTGCAACAAACGGTTCCCTTCCCGAGGAAGATATCTACTGGGGGGCTGTAGATGGTCTCCCAAGTAAGGCCGAATATCCAGTTCTCCTCCTAACGTTCGCCGCATGCGAGAAGCACTGCGGTAGCGGTTCCACGTTGCACCCCTGGGAAACAACTGCGGATACGGTCACGACCTGGGTACTCCCGCTGGTGGGCCTCGTTCTGCAGGCCCCTTTCGAGAGCAACAACTTCCGGGGAACCATGTTGCTTGTGTTCAGGTGGCTGGGTTCGCCGATCGTTTCTATGATGTACATTTTCTGGAACATCAGAGTTACCAGGAAGTGTGCCATCATGGCTGACATGAGCGTCGGGATGGGCGACCACCCTCGGCCACCAAGCGGTTTTTCCGGATTGCGGGACTCGCTTTACCTGCTGAGCGTGGTCAACCAATACCAGCTCAATATATGGCCCGGGCTACGAGAACAAGACATGGAGTATATCCTTCGCGTAGGCTTGTTCGACACGGGGCCCGAATTCCAGGAAATGAGGGGCAGAGTCGCTACAAACATCCGCCGGGAACGCCGTCGGGGAACCGTCCAAGCCCTAGTATCGCTAGGGTGGTTTCTAGTTGCATTGGGCATCTCGATAAACAAGGCCTTCGGGGATCTAGGCGAGGACTCATCCGCTTCCAATCTCGCGCTCGGCCTTCTGGTGTGTTGGCTCCCGGTTCTCGTCGCCGCGGCAATAGTGGACCGGAACCCAATGGACGCCGGCGACGTTAGCGCCAAGTTGAACGAGTGCCTCCGAAGCATTGTGATGGCAATACCCCGGGAGCTTTACATACCCCAGGGAGTCACCGGAAATGAAATTTTAGGAGGATTTGCGGGCCAAGGCCGCGTCCATTGGCACTGCGGTGCTGCCTCCTCAATTCTCTGCACCCTGGAGGGTTTGCCTGATATGGGGCGCGGGTGGTTAGATATATATGAAAACGACCACGAACTGGTGACTGCGAGAATCCCTCCTCTCTTGAGACGCTTGAGGTGCCGCCATATCCAAGGATGGCAGACGATAGCCCCCAGCCAAAGATGGCAGATGATAGCCTCCAGCCAAGGATGGCAGATGACAGCCTCCTTCACACTGGTCTGCTCCTGCATTATTGGTGCCTTCATCCTTAGCTACTTTACGCCGACCGTCGGCCTGGGCTGCCGCTCTGCTGGTTACATGATCTTTGGCCTCAACTCCTTTGTCTGCCTATTTATAGAAATAGGTGCATGGGTATTCCTACCGATGGGCCGGAGACGGGAAGCAGCGCGGTGGTTCCTGCGCCTCTGTGAATTCACAAACTTTTGCTGGCTCATGTACATCATCACGGCGCAGACACGTGGGACCTACAATAACTGCCGCTGCAAGTCGAGTGTTTGGGGCGGCGGCGGGTATGTTGACTTTGAGAGTGTGGAATACCACAAGGCCTTCCACCTTGAGCACAGCTGGCTTGTGGGCACACTCATCACATGCATAGTGTCGGGCATCGGAATTCTGTACATTGTAGAACAATGGTGCTCACAGAGCTTCCTGTGGACGCAAGATTGGGGCTCGGCTATGAATGGGCTCCAGTGGGTGAGGAGGTGGAAGTGGGCCACTGCCGGGCCTAGGTGGGTGGGCTCCCTGGTAGCCAAGCGCATGGTGAGGGCTGGGGGCTGGGTTGATACTGTTCTGGGGTTGGAGAGCAGTGTGGAGGATCATAGCTTGTATTGGACTTCATGAGATTTCTCTTTTATATTATATTAAAGTCCTCTTTAGCGTACCAATAAATGGGAAAACACTATCTTTTCCAGAAAATGTCCTAATCAGTGTTCGGAATGCCACAAAAACCTTGGTGTTCCACCCTTATGGGGAAGCCAGAGTAGACATGCACTTAGCAAAATTGTGACTAGATAATTGAGCTCCCTAAACCGTCACCAATCCCCCGGTAACCTTTGCGAATTTTTTTGCGAAACTCTGCAGTAACATAATGAAGCCTACACCCATATCCACCCTGGATCCCGGTACATCCGAGATAATGCCGATTATCCTGGACGCAGAGCTGAGTCCGTGACAGTGAGAACTGTTCCCCGGAGCCTTCGAGGGATTACCGGCAACCCCCTCCCTGACCTGATACTTTTTAGAGAAATTTTCTGTCCTGGAAGCGCGGGTTTTTATTCCATATCGGTGTTCCTCGTAAATTTCACGGACCGAGAGTGTTATTTACGTGATATCGTCTGTCGAGTGCTAATTTTCTGAATATCTTATGATATACCCCGGGTGCTCCAGTTCTCACACGCAAGGTGCGCTCTCTCGTACACTAATAACACCGTGGGGAAAAAAGAAGAAGAGATGTTTGTGTTCTCTCTTAATTAGTTTGAAGCTGATTAGTTACCCGATAGTATACCGGTAGGGCGGGACAGCAAAACCAAGCCAAACACCAGACACCCGACGTGCGCCCGCAACTGATATAAATGAGGAGAAACCGCACTACCGGTCTAGGCAAATGGCACTGGTATCAAGACCGCCGCCCATAGCTACACTCCTCACACCTAGATACGATACCCCATTCTAGCAGGTGATCAGAGACAGCCATCCTCTGAAAGCCAACTGCACTCCAGTTGCTGAAACACGCTTCGGAATTATCAATACAACGCATCTTTCGAACCCCCGTCAATAGGCTTACGGTGCTTGGGTGGACATTCCCAGCGACTTAAAATTTTGCACTTCGGGGGTCCAGAAAGTCAAGGAACAAAACTAAGGTGATTCACCTGCCACTACCGGTAGTACGGGTACCCCGAAAAAAATAGGGAATGGTTGGTTTAGGATAACCGTAGCATACCGGTATAGTGCTCGTTCCTGCGCGAAGATATTCTCCCCCGGCACTCGGGCGTTGGAATAAAGTTACAGTACCGAATCGGTGAAACAACCCTACAAAAGACAGATACCCATTTTTAGTCGGAAAGAATTAGCGAAACTCCCTTGCCAAATTGGACCGATTATTAATACAGAAGAAACGCTTGTTTTAACATCAGTGGAGTGCTAGCCGTGCCAAGGAGTGCCACATTTTTCGATGGTCACTTGGGGGCTTTCAAAGTTCCGGGGACCTTGGCGCGGCTATTGGTTGACACATGCTGTGGACCATGTGGGTCCTGAACAAGGCACCCTCATCGAGGAGCGGCACGGCTTGGCTTTCTACAATCGTTGACCACAGGCAGCCTTTGCTGCCAAATATCGCCAAGCCCCGCAGAAGGTGCCGTCTCGCTAGGGAGCTCAATTCCCATCTTTGGGTACGGGTACAAGTATGGCTTAGGGGAATGACCCCGGGAAAAGCAGGCATTCTGCCCTCCGCCGAGAGAAACAAAGTGGGGTAAAAATCCAATCGACCGTTGGAGGGGGGGAAGTCAACGCCCCCGCGTGTTGGTCAACCGTTCTAGATTCTATGACACCGCATTTTTCCCCGAAGGCTCGTCCTTCTGCCTAGTCAGTAGTCACAAGTCGGATCTTGAAACTCAGGTGAGAAAGGCCCCTGACACCGATCGCTGGTCCCCGTAATAAGAGTTTAATTGGTGTTAATGCCATCTCTTTGGTGCCTTTCGGGCTGAAGCCACCGGATGGGTGGACACGGTAGTCTGGGGAGCCTCTGGTGTGACAATTACGGGAGTGTACTACAGGCCCTATGATACTAGGATAGGCAACACCAATGTCCCGGTTCTCACTATGCCCTACTTTGGGCCCCGGGGTTTTACCCCTCTGTTTGGGTTTGCGATAGTACTATAGTAAATGTGAAGGATAGGGTAAAAAATTCCCAGGTGATCATCGGTGAATTTTCGCCATAAGTATTGAATCCGGTTTAAAAATTCCATTTTGATAATGCCGTGGTCGAAATCATGGGAGGGGTAACATGATCGATGGGGCAGAAAAGGCAGCAATCTCATGTATGTCGCCTGCTAATACAACTGCTAAAGATATACCGGTGGTTCTCTTACCTTGTCAGGGAACACTTAACTATCAATGTCAGTCGACCGTCATTAGCGGCAAAGCAGTAAATGTAGGGAAAAATTTAAAACTGATAGTTCGGTATTTGCCATCCACTTCGGGCTTCAAGAATTGCTGTCACCTGATTTGGCAAAGGTTCTACAACTATTGAACAAGTTAGAAAGGATTTCCCACTAAACTAAACTCGAAGGCAGAACCCTGTCCAGCCTTCCCTCTACAGGCTCACCCCCGCCAGTACCAAACATCACTGTGCACTGCTGATAGAGGGATTTCTGATCTCTCCTACCCGGGAATGCTCAATGGGTTCAAGTCTGGAGAATAGGAGAGCCATGCGAGCTGTTTCTGATGGGCCCTAGGGACAGCAGGTAAGGATGAATCGGTGACGGTGCTATTATATTGGGCTAAGCACCGGACCCGGAAGGATGGTTAATTGCTGTGGAAAACTCCAACAGTATGCGGAAATTTTGTGCCGTTGGGGTGCCCCCCTGGTGAGGTCTGGTGTATTTTGTCTATTTCCTATGTCTCGCCGGGGGCTCAGCAGCTCGCCTTTTGGTGTGTTTTTCGACCCTTTTCCAGAGCCGGGAATTTCGACCACATGGCGCACGGCCAGATTATTGAAGCTTCTACGGTACACCCTCGATAGAAATGCTAGCCAAGGACTACCGGGGGATATATATCCCCGCCCGGGTAGTAACTCCAGGTTTAAAAAAAACAGAGCTCAACGAACTCTAAGGAAACACACCCTGCAGAAATATCATGCCCCTCCATCATCTCAAGCCATCGAACCATGAAACTGATGTCATCTGTCTATGCCGACCGGCATAACTTAGAAGGCAGACGACACATTAAACTGAATACCGGGTACCTGTAGGGTCACCAGCACAGCACGATTTCCATCTTGAATCGCGTTTTTGGTTATTTTAAATTGCATGTTGACCCTTAAAATTATGATAGTCATAAGGAGTGGGCTCTAGATCGCTAACCCAAACATTGCTAATTCCCTTCTGATCGTCGTTACAAGTATTTTCTCTTGGCTTTACCCTATTGTATTTTGTATTAATAATCTACTTTTCCGCCCCAGGTATCCGGAAACCTTGGCACGCTTTACCAGTACCGCGTTAACCTCAATTGGACACCACACGCTAGGACGCCCGAGTCGCCTCTCCCAGTAAGGTTGTGCGTGCTTTTCTTCCTATTTGTCTCAGCTGGGGGCTGAATGGCAGCTATTTTTCACTGTGCGTCGCCCCCAACCCACCGGAGAAAATCCTAGATATCTTAGCGTGATGTCCAATTGAGTGAGGTAATCCGGTAGCCTAGCAAACGCCAAGATTTCCGGATGCGAGTACTCCTAGAATCGCAAGCAGATATTAGTCCAGTAAAGACCTCATTGAAGTTAAAAACTCAATTCATGCCATATTTTAAACGCACAGTTTCCTTTCAGCGCTGCAAGAGCCTTCTGATCTGAAAAGGTGATTTGGAAGGGAATCTCGATTTCAATTCGTAATCGCGGCGCCCCAAACGCCCGCTGGTACCGGATAGTGGCAACAATCAACGGACCAAGGCTGACACTAGTACAGTGCAGGGGCAACAGCTGCTACTGTGAGTCTAATCATCGCACGCCTTATAGCCACGTGCCCCACAATCGCACATTCAACCTGCATGCCATGTCGGTGATCCGACAATTGCTAGTTGCCGGGTAGCAGTAGCAGGTGCAGTGAATAAGCTGGTAATATTGCGACTAATCATTTTGTTCAGGAGATGGAAAAGATCGAGGAGCCTGAGAACTGCAAGTAGACATTCTGTTGCCTACTATGCAACAAACTCTTTACGTTCGCAGGTTGGTTTGGACCTATTTGGCCTGATTATTTCAATAGCGAAGTCGATTTGAGTTGGTAAACTTCTAATAATAGTATTGTAAAATTTCGTTGTATGTTTTTAATCGACGCTTAGCTGACGAGGCTTTCACATTGATTGGCTCGGCTTAAGCACTAGACGTACCAAGGTTCCTCCTACCACTCCAAAGTACAGTCGCACCTCGCTATCCCGGATCCCGCTGAACCGGAAAGAGGCAGGATTCAGATTCGTATGATATTTGAGAAATGGCACCCCTGGTCCCCATAGAAAGTTGATCTGTTGAACCGGATCCCAAGATAACTGTTCAATAAACTAAGCCAAATGAGGAAAGAAGGCGGGGTTAGAAAGATAGTTAGAAGTGAAGAGAAAAAAGGAAGAAGACTCCAGGAGGGTAGGGAGATTCCAATACATATACCTAGACACTATAGATAGAGAATTCATTTTCGAAGTAGAAAGTTGTCTGCGCTCCTCAAGCCAGTTTGATAATGCCTACAACAAAGTCAACAAAGAAGACCGGATTAACCGTCTTGCAAAAGTACGAACTATGCTGCCTTCGAGCACGACATCCGCAAATGAAGCTGGCTGGCTTTGCCCTTCTCAACAAGTGCCCTCGACGTCCAGATGGTCAACCTTTGGCCATTTCTAGCATCTCCGATCATCTTAAAGGATGGAAGGAGAAAATTAAAAAGGAGCCTCCAGCTGGTAAACTGAATTCTATAATAGATTTATATCAAATAACTAGAATACTAATTAAAGTATAAAATAATATTAGGAACAACAGGAAATAAACAGAAAGAGAGAACGAGCAGTTATCCTTTTTTGGAACACTTTCTGGCTCTTTGGATCGATGCAGCCGAGTACGCCAAAGTTCAGGTTACAGACGACATAATTAGGGCTCAAGCAAGAATTATTCAGGAAGAGCTAGTGAGAGCTAATGTCGATGAGCCATATGATGGGTTCGAGACGTCAAACGGTTGGCTTCAACGATTCAAAAATCGGCACAATATCGGTAGACTACGAACACATAGGCAATCCGGCGATATTGATCAATCAGCTCTACCAGCCCAGCGCCAGCATCTCAAACAAAAACTAGCCACATTTTCACCTGAGAACCATTACAATTGCGATGAAAGTGGTCTTGTTTTTAACAAGCAGCCACAGTCCTCAAATGTCCGACTAGATAAAGGTAAACAGTTAAGAGGAGGAAAGGAGGATAAGATTAGAATAACTACTTTTCATATAGTTAATGAGACAGGAACGGATAAACGCAAGATTTGGGTTATTGGACGAGCAGCAAAACCCATGCCTTTTCGTCAAAATCGCATCAATCCAGCTAACTTGCCGGTCATTTATCGTCATAACAAAAAGGCCTGGCTATTAACCGGACTCTGGTACAAATTTCTAAGGAAATTGAACGATGAAATGCGAATCACTCGGCGGCATATAGCACTTGTGACGGACAACTGCCCTACTCATCCACAACCTACGTCACCGCCGATTGACTACAAAGGACCTCCGCCTCCTATCCTCAGTCATGTTACTTTAGTTTACCTACCGCCCAACACCACATCCTTTTTGCAGCCATTGGATGCTGGAATTATTGCCTCTTTCAAGGCAGCCTATCGACGACGTTATGCTCAATTCATGGTTGAGCATTTTAATTCCTATGGAAAAGCACCCTTGAAGATTGATATTTTACAGGCAATCTACCTAATTGCGGATTCTTGGGATGCTGTCACAGAGGACATGATTGTTCACTGCTGGAAAAAAGCGGCGATCACTGAGTTCTCCGAAGGCAGCTGTGGGCTTTCTAGTCAAATTAATTGCGATACACCATCCCCGATCGAACACTTCATTAGCCTTGAACAGCACGAATGCCAACAAGCTCTGAGTCTATTGAGAGAGCAAGGAGTTGACCAGATTGAGTGCCTTGAAGATTTCCTCAATGATGAGGAGAGATTGGATTCACCTTTGGATAGTTTTTTTCCAGATGTCCGTGCTATTGTCCATGATGGTGTTGCTGAAGGGATCTTATTGCACACATCGGAGAGCTTAGATCGGAGTGAGCCAGAAAGTGACAGTGACGATATTTCCACACTTCCAGTAATTGGAATAGAGACCGCCACACATTATAGCTTTGAGCTTCAACGCCTTCTTCAAACTCTTCCGGTTACTCACCTACCCCTTCTTGGCCGTAATAGTCTCTCTGTGGAAGAACTGATAACATCCACCTACAAGCTTCATTCTGCCCTTCTTCAGTATTCTCTTCTTTATCCTACATCTCTTCAGATCTGATTTCTAATAAATCACAGTTACCGGAATACTCGGCAAACTCAGCAGACAACAATTCACCAATTCTTTCGTCCCACCGTTCCAGCCTCCCACCAACCCCACTCCCATGATATCAGATCTCAGGAGCTAGGACCACGGGGACAAGGGAGAGTGCCTGCAGTCACGGTAATAGGAGGAGAGGAGGAACCAATTCTCTATATTGATACAAGCGGTGAGGAAGAGGAGGATGAAGAACATGCTACCTGCAGACCTACAAAGTGGAAGGCAGGTGGAGTCAATTCTGCATATGAATATTTATTGAATTAAGCCTTCTCAAGAGAATGCGAATAAAAGATCTTAACTTTTTCTTGGAAATTTCTATTTTATTCATGATACCCCGTTGTTCCGGACACCCCGTTATCCCGTATGAAATCCGTGAAATTTGGCCATCCGGGATAGCGAGGTGCGACTGTACACTAAGTGACCAAAGCTGATAGCAACCCCATGGGCGGTCCCCACAGCTCAATTGGCTGATATCCAATGGGAAATTGAGGCAACCCAACAAGGATTTTATCGCCTAAGAGCTTATAGAATTCATGGGGGGTTCGCATGCTTCTCCATGATACTCATACGATTTTTTATACTTTATTTTACTCATTTTTGGCATTGGTTTTTTTCCTCAGCGTCCAATACTGAATCAGGAGGTACAGGAATTTGGGGAGAGGAGGCCTCGGGGTGCACATCGAACGCTAGACTACAAAGAGTAGACTGCTGAAAGAAAGTGTCAAAACACTGCAAAACAACATATCAAACTAGCAATGTATGGTGGAGAGAGGGGCGAACAGGATCCGTGAATTTTAGAAGCTTTTAATTGGCGGAATTGGTGTTTTTCGGCATATATTTCCTGTCTGATACCAGTAAGTTTTGTTAGTTGAACTGCCGAGCACTGGGTCGGGAGTGTAGTCAACTTTATCCGCCGGTTAGCGTCCTCTGCGGTAGAGAACCGTGGCCCAGCGAGATCGTCAAGAAAAACGCCAATTGATAGTCAGAACCGAGCAGGTTTGGAAGGCTAAGAGGCGCGACAGGGACAATAGAGTGGTATCGTAGGTTTTATCAACTCAAGATGCGCAAGGTATTATGTGATTACAAATCTAGCACTTTGGCCTTAGCCTATATAGTTGATGGCATTTAAGGAACCTAAGAACTCTAGCACCGGTATCACACCCCTCTCCCACCATGAGGACAAGTCCCTTCAGAAAAATTATGCTGCGATTCCTCTTCCTTCTAATCCCCACCATGTCTACGGAGACATGCCCCTCTCCCACTATGAGGTCCAGATTAGTCCCTTCAGGAAACGTTATGCTGCTCATGCTATTCCTCCTTCTAATCCCAACCGTGGCTGCGGAGGAAAACATCTATCGTTGCGGTGATCGCGTCAAACAACTGGTAGTAGACGGTTCCCTTCCCTCGGAAGATATCTACTGGGGGCCTGTAAGGGGTCTTTCAAATAAGGCCGAAAATCCAGTTCTCCTCCTAACGCTCGCTGCATGCGAGAAGCACTGCGGCAGCGGTTCCACGTTGCACTGCTGGGAAACAACTGCGGATACGGTCACGACCTGGGTACTCCCGCTGGTGGGCCTCGTTCTACAGGCCCCTTTCGAGAGCAACAACTTCTGGGGAACCCTGTGGCTTGTATTCCGGTGGCTGGGCTCGCCGATCGTTTCTATGATGTACATCCTCTGGAACATCGGAGCCACAAGGAAGTGCGCCATTATGCTCGACATGAGCATAGTGATAGGAAGCGAGAACCCTGAGACACCAAGCAGTTTTTCCAGATTGCGAGACTCGCTTTACCTGCTGAGCGTGGTCAACCAATACCAGCTTAATATATGGCCCGGGCTACGAGAACAAGACATGGAGTATATCCTTCGCGTAGGCTTGTTCGACACGGAGCCTGAGTCCACGGAAATGAGGGCCAGAGCCGCTGCAAACATCCGCCGGGAACGCCGTCGGGGAACCGTCCAATCCCTGATATCACTAGGGTGGTTCTTAGTTGCATTGTCCATCTCGATAAGCAAGGCCTTTGGAGATCTGGGGGAGGACCCAACCGCTTCCCATCTGGCTCTCGGCCTTCTAGTGTGCTGGCTCCCGGTTCTCATCGCCGCGGCAATAGTGGACCGAAACCCGATGGACGCCGGCTATGTTAAAAAGCAGTTGAACAAATGCCTCCTAGGGATTGTGACCGCAACACCCTTGGAGATTGTTATGCCCCAGGGAGTCACCAAGAAAGGCATTCTAGGAAAGTTTGCGGGCCAAGGGCGCGTCCACTGGCACTACGGTGCGGCCTCCTCAATTCTCTGCACACTGGAGACATTGCCTGATGTGAAGCGCGGCTGGTTGGCTATATATGAAGAGAACCCCAAACTGGTGACCGCAAGAATCCCCACTCCCCCGAGATGCCTGGGGTGCCACCATAGCCAAGAATGGCAGATGATAGCCTCCTTGGCCCTAGTCTGCTCCTGCAGTATTGGTGCCTTCCTCCTTAGTTACTTTACGCCGACCGTCGGCCTAAGCTGCAGATCCGCGGGTTACATGACCTTCGGTGTGAACTCCTGTGGGTGTCTATTTATAGAAATAGGTGCATGGGTATTCCTGGGGAAGGGCAAGAGACAGAGAGTAGTGCGGTGGGTCCTGCTCTTCTGTGAATTCACCAACTTCTGTTGGTTGATTTGCATCATCACGGCGCAGACACTTGGGATCTACAATAGGTGCTACTGTAAGTCTAGTATTTTAGGCGGCGGTGGCGGGTATGTTGACTTTGAGGGTGCAGAGTACTACAAGGCCTTCCACCTTGAGTATAGCTGGATGGTGGGCACACTCATCACATGCGTGGTATCAGGAATTGGGCTTCTGTTCATTGTGGAGCAATGGTGCTCCCAGAGCGTCTTGTGGACTCAAGATTGGGACTCGGCTATGGATGGACTCCTGTGGGTGAGGAGGTGGAAGTGGGCCACTGCAGGGCCTAGGTGGATGGGTGCCCTGGTAGGCGAGTGCATCGTGAGTGCTGGGTGCTGGGTTAGTACTGTTCTGGGGTTCGAGAGGGGTGTGGAGCATCCTAGTTTGTCTTGGACTTGGTGATATTTCTCTTTTATATTCTATTACAGCCCTCTCCAACTCACAAATAAACGGGAAAACACTATCTTTTCCCGAAAATGCCCTAAGACGTGCTCAGAATGCCACCAAACCCTTAGTTTTCCACTTTTACGGCGAAGGACTTGAGTAGCCGGAGTAGACATGCACTTAGCAAAATTCTGACCAGGATTATTGCGCTCCTTAGGCCATCCAGTGCAAGAACACCCCTCGTCCCCATCCCCAATCCCCTGGTAACCTTTGCGAATTCGTTTGAGAAACTCTGCGGTAACATGATGAAGCCCACACCCCTATCCACCCTGGATCCGCGGCCATCCGAGATAAGGGTGATTTGTCCTAGACGCAAAGCTGAGTCAGTGAGAGTGAGAATTCTTTCCCGGAGCCTTCGAGGGATTGGGGGCCAAACCCCCCCCCCCCCCTGACCTGATACTTTTTACCTGTAGAGAGTTTTCTGTCCCGAAAGCGCCGGTTTTGTTTCTATATCGGGGTCGCTTGTAAATTTCACAGACCGAGCGTGTTTGTTACGTGATATCTTCCGTCAAGTGCTAATTTCCTGAATATACATGTACTCGGTACTATGATATATCCCGTGCGCTCCAACTCCCGTACGTAAATTAAGATGCGCTCTCCCGCACCCTAATAACACTAGGGGGAAAAAAGAAAAGAAAAGAAGTTTGTGTTCTCCCTGGATTAGTTTGAAGCTGATAAGTTACCCGATAGTATACCGGTAGGGCCAGACAGCAAACCAAGCCAAACACCCGACACCCGACATGCGCCCGCAATTGATATAAATGAGGAGAAACTGCGCTACCGGCCCAGGCAAATGGCACGGATGTCAAGACTGCCGCCCATAACCACATTCTTCATAACCAGATATCCAGATATGATACCTCATTCTAGCAGGTGATCCAAGACGGCCACCCTCTGAAAGCCAACTGCACTCCAGTTGCTGAAACATGCCTCGGAATTATCGACACAACACATCTTTCGAAGCTTTGTCAATTAGCTTGCGATATTTGGGTGGGCATTATCGGTGACTTAAAACTTTGCGCTACGGGGGTCCGCTAAGTTAAGGAACAAAACTAACGTGATCCACCTACCGCTACCAGCAGTGTGGATGCCCCGAAAAAAAAAATAGTTGATTTTAGGTTAACCCGCAGCATGATTTACTCCTTGCTCCCGCGCGAAGATATTCTCTCCTGGCACTCGGGCGTCGAAATAAAGTAACTGAATTGGTGAACCATGCAGAAAACAGATCTCCATTTTAGCCGGAAATAATTAAGCGAAGGCACTCCCCTTGCCAATTTAGAATGATCATTAATACCGGTGTAGGGGGCGGCGATAGTATAGGATAGTTTGGCAGTCACAGGGGGGGGGGGGGGGTACGCACGCACAATGGTTGCACAGTAGTAGATAGCTTGGCACGCACAACTTTCGGTATTTGGAGGAGGACTTTTATGTTTGCGCGGTAGATAGAGAAAACAACCTTCCTCACGGCTCTCAATTCAATCACCAGTCCTCACCTAGGAGGTTGGCCCTTTTTCCTTAGTTCTCTTTCTGCTTATCAGCTCTATTATCCTTTATCTACCCAGAGTCAAGTCTACCTGCTCAATCTCCCATGATAGCAAGTAGGGTTCCGGTCATCTTTCCCTTCACGGGCGTGCATGGTCAACACACCATCCATCAAGGGGTAGGCAACGAATAGACCCCACACCGGTACTGTACTCGAGGACAAAAGAAAGGCTTGTTTCAACGGCATGGTCGCTTAGCGTCTTTCAAAGTGGGGGGGACTTTGGCACTGTTATTGGTTGATAGATACGGAGTATACCGTACTGTATTTTGCCTCGGAGGCTCTCTAGCGCTTCTGCCCAAGCCAGTGATCACGGGTCGGCTCTTGAAACTCAGGTGAAAAAAGCCCCAGACACTAATCGCTGGGTGCCCGTACCGTAATAACAGTTTAATTGGGGTTAATGCTATCGCTTGGGTGCTTTTAGGGCTGAAGTCACCGGATGTGTGGATAAGGTAACATGGGAGCCGAATAGAATCGCAACTACGTATGATATGTGTCAACTATCTGAATACAACCACATATAGATATACGATTATCATGTATCCTGTATAGCATCACCTCTAAATGCTCCCCCAATCCTGATGGTTCCCATTCGCACCTTGTAATGTGGCAACAAAAAAAAGAAAAAACATGAAGGGGTATCCTCTCCTCTCCCACATCCATTCCGATCGTCTCCCAAATACCGAGAACCATTGTCGATGATCCACGTCACGATAGCCTCGTGTAAAGCCTCCAAGCCACCTGCCCACAGATCCCCGTCGAGGGTGTGACAATAAGGGGTAAGAGCTACAGTATCGGTTACGCAAGGCTCGTGAGTGTTGGAAGGACTAAGCACTCATCCACATGGCGTCTATACCGGTATCACCATGACACCACCTTCCATCCGCAAGCCCAATTTCCATCGGCCGAACTTGACAGCCCTACAATTTACCCACCGAAATAATATCACACTCTCCAAGTAACATTGGTGATGTTACATGCCCCCCCACCCCAGCAACGCGCACAACTTACTCAACTCCAATTCTTTCCATTGGCCTGCGGAACTTGAACACTGTTGGTGTGGCGGCGGGCGAGGGGAATGAGGTTCTAGCCTGGCTATCCCCGATGAGCCCCACACTCACATCAAGACATTCGAATTCGCGGGGCCGGCAGGGTGGGGCAATGGTTACTGGAAACAGAGAAACTTCAAAGGTGGTGCGATAGTGCTGGAAAGGATGGATCTGAGCACCCTGCCTCATTCTCCCGCGATCATCCGGCGGCTAGTAAGATAGATTTTAGGCGGGGGTGAAAATATTGGTGATCCTGAAGTTCGCTTTTAATCATGAAGATAAAGTTATGTGAACAGGAGTTGAACTAGGTGTAGTTTAGAATCAAAGATGAATTTCTACGCTTCGAGCTCACACTCTCTGCCCTATAGCGCGGGGCGGATGGAGGGGAGGCGAATGAGGGCGAAGCGCAACTGAAATAGAGGAAACGATGAACTATCGGTGGGCGATTGGTAAGATCGGTAACTGGGGACATTATTGGGCATCATGTACTAGTATCTCTGAGGGCGGAACATAACTCCGCGGACCATTGCGAATGAACGGCATGTATGGAATCATTTCAACTGGACCTGGGGCCCGAAAGAAGCACCTGGGAGGCAAGCAAACAGTCTGCCGAGCGCAATGCGGTCCCCGGTGGGGATTATGTCAAGGGCATTGCCTCTGAAGTCTGTATCAAACCAGGAGAAAAGAAGCATTCGGGGGTTGGAGAGACGAGGATAAAATCATCAGATTGATTCCCAATCCTACCGGGGGCGTTCAGGCTAGGCCTTTCCTGGTCCTTTTTGGCAGGCCCTTCCTAATCCCACGGACGCATCCAGGATTGCTAGCGCACATTCTAGGGGCGCACGCCACAAGAATCAAAAGAAAAATTACGGTTGCCAACAAGGGAATTTCACTTTGAATATTGGTGCTCGGGCATCTGCTGGAGTACCGTATCATACCGTAAAAACTCTTGAAATTGGCCATCGCCGGTCGCCCACGGATCCCCCCGATCAGAGACAAACACACCAAGAAGAAATAGTATTATCTAGAGAGAGTATAGCTTGAGGAGGTTGAGTTTGCTGGACCTCATTAACTGCTATTCGTCATTTTGTTAACCTACTCTGCAAAGCCTATTGTGGTTTAGGTTGGTTTTAGCCAAAATCCTCGATGGCCAATTTCAAGAGTTTTTATGGTACAAGTGCCAGGGGAGATGTTTTCGTACAAGACAGGGATTATTCTGCGGGTTAACCTAAATTAACTGTGCGAAAACATTATCCCTGGCACTTGTACTACTGTATGATTATCCTCGCAAAGCATTTTCTGTCGTTCACCTTCTCCACAAGCGGGCCATCAAAAGGGCAGAAAACAAGACTTTAAAATTGTTTGTCGTCCACCAAAAGCAACTTGTACTTTCCCATATTTTAGCTTTAAAGCCATCTTATCTGTGTAATGCTTCAGGATTACTTTGAAGACCCAGCAGCACCAACTGCACGTGCTGCAAGTTCGTAAAGTTGGTGGGATCGCTTAAAACTCTGTCCTTTTCATCAGTTTACTACTGGGATGGTTGCCATGGCAACACCTCAGCACAAGGTCCCATGCTTTGATTAGCTAATTACGACATGATTGGGAAGGGCCAGGGGCTGTTGAGCGAGTTGGACATTAACCTTTACTAGTACTCGAGTATGACCGCTTGGAAAATTTCTTGCCCTGGTTCCAGACAGGAGCTTATTTAAAAAAAAAACCCAAAATTGCAAATTTCAGTATTAACATATCATACCGGGTCACCAAGGCTTTTGCCTGCCGGTTGTCACTTTATCAGCACCAGTACAAAGGACCGTACTTGAGTAAGACAAAATGACAAACGGAACCGAATGCCAGATACTAAATCGCACCGGTAGTAGTTGTAAGGCTATATAAATACCTGATGCTTAAATAGTATACTATAGTAGTAGGATGTTAAAGGTGCTGTACGCGAGCATATACCTCCCAACCCCATACCGAACTCTAGCAATTTAACACTCCGGCAACACCCTTTGAAAGGGAGCATAGTCTAAATTCTTGAAAAATTCACCGGGGTAACCGAAAAAAACACGTCTTGCTTTTAAATGTGTCAAGGGACTTGTCGTGCGGAGGCATCGTAGCCATCGGTGACCTAAAGCTTATCCCTTGGGCGATGTGAACCCGTTGAAATTCGTTGTCCTCGCGCACTAAGACAAGATCGGGCAGCGGTTAGCCATGCTTGGTCGGAACACGTGATTTTCAGACTTTTCGGTGCTCAACTCTCAGCACACAGTACTCTCAACACACTTAGATAACTTATCAACCGCAAACCGTGAAGCTCAGTGGCTCCCGGACTGGCTTAACCTGCCAGGGAACGATTTTTACTATTTCACACCGCTTGAGGGATAAGGGTAGGAACTCATTAACAGGAATGGACAGTGGGGGATTTTACCGGTTAGTTTCAATTTACTGCTGGGTTACTCATACATACACCGCGGTATGTTTTTCTGCATACCGCTGCGTACTCGTACATTGTCATTTGTTTCACTCTCGCCAGAATTCTCACTTTTTCAACTCTAATCCCGTGTGTTTGAAACACTTAATTCCTTGAAAAACCCCTCAAGAATTATTCAGTTAGGAAGGGAGATCAACCTGCGGGTTTTATTTCCTTAAAATTCGTGGTTACTATATACTAATTACATGTCAGGCTTGCACTATACTCGAGTATCGGTAGCCAACGATTATTGTGAATCCTTACAACCGGCGGGTATGGTGGCTTCTGGTTGGGGCACCGCTACAGATACGCTGGTTGTTACTCGGCTTTGCCGCGGCGAGTTTATCGGCGCAGTACCAGTACAGTACTGCACGGTGCCAGTACAATACAACACGATTCGCTAGATTATCAAGGCGAGTGCTGCGCTAAGCTTACTCTAGGTTAGGTAGGTGATCATAACTGCGTGGTACACACGGGTGACTACCGGTACTCGTCGGAATATCTATGATGTATCCGTATCGCAATATCTCTAGAGTTTCCCCTAGCACCGCGATTCTAACGGATTCCGCTCGTATCCGGGAACATGGCACAAGAAGCAGGGAAAGCATACAAGTTCATTAACCACCCCTTCCTGATCCTCCCTCAGCTCAGGAAAATAATCCTTGGGTGTCCCTCTATGGTGCAGCAGTGTGGGGGGCCCGGCGCCCTGTCCAGTAATCTCCGAATTTTTCAACGGATACCGCTATCGGGGGACAATGTGGTGACTGTACGAGTACAGTAGAATCAACTGGTAGCCGCAGGGTACAGCACCGGTTGGGCCCTGCGGTGTTTTAGAGGGAATAGAATTTTAGTGGAGAAATTATTGCCTCTATCAATAGAGATCGAGTAAAAGGCTAAGATTCCGGTGCCATTGGTGTTCAGCCATTCTCAACATTTCGGTAAGCCCGCAAGGAGCGCAAGAAAGAGTTTTTGTGTTGGTTCCGGATCCAGAAGTGCTGTGGCGCGAGTCATCATCAAAGCCTGTGTTACACGAAGCCCCTGGATGAGATGACCTGCTCCCCCCGACAAGGCGCCCATCACGATAACACTTTTCATCGGCCCACCCAATCGCCATTAACCCAGCTTCTCAGAAAATCATCCCGGTACAAAAGTACAGTCGGCGAGAAAATGTCACACTCTAATATCGGTGACGCTCCCGGCTCCCCCAACAACACCTACTACTCACATAACAAAAATTCCTTCAACTACACCCATAACGGCATTGTCTGGAACAATAGCGTGAACAACTTTGGTGTGACCGATGAGAGATCTGAGATTCTAGCATGGTTATCTCAGATCGATCCCCGCATCCGGCATCAAAATATTCAAACTAGTCGGGCCGACAACGTCGGGGGATGGCTGCTGGGGACAGACGAATTTCGAAAGTGGTCTGGCGGCACTCAGGCGGGTGGATCTGAGCATGCGGCTTTATTTTGTTGCGGTGATCCGGCTGTTGGAAAGACATACCTCAGGTGAGAACTCGTTCTTGGTGAGAAACAGGAGGGTGATGGTGCTGAAGCGCAGGGATACTAGTTCGTTAGTGGTGGACAAACTGTGCGATAGGTCCGAGGGGCGAAATACGGCCGTTGCATGTTTCTACGTTGATTTCGCGGCGCGAGAGGAGCAGTCTCCAACAAACATCCTCGGTTCCCTGCTGAAACAGATTGTCGCCGGATTGGAAAGGATCCCGAACGAGATAAGTCGGACCTTTGAAGGTCGCAAGAAGCTGATTGGCGGGAGGGGGCTACGAGTGTTGGAAATGGTGAAGATGCTGCAGGCTGTTACATCTTTACAGCCGACATATATATGTGTTGATGCTCTTGACGAATGTGTGGAGGGTCATCGATATACAGTTTTAGATTCACTAAGACAAATCCTCGAGAAGTCACCAAACACGCGAGTATTTCTAACCGGAAGACGATATATCCGGGACGAGATTGGGAGACATCTTTCTGGGAAAGTGGCAATTTTATCCATAAAACCCAACAACCATGATATCGTAGGGTATATCCGCATGAGATTGAGTACGGATTCATATCAACACGCGATGGATAGTGCTCTGGAGGCCGAAATCATCAAATGTATTACCGAGAATATTCCGGGAACGTAAGTGGTCAGCATAATAGAGAAATATATTTCACACTCGCCACTAATCAAAAATTCAGATTTCTGCTGATTTCCCTAACTATGGATGCTATCCTTGGAGAAACCACATCCTACGGCAGGCGGCAAAGGCTCGGGGCAGTGACGGATGGCTTGGACATGAAGGAGGTTTACAGTGAGACCCTGGAACGTATAGAGAAGCAAGGTGGGGAGAAGGCAAGGCTTGGGATGGCGGCCCTGATGTGGATCTCTCGCTCCGAGCGGCTGTTACAACTTGACGAGCTTTTGCACGCCCTGGCAATCGAGATAGGATCCACCGATCTCAACCCCAAAAAGATTCCTTCGGTGGAGATCTTGTTGAGCTCTTGCTTAGGGCTTGTTATCGTCGATAGGGGGGCTTCGACAGTTCGCTTGATCCATTCCACGCTCCAGGAGTACCTTCAAACCTGCCCCAATCTTTTTGGTGCAACTCACTCGGTAATGGCGGAAACCTGTCTTACTTATCTCAACTTTCAGACTGTTAGGGAGATTTCGCCGACCCGATCTGCCCTCCCCCATTCAACCATTTTTCTCAAATATGCTTCCCTATATTGGGGGGTCCACGCTAGGAAAGAGACTTCAATACACGTGGTATCACTCGCGCTCAAGCATTTCAGTCAAATCGAAGGCCATATATCAACCAGGTTACTTTTAGCGGATGTCATATCAAGCACCGGTCGATATAGCGGTGATATCCCCGTCAGCGGTGACCTGGTCGGATTTACCGGACTGCATTGTGCATCAGTTTTTGGTATTGTCGAAATTGCGACTGCTCTGGTTGACCAGCCGAATTCCGATATCAACAATAGAGATTTTCTAGGTATTACACCGCTCGTGTGGGCCGCCATATGTGGACAAGAGGGGGTAGCAAAGCTGCTATTAGAACAGCCGACTGTTATCCCCGACCAGCCCGATAATTTTGTTCGCCGAACACCCCTCGCATGGGCTGCATTGAAGGGACGTGAGGAAGTTGTGAGTTTACTCCTTGGTCGGGCATCTTCCAATCCAGACGGCACAGATGGTTGGTGGGGTAAGACCCCCCGTGTGATGAATGTAGTCTTGGGAAAGAGATATGTCAACCCCAACAGGCCAGATAAATACGGCCAAACTCCAATCTCGTTGGCTGCCGAAGAGGGGCACGAGGGGGTCATGAAGCTGCTGTTGGGAAGGAAAGATGTCAAACCCGATGAGGCAGACGGATACGGCCGGACGCCCCTCTTCTGGGCTTGCAGTAAAGGGCGTGATGGTGTAGTTGGCCTGCTCCTAGAGCGTGAGGAAGTTAGCATCAATAGGCCGGACAGAGGTGGTGAAACACTGCTCTTGTCGGCTATCGAAAGCGGATACGAAGGAGTGGTGGGGCTGCTGCTTGGAAGGAAAGATGTCAGCCCCAACATGGCCAATTTTGCTGGCCAGACACCTCTCTGGTTAGCATTCGAGAAGGGGCACGATGGAATACTAAAATTACTGTCCGGACGAGAAGGTGTTAACCCCAATATGCGAAACCATCGTGGCCAAACACCGCTCACGTGGGCTATCGAGTATGGGTATGGTGGGGTTGTGGAGCAGCTGCTGGGACGGGCAGACATCAACCCGGATATGCGAGACAATCTTGGCCGAACACCGCTCTCGTGGGCTGCCGAGTCTGGGCAGGATGGATTTGTGGAGCGACTATTGGGACGGGCAGACGTCAACCCCGATATGCGAGATAATCATGGCCGGACACCGCTCTCGTGGGCTGCCGAGTCTGGGCAGGATGAAGTTGTGAAGCAACTGTTGGCACAGGCAGACGTCAACCCCGATATGCAAAGCAACTATGGCCGAACACCGCTCTCGTTGGCTGCCAGGTCTGGGCATAATGGTATAGTAAAGCAACTGCTGGGACGGGCCGAGGTCAACCCCGATATGAGAAGCAACCTTGGCCGAACACCGCTCTCGTGGGCTGCCGAGTCTGGGCAGGGTGAAGTTGTGAAGCAACTATTGGCGCGGGCAGAGGTCGGCCCCGATATGCGGGACAACTTTGGCCGAACACCGCTCTCCTTGGCTGCCGAGTTTGGTCACGATGGAGTAGTGAAGCGATTGTTGGGGCGGGCAGAAGTCAACCCCGGTATGCGAGACAACTTTGGCCGAACACCTCTTTGGTGGGCTGCTTGGGGTGGGTATGAGAGAGCGGTGAAGCAGCTGCTGGCCACGAGCGGTGCCGACCCCAACACGTCTGATATATACGGTCGGACGCCACTCTCGTTAGCTTCCAGCTTAGGGAATCAAGGCGTGGTTAGGCTACTTCAAGCCCACCAATCTCAAAATCAACACACGGTTTAACCTCAAAAATACAAAGCCTTCCCAATTCTCCTCAAAAAGCGGGATGTGCCACCTTCTCCGCATCTGCATCGACAACCCATACATTTTGGCGGCCTCTTCCATATGCTCCAGATAACATTCACCTGTGTTCCTGGTGTATACGGCAACCCCGTGGACACCACTGTCTTCCCTCCCCTTCCATTTCTTTTCCCTCTCGGTTCTGCCCGGGATTCTCCCCGGAAGCCATCTTAGCCCATGCTCATGGTTGGCGACCTAACGCGAACATCCCCGTCTCAGAGTTTGTGGGTATTCGCTAGCTATCAACGAAGTGTTCACGATCCCACCCCCACGACAGCCCGGCATCGTTGTCCATGGGTGAAGATCTGCTATTCTTGTAATTACGATGTAGAATTTCTGTTTATGTTTATGTTTTTGTTTCGTTTGTTATTTAAATTTGCGCTTAGATCTAGATTAGATTGGTCATGATTTCTGGTCCAGAGATTCCAACTCTGTCGTGTTTTTATTGTTCCTAGACTACGGTATGCTTCTCGCAAGACCCATGTACAGCAATATAGTCTACTTCGGGTATTTCATTACCTTGCACGCGGTTTCCAATAACCAATTGTTCAGCCACAGCCTTGAGATACTTATCCCGATTGGGATGATGGGGCCAAAGGTGCAGTCACCGCTAGCAAACTAGTGGCATCCATTATCACATGTGGCAGGCGGTGTAGAAATTAGCCAATTGTACTGGTCGCGATGGTGCAAGGCCGCAGGCAACATCCAAGGGTCACAGGTCGCCGGTATGCTCTGCGGTGCGGGGTTCCGGGAGGGCCCGTGCTGACCGGGATAAGAGTATGACTCCGACTACCCCTAACTCTACCAACTTGGGCCAGGGAAATTGGTCGGAAGACAGTTGACTCACCAGACCATAATCTTGTTTCGGAGCATGAAGGATCCTTGTGGCTTTGGAATCGAATGTAGCAATTCCAATTCCTCCTCCTCCTTGGCTACCTTCACTCTCCCCTTTGTTATATTCTTCTCGGTTTATTTTAATTTTGGATCACCTGAGACTTGTGAGGACATGTCTCCCGCGATATTTGACAACTATCTAGCTAATTTGGTCCTGAGTACATAGTTGGGAATTTTCTATACCAGCAACTCGAGATTTGTAGCACACCATGTAACCCTTCCCTCCTGTCACTATCGGCCCGGAAAGTAGGGTAGAATATCTCCGCCTTATTCGTCCTCTGTCATGTATCACCAACTGTCACTCGTGATCACTAAATATGGGTGTGTTGGAAATTGCGGTTGAATTGACGAAGGTTTTACGGAACCAAAGGGAGTAAATGCCCAAAGAGAGAAAAGTATTTTTCTTGTATACAGAGAGTGGAGTCAAGAGAGGGAAGAGAAGGTGGTAGGTTTGTTGGCTGTGCGGGGTGGGGGAAACAGCAAGCGAGGGACAGGAGGAATTGGGTGTGTTGGTTGGTCAGTTAAGAGAAGAAAAAGAACAGGAGAAAACAAACTTCAGGGAGCAACGCACAACAAGGACATGAAAGATGTGTAAGCACTTATGTATACACATGAATGCTTATGGCTCACATATGAAATCATTCTCATGTTTTCAACAGGGTGGTTTACACATATCATAGATGGGAGATGCTAAGGACAGTGGCCGAGAAAAACCTTATAGTGTATGACGGGTTGCTATCCCGCATTTTAGCCCACAAATCCCAAGAGGGAGGGAAAGGATAGAGGGAACACATAACTAAATCACGGTATGATACCGCGACATGAAGTTGAAGCTCAGACGCATTCCTATCCACCCCCCCTCTGGTCCAACAACCATCCATCCAAAATCCATCCCGGTGCTTTAGCACTGACTATGCAAGCTTCTTTACAACTGAGCTGTTATTTTCCCTACCTACTCAAATCCACTTAGCTACACCTGGTTACCATACTATAGTGCTAAACTATTCTGTGGTTGAAACCCATCCTAATTTCCCTCCTTTTTCATTTTTTTAATTTTTTTTTCATATCTTTTCTCCACCATTTTGCGGGAAAGGGGCTCATCCCGGAGAGATACTCACGTGTATTTTTGCGATATGGTATTCCGGTGTGCCGGCTTTAGCCACTGCGAGGTCGGGTTAATGGGTTCGTTGGGAGTATTGTGGCTGGTAGAGGGTGTATACTAATATAGTGGCAAAGTGCCCGAGTAGACATGGAAGCCCGAACTGTCGGCGGCATTGTGACACAGGTATTCTAATATCGAGCATATCGCGGGAAATAGTGCAGACCTCTCCAATTCATCCAAGTTATCAATCCTGGTAGGGGAGTCCAAGTGGGTGACCGACAGAGCAGAGCTTGGGAGACGCCGTGCATCCTGAGACCCAAAAGAGATGTGATGGACATACCATCTGTATTGAAATACGAGTACCGTGCTTTCCATTTACAAAAGATCCCTCTCCAGGCCTTTTTGTAAATTTCATGGCAATACCCGCACTAACTTGCGCTCTTCACAGTACGGGTACCGGCGGTCTTTAGTTGTCGGGGCTGCTATTTGCTTGGCCTCGGATGAACCCTCTCGGCTTGGAGATATGATCTCTACTGTACTCGTACATCTTTCGCAGCCTTTCGCAGGCTGGCTAAACCCCAGGCCCCCCGTTCCCAAGTGGTCTCGGGTTATCACTCGATTTTAACATTTTCAGAGGTTAGACTTTGGATTCGTTTGTAGACAACTTTCCCCCAGTGCTCCACCAACCACTATTGCAAGCTATTGAGGGTCTGTGATGAAGGGCAAGGGTCATTCCTAGTAGTGCCGGGCCTGTGTTTTCCAAGGAATACCATGGGACGAGACTACCGGTAACGGGGGATCTATCGCGGGCCGTATCGCTAGAGCTGAGCGCAATTAAACGCTAGAAATAAGGAGCTCGATAGCTCAATGACGACTCAGGGGACAGGTATCGTATCTCCGGAAAGCGTATTCCGGAATACGGAGTGCGGCTTTAGATCGCTCCAGTTTTTTTTCTTTCTTATTCATCTTGGTCCCGCATCATATCTTCTCCGGTCCCCTTTTTCTCTACAAGTGCTCGAGCATCGGACATAGAGATGGATCGAGAGAGCCCCGGATATAGTTTTCCCGGCTGGGTTAGGCGGTGCGTCCCGTAGAACGAAAGGAAGACTCACCTACCGTTAGGGGTTTGGGTGGTTGAGTCATGCGTTGGGGAGTCTTGAATTACCCTCGTCGAGGACCATTAATGGGGGAATCATAATGGAAAAAGTTGAACTATAGCTATCTGCCGAGAAAAAAGAAAACATAACAGACTCTCCAGGCAAGATTAATACCTTGGGGTGAGGTCTGGTCGCACTGAACCCTACGGTATGATATGGCATTTTGCTCAGATGGCTTACCCCCCGATCCGAATGGGTAAGGATTGATTCAAACTTAAAGGTTAGGTACCACTTGGGCACTGTTAAGGTGGAAATAATCCTTTGATGGGCGGTGTTCGAACCAACCAGGGTAATAGTCTTGCCTATCGCGGCGCTAAAAGTGAGTGAGATTTGACACCGACGGAGGGATGTGAGAAATACAGTTGTTTCCGTTTTTTTTTGTCTCGCCCTTGCCATGTCCGTTGTTATGGCTACCCGTTATTATAGGTAGAATATCACCAAACGATTTACCCGGTACAGAGTCATAAAGTTACCGTAATAGTTCCATTCGCGCTCGGAAGAATTGCTCAGCGTAACGAATGAGGCGTGGGAACTTATTACCGGCTCATCAGTGTCCTTCCAGGTTCTCCCAGGGCTGTGGCAAGCGATGAAGCATCCATGTCGCACTGTAGCCACCAAGACCTGTCCAGATGGTTGCCACTGTTGCGGGTCCGGCAGGGGGGGGCAGGGAGGGTGATGGTAATGGTACAGTATCATATAATATTGTGACTGGGATTGTAACCGAAAAGGTTACCCGGCCGGGCCCCGCGGCGCCCATTGATGTTCTTGTGTCGTACCGGTGGGAGGCGCTAGTGGGAGATGGTTGCCTGTATTGGTGGAGGTCGGGGGGGTGGCTAGGGTACGGGATGGTATCATAAAGTGGGGGGGCCCTTACCAGTATTGCAAGATAGTGAACTTGGATGGCGGACAAGATAGAGTGTTGATCTCGGGGGTTTGGAGACCATTGGAGATTTGGATAAGTGCTTGCGGTACCGTACTGTACCAACAGCCATGTAATGTTACACAAAGTTCAGGTGGAGGAAAAGGACAGGTTGTCAACAGGCATTGCACCACCCTCCCGTTGAGCCTCTTTCTTTCCTCGTCCTCAATTTTCATCGAGCGAGCCCAGCAACGCAAGAATTGATCGCCGGCAAAAATATTACTACCCAGCGGGAGGGTGTCACACTATAACGTTAATGATGCTGCCAACTACCCCAACAGCGCCTACTACTCGCCTAACACCAGTTCTTTCAACTGCACCCGTAACGATAGTGCCGAGACGGGGAGACGTGAATCCCGACATGCCGGACGATGCTGGCCGAACACCACTCTCGTGGGCTGCCGATAAGGGGCATGATGAGGTGGTGAAGCTACTGTTGGCACGGGAAGACGTTAGTCCCGATATGCCAGACAATTATAGCCTATCGCCGCTCTTGTGGGCTGCCGGGTCTGGGAAGGTTGGTGTAGTGAAGCTACTGTTGGGACGGGACGTCAATGTCAATCGGCCGAACAATCGTGGCCGGACGCCGCTCTCGTGGGCTGCCACCTTTGGGTATGATGGGTTAGCGAAGCTACTATTGGACCGGGCAGACATCGACCCCAACATGCCGGACGATCGCGGCCAAACACCACTCTCGTTTGCTGCTCAGAGGGGTCATTATGGTGCTGTGAAGTTGCTATTGTCAAGGAGCGATGTCAACCCCAACGAGCCTGACATCTACGGTCGGACGCCACTCTCGCTTGCCTCCAAGTATAGGCATCGGAGAGTGGCGAAGCTGCTGCGAGCCCGCCGATCTGCAAACCCCAACATGGTTCAATCATAACAATACGATCCCTTCCCTATATCCTCTAAAACCTTCACGCGTCACCTCCACACTCCCACCGACATGCCCGTATATCCTGCCGGTCTTTTCCTTTACCTCTAGATAGCTTTTATCTGCCTCCCTTGGGTGTACCGTACGCCAACCCCGTGGGCATCCCTGCCCTCGCTTCCCTTCCCTTCCCTACCTTCCCCTACCTTTCCGCCCGGCTCGGCCCCGGTTCCCCCTGCGGGTCGTCGCTGCCTGCGATCGAAGTTGGGAACCTAGGAGAAGTATGCCAGTGCAGGAGCCTATGGGTATTCGCCAGTGGTCGAGGAAGGATTTTATAATTTCACCCATTATTGTTCAGCGTGGCTGTTCGTGGGTGAAATGCGCTATTATTGTAATTATGATTGGAATCCCCAGCCGCTATTTTTGTTTTCTTTTTGTTTCGCGCGTACCCTTATGCCAGTCTAGCATTTAGGTTTAGATTGGCCTCCGTTGTTGCTTGCAGATTACGAATTTTGTCCACTTTTTCATTCTCCTCGCGCTGTGGATCTGTCTCCAGCAAGCGATACATGCATATAACCTGCTCTGAGTATTCCTCTACATTGTCTGTGATTCTTGAAGAAACGATAGTTTGACCACACCCCTGTGCTAATTTACTCACCCCGATTAAGTCAATGGAACCTGGGGCGCCACGGCTGAACATCTTACGACGAACTCCGTTCATTCCAGATGTGGAAAGCTGTCTACAAAAACAGAGCATACATAATATTATGATGTTCCCCCACTTAACCGGCCCAGCTTGGGTCACTTGTCACTACTTCTGTGCACTTCTACCCTCTAAATCCGTCCAATCGTCCGTCCAACGGATTCAATAAATTTATACCAATACTCAGGGCATCTGTCAATTCATCGCTGCACCCGTAGAAGACTTGACCTCGGGCACCAAGCACACCCCCGTCCACCGCCAGAGCCGGAGGAGAGGATAGCAACAGTCAGAAACGTATCCGGCCTTGTCGAGAGGATTTGTGCTGGCTTGTATAATTTATCATTTAGAATAACCCTAACCCTGCCTGGCGCGAGTGAGAGTAATTAATCGAGATATCATAATTCACAAGATTGAAGTTCCCTGAGCCCGCTTTATCATAACCTGCTTACTGTTTTATTCCTAACGTGTTAGTAAACCAAATACTTATCCCCCTGCTTCCTGAGTACCCTAACTAGACTTTCGAGCCAATATATAAACATGATTGAACCCAAGCAATCGGTACACCCGCCTGAGTCAACACTCATACCGCCCCACACTCTCCTAACCCTCCCTAATGTTCCCTAGAGCGCTACTGCTTGACCTTCTGGGACCTATCATCTGCTCTGAAGATGTCTGGCCTCAACTCTTATCCCCTCGGACCGACTATATGCAGCCATCTGCTCACCCTAGACCCTGCCATGGCTTGCACGATTAGCTAAGAAGGGAGAGACGATGGACTATACTGGGGGATCTCATTTGTCTTGTTATCTTACTAGCCATCTTAACGAGGAGCCAGCTAAAGATGTTAGTATACCGTTCCCGAAATGAATTGGGGACAAGGATAGCCACTTGCCAACCAACCTAATGCCTGTTGTGATGGTGGTCGCTATTAGAATGCGCAGTGCTAATAGAACGGAACTGTAAAGAGAATATCTGTGGTGGGATAACTAGGAAAGCTGTGTTGTTCGTCTCTCTCTACTTCGCTCATAGGTAATGACAGGTGTATAAGGAAAACATCATCAAAGCAATCTAACCTCTCCATAAACCACTACACCCATCTCTCACATTCTCTCCATGTCCAAACTCCTCTGTTCACATCCGTAATAACAGGGGAAAGACATCTGTGAAATCCGCTTCCAGCCTTCAAACAAATCTATCCTACTGCTAAATCCCGAAAACACTCCTGCCACTCCCGCAAACAACCTTATCCTTCCACTTTCCATACATTCCATGACTAACCACGCCAAACTATCACTCATCACTTCAACAATGCCTCCTTCCAATTAAAGGTGCTTTTTTCGCCAGTATTTCCTTGTCAGCCCCTCCCAGCATAATCACCGTGAGGGGTCTATAACAACGGTGCAGGAAAGCTAGATATGCAAATTCGGCGTTCCCTAACTGCATCCCTATCGTGCTAAAGCGAAGGGGACACCCCCCCGTTATCTCGTCGCCTGAGTCCAGAGGTCCCCGTCTTGCAATTAACCTCTCCATTGGTTGGGTTAATCAAGAGTATGCTCCAATTGACTCTAACTAGGGTAAATGGACAGGGTCTCAACGAACAGTGGGGTTCAGCGAACAATACCAGTACATTAAATAGGTCATGGCGAACGGTGGTTTTGTTTGGTCTGTTCGTCGAGCCCCTCTGTTCGTTGACCCCCCGCCTATGTTACACAAGTTTCAGCCCGAGAAAAAGGAAAGATTAACCCTCGTGGTGCCGACATCATACCAACACTAGAGAGTTTGCGCAGGTAGACCTAGGTGGGAGTTATTAACGATGTCACTGGGGGTTGCCACTCGCATCAACAGCCCATCAAACTCCCGACAATTGTTGAGTTTCTTAAATTCCATGTATTTAAGAGGTCAATGAGGTCAATCCATCAGCTAATTCTTAACTTTCATGAACTTTCTCTTAGGATTGTCCTTGAGAAGAATAGCTACAAAGTCATACCCGAATAGAGGCATAAAAGTGCAATTCAAGTGGGCATTTGTGGTCTTCAATTCTAGGTCCGATTTTCGGGTTTTTACACCTTGACCAGGTGGGACCAAAGAACCAGGTGGCCAAGCCTTATTGTTAACTTATATTAACACCACCTAGGTCTCACTGCGAAAACTCTCTACTGCTCCACTCCACTCGCTCGATTTCCATCGAGCCGACCCGGAAACCCGATAATCGATCGATGAGGATATTACAACCAGCAATAGGGGTCGCAATCCACGGTCGCACTCCACTGCTAATCGTGCTGCCAACTCCCCCAACGATGGCTACTACTCAAATAACACCAATTGCCTCAGCCGCACCCGTAGCGACATTGTTGGGGCGGGAAGCCATCAACCCCGATATGCAAGACAATGACGGTCGGACACCGCTCTCGTGGGCTGCCCAGAATGGGCATGATGGAGTAGTGGAGCTGCTGTTGGGACGGGTAGACGTCAATCCCGATATGCCAGACAAGTATGGCGACACACCACTCTCGGTCGCTGCCGGGTATGGGCACGATGGAGTAGTGAAGCTACTGTTGGAACGGGCAGACGTTAACCCTAATACGCTGGATAACCTCGGCTTTTCACCACTCTCGTGGGCTGTTGTGGGGGGGCATGATGGAGTTGTGGAGCTACTATTGGGAAGGGATGATATCGACCCTGATGCGCCTGACAAATACGGCCAGATGCCACTCTAGGTCGCAGAAACAAACAGCCGCTGGAGGTTAGTATCGCTATTGCGAGCCCGCCAATCTTTAAACCACAACACGTCTTAACCCTACCAACAGAAACCCCTCCCCTCCCAGTTGTCCTCGAGATCTTGTATGCGCCGCCTTCTCCGCGCCCCCACTGACACGCTCATTCATCCCATTGGCCGCTTCTTTTCTCCTCTAGATAACCTTCTCCTGCCTCCCTGGAGTCTACGAGAACCCCGTGGACATCCCTGTATTCCCTACCGTAACCTTCTCTGCCTCTCCCTTTCCCTCTGAACCCAACCCCAATTCCCCCTGCAAGTCATCACCGCCGGCAGTCAAGGTTGGGAACCTGAAATGAATATACTAGCGCAAGAGCTTACGGGTATCTGCTAGTGGTCGAGGAGGGATTCATATTTCATCCACTATCGTTGGGCGTGGCTGCTCATGGGCGTAAACGCGCTATTCTTGTAATTATAACCGGAATCCCCACCTGTTGTTTTTGTTTTTGTTTGGTTTCTCCCGTACCCGTATGCCAACCGAGCATTTAGATCTAGGTTGGCCTTCTATACTGGTTATAGATTATGAATTTTGTCCATTTCTCATTCTCCGTGAACTACAGATCTGTCTCCTAGGGATAACACATGCACCATAACCTGTTTAGGGTATTCCTATCTGAGATTCTTGAAGAAATGATAGTTCAACTACACCTTTGCACTACTTATCCCGTCGAGTGGATGGAACCTGGGGCGTCACGGCTGAACGTCTTATGAAGAATTCTGCTCATTCCAGACGGGTGACCAGCACTGAAAGCTGTCTACAAAAACAGGGCATGCATACGATGTCCCCCCAGTTTGCCGGCCCAGATTGAGTCACTAGTCACTGCTCTTATACACCTCAGTCCTCTAAATCCGTTCAGCATACCAATACTCAAGGCATTCATCAATTCATCATTGCGCCTGCAGAAGACTGGACTTCCGGGACCAAGCACACCCCCGCCCACCGTCGGAACCGGGGGAGAGACTAACAACAATGAGAAATGTATCCGGCGTTATCGAGTTGATTTGTGCTGGCTCGGATAGGGGTATGATTTAGATTAACCCTACCCTTACCTGACCCTAGCGAGAGTAACTAGTTGAGAGACGTAGTTGATAACCTAGCGATGCGTTGTAGAGCTACCGTAGACGTTTATCGATTTGCCTTTGGGAGCGGAATATCGGCGCTGGGTGCAATACATCTGATTACCTCTCCATCAACCAACTAATGACATCTTACTGGTGCCTGGTGCCTGGTGGCGAAGGGACATACCGCAAAAACTCGCCAAACTCGCTATGCAGGTATTGGCACTAGGGATTGGATAGGGGCTTTCTTACCCTGAGAAATGACGGAAAATGACAATAACACCTGAGAATAGCTGTATATTGGTGCCGGTTCCTACACAAAATACTATAATAATGATGCTGGTCTCATCAGCTAAGAGAAAATAGGTTGGTCACTGGAACCATCTTGGCTGTATTGCCACACATTAGTGCC